>OY756437.1:13021685-13625621 GCA_963576905.1 Mystacides longicornis
GACATCCCTGGGATATCCATGTGCTGTTTACCCTGTCCTCTTTTCCCCTTTTCCCTTTCCCAGTATCTGAGCCGAGTACTTAAAATTTAGGTACTTTGTATTTTTACATTTAATGTGTATACTTCATTGGTGTATAAGTTTAAATGTAATTTATGTACTGTCTTATTTTTGTATCAATTTCACTGTCTTATTTTTGTATCAATTTCACTGTCTGTATTATTATTAATGTTAAAATAAAATAAAATAAAATACATTCTAGAAGCGACATCTTTCTTCTGAAATGTTAGTATGCAACGGTATGTATTGTGTTCGATAAAAGATTGTTCTATTTTTAAATGTTGGTACTCTTTTTCATATTTTTTTTATTTAGGTAGGTACTTTTTTTCTAACGGTCTTTTAAGCAAACGGTTGTTTTGTACCTATCTATAATATACAGGTACCTACTTGTTATGTTTCCAGAATCTGAAAAATAATAGCCGTTGGCTATATAAAGAGCTTCTTGGACAGATGAAAACAGATACTTTTTGGTAAGACAAGTCATTTCTGGAAATTTTGAGTGGTTTAGGTGCCACCCCTCAAAGGAATCGTCACCGCATTAAGGAGTTAAGTTTAAGCCGCATTAGACCTTCTGTCAACATTATCAACGTCTTCGATTTTTCTTGTCACTCTTATTTGCACTACCAAAAGCTGTGGTGAGATATTGACTTTAATTGTTGATTCTTGATTGTTTGAACCATTACAAAATGAAAACAGAGATGGTCATGGACAATCTCTTTAGACTAGGCTCCTCAATTTCGACCAGTAGGCCGAAAATTTGAAAACCGATTAGTCGGTTCATCTCTAATTATTATTCTATTATCTTTTCTATAAGTTGAGTGATAAATTTGTTGCGTAGGAAATATCGGTAAGTATTTAATAGCACCCCAACATATTATTTTCATCCCTCTACAACCCTTAGATATAAACATAACTATATCATGTAGGTACCAAAGTATATTTCATTTTGTAATCCTATAATCTCCGCTATGGAACAATGTCACACTGCAGTTGTTATACTAGTAAGAGGCATTACAAAAGTGTCATTCGAGCTAATTGTTTTATTTTCCAAGGAAAATGATAATTAGGTATTACTGGAATTATTTCACAGAACTATTACATAGTATAGGTACCTACTTACTATTATAACTGCAATCGTTTAGATACAATGTAGATATATGAAGGTTTTACAATAATTATTGATCAAATAGCGAGTGAATGGTCGACTAACGACGCCTACCCAGCGATTCCGCGCATTTTACACATACACACAGCTACATAAATAATATGCAGAGGTGCGTGAGAGATTTTACGTAGAGCTGCAAAAGCGCTATAAGCGAAATATTTTTAGGCTATGAAATTTGAAAATATTATTTTACCCATGCATTATTACTGTTTTTTATGTTAATGTAAATTTTGTCTTTGTATAGTTAGTACAGCGCCCTTGAGGTGACCTCTAGGCCACAAAACAGCGATCTGAATATAAGTTATCTTAGTATTATTAGGATTATTATCATCTGTAGTTTGAAACGGATGGATACATTCACACACCACAAACCCTAACGAGGTACCTCGTCATTTGTGTTGTTGTCAATTTTGTGTACTAACATCGAATCGAAAATTAAAGGAAAAACGGGACATTAAGTAATATGTAAGTACCTATAGAAATTAAATTTTGAAAATAGAACGATCTATTTACATATTTATCCATAGTAATTGAATTTTGAAAATAGAACGATATATTATTTATTCATATACAGAAATCAAATTTTGAAAATAGATCGATCTATTTATTTATCTATAGAAATCAAATTTTGAAAATAGAACGATGTATTTATTTTATTTGACATGCAGGTGATACCAATATTGAAAAAAAAAATCATTCGTAATTATCTTCAAATAAAAATAATGCAGTGATACAATATTTGTGGAGGGCACTTGCAGCAAACAATATTCTGAAGAGAAGCTGTACAGTGTACAATGATTTATGAGGACCACTAATCCAAGCGATATCTATTATACAAATACTAACGGTAGGTAAAGTTGAGCTTATGTGCATGGCGTTTAGCACAAAGGGGAACGCCTTTTTAACAATGATAATTGAAGATGACAAAAAATAGTGGCGCTCATTTTAAAAGGGTGCGTGGAAAAAAGACCAATGCGATAATCAGAAAAAAAGGAATGCAATATTTTTAATAAGAATAGAATTCTGTATCTCCAATAGAGTTAAGCAACTTAGAATATTTAATACCGTCTCGTTAAAAGATACTAAAATTTACAAGCAGTAGGTAATAAATTTTTTTTCCGAATTAGCTACCACGTTCGACGAATTTGAAGATACGACATATTACGTTGTGTGACACTGCAAATATGTTGGTCCACTAAATATGGACATAATCAAAATTGCACACATTAGATAAACAAAAATTACGTGGAAATTGCAGAACAACCAAAAAAAAAAATAAAACAAAGAAAAATATGCATAAATGTTAAATTAAAAATAAAAGACCTCCATAATATTTTTCCCAACTACGACATCAACTTCTGATTAAGAGGATACGGGTTCATTTTCCGGTGAATTTCTGTGACAAGAAGTGAAGAATTTCTGTGACAAGAAGTGAAGAATTTCTGTGACAAGAAGTGAAGAATTTCTGTGACAAGTTTTTTACTTGGAACTTCTACCAAGAGTTGGCCTGTCTCAGACGGGGCCGCTTAACTACTTAGAAACGCTATCTATAACAAAGAGTTTATAATGACACCTTCGTATAGAAAGTGTTCATATAAGACCTATTTGAAAATATTTCATTGTGTTTTTTAGATTTTCGACGGAATTGTGTAGAATATAACGTTTTGTAACACTCGTCCTTTCCCCCTTGCGTATTCGAAAAAAACATGCACTAATCCCTCGAAAACATCCCCTATCTCTTCAGTACCTACCACTTTTTGTTTATAACAAGTGTCGCGTATTGTTAGTTACAAGTTTTTTGTTTGTTGTTTATTTTTATTTTTTTACCAACCCCATTTTTACAGATGGATCGAGACCTGTCATATTGGGAAAACAAATCTAAGACTTAATCCCGAAATCGACTAAATGATCAAAACTTATGGCACGTTTTGTAAAATTGTATTATTTATAGAGGATTATATAAAATATGGATCAGTAAACAACAAATAGCCCAAAACAGAGCGGCGTGGAAGGAGATGGAGGAGGCCTTTGTCCAGCAGTGGACGGGAATAGGCTGAGAAGAAGAAAAGAGAGTAGAGATCGTATACAAAATAATATGAAGCTCTTGACAATGATTCTTCTCAATGAATGTCGGAAGAACAGTCAAATACCCAGAAAGTTGAGGGATTAATGGCATCGTTATGGACTTCTTGGCTAGGGTGAAGCGACGAGCCATTGCTCAATCAACTGGTACATTTTTTGCACAGAGTTGCAGCACAGAATCCGCAGACTTTCTAGGTATGATACAATCTACGCCAGAAATAAATATTAGGCGTTCCTGAGAGTGATACAACAGAATGTTTCAGGCAGTTGAGGAGTTTTGCAATGTGTGAAGGAATGGGTATAGAGTGAGATATTTTATATCTTTATTCTTCTTCTTCGTGGGCCGTATCAGGTCACCCCGACGTTGACGATTACTCTCTTACAAAATAACTTTTCCTTCCTCCTATTATGAGCCACTAATAGTTTTGTACACTTTTATTCGCTTTCCATACCTACCACTTTTTTGTTTTCTTTCATTTTTTGATGCGTCTTTGACCTTTCTAACTATACCTATGTTAATATTAAATGAATGTAGGTACAACCTGTAAATGGGTTACTTTTTATAATTATTATTTATCGAATATGTAACAACTAATGCCTCTAACAATTCATTGCTGATGTTCGATTAGTAAACGGAACAAATCACTACGGGCTTACGACTATCTTCTTCTGTTAACGTAAAGTGATCACACCAAGCCAGCCTTCGAAATAACAGTAGAAGACGGTCGTACACGCGTAGTGGTTTGTTCCATTTAGGAATTGAACATCAATAATTAATTGTTAGACTCATTATTTGTTACATATTCTTTAAGATCTAGTCCCGAAAAATAGTTACAAGAATCTGGACATAATTAATAATTATCATTTATGATCATGTTTTAAACTGTGTAAACAAATTGTAGATACATTTACCACTGAACTATTAAAAAAAAAAACATAAAAATTGATGAATTCGGATAAATGACATGGAAACCGTTTTTAGTCACAATCCAAAGCCGCATACTTTCACCATATCTTTAATGAAAAAATATGTCTTTGTACAGTTTATGGGGAAGAACAAAAGAAGGCAGGAAAAACATGAGGCGAAAAATAGCCTCGTGACTTAGGGAATCTGAACTGTGGTTTGATGATGTGCCGGAGAATGCAGAGTAAGAGAAACTGGCCCAAGATCGACGATCAATCGTATGGATTGAGTGAATTTACAGATGGCCGCCTACCTCCGATAGGAGTGGCATTAAGAACAAGAAGAAGTTTATAGTATAATAGTATAATATTATGACGAAATTTTACCAAAAAACTTGCTTAGCAGCAATATATAAAAATCGATGCAACATTTTCATAAAAGTATCGAAGTCCTATTTTATTGATAAATAATATAAGATAAAAATGACTAAAAAAATATAAAACATTGAAAATTACATACCTGCCCAGCTCGAAAATTATAAGCCATTTTGGTTCTCAAAGTAACACAACTTTTAAAACATTTAAAATCGTCCTAAAAATTATCGAATTTTCACACTTAAAAACTGGATACAAAAATCCTTAATTTGGTATTAACAATACTTCAAAATTGACACATCGCTTTCACTATTAGGTATCTATTCAAATTCAAATTATTTTCGAACAAACATTTAAATACTTTCGAATAAGGAAGTACTGTGTACAAAAGAGATATATTTAAATAAAAAAAAAATCAACTGCAGTCTACAGGATTTAGTTATGCAAGAAAATAAGGATAAAAATATCGGCTAAACAGGAATACGCTCCCTTGGTTACACTTTCTGTTATCCTTTGAAAGGAAAATTCCTGAAATAAGGGAGTTTTCCCGGCTTTCTTTTTATGGAATTGAGGTTATGTACACTCACGTAGTAAAAATGTACTCCTGTTCGCCACATGGCAACACTGCATCGATTTAACAGTTCGGCATAATAATAATAATATTCCTACAATTCCCAATATAAATCCATTATAATGAAAGTTTTCTTTGTGTTCTTGTGATTTATTTTCCGGACAAACTTTCTATTGATACCCTATGTCAAAATTGGTTGGCTTTTGAAATAATGCAGGCAGATTTATTTTTGGCACTATAATAGTTGCAATGAATCTTTTTTAATGTTTCTTTAATTAATTTTATTCAACCTCATTATATTCTATTTTATTTACTTACCTATATCAGATGTGTCATTGAATATAAGTCAAAATCACTGGTGGTTATTTAGGTTTTTTAAAACAGTAATAGGTACCTACCCTGCTAAGCTGAGGAATTTCAATGCAGAATGACGGAAATAGACCGGATATTGTATTGGTATCTATTATAAATCGATGGTACGAAAATATGTCTCTGCTGGATTTAATGCCTAATGATGAGAATTCACAAAAGGCAGAAAAAGACAAGATATGTTTAATTAATATTATTGGTGTTTACCGTGTAGTAATTCATAATGTGAATGAAAAAACACTTGTCTTATACTACACAAATTATTTATTGCAGAGACACGATTCGTCCTGTTAGAACATTTTCGATCTGCATACGTGTTTCGATTTCGATCTAGCAGATCGAAAATGTTCTAACAGAACGAAACGCGTCTCTGCATTATTGCAGCATTATTATTATTATTGCATTATTTATATAATTTGTGTAGTATAAGACAAGTGTTTTTTTCATTCACAAGATATGTAATGATGAGTAAAGATATTTTATGTTGTATTATGAAACAAATGTGGTAGGTTGATTGGTAATTACCTGCATCCATCATAGCGACTAAACATTATCCACGAATGGCTGAGTGGTGTTAATCCAAAAATCTGTTCAAATCCCAGAAAAAACCTAGTTTTTTGATGAGATTAAGTAGTAATGATTTGATTAGAAAAGCCATTCTAAAAGTATGAAATTCTTATAGTTTTCTTTAAAAATGTTAAGTTTTATTCCATGATCTCTCATGGAAACATAACCCGGTATGTAGTTTATTTGAATACTTTTACATACATTGACTTTTGTACCTATTGTTTAGAAGGTATACACAAGTGAATATTGAGTACCTTTTTCATATAAGTAGATACATAATTGGAAACATTCGAATGTGAGCTGTTTTAATACTACGGTCAATTTCTCTTTTGATAAGTAGGTACTTAGTTGCTATCGCACAATTTTTAGCACAAAACATTAAAGCTTTTACCATAGTACCTACATAGTTTTATTTCTGATGTATTTTTCTCGGATAGGTATTATTTAAAGAGTAGGTAAGTACATTATTACAATTTAATCTTCTCGTGGAATTATCAATTTTCCGGATAACGATCCAGGGGTGTGGCGTGTAAGAGAGATCTCTGATTGGTTCGACACAATAGGGCGTGTCTGGACCAAATCTCGGTGGCTGTGTGCTAGATGAAATACAGGATGCTATAAAATGAAAGTTTAATAACTCGTGCATATTTTTTTCTCTGTAGATTAAAGTTAAATTAGACACGTTTTAAGATATCCAAATGACAGTTTGCCGAGAACACCTTTTTGACTCTTATTATAGGGTCCCAAAGACGATAATGTTCCGCCTTCTTTCTTTCGAAGCACTGCTTTAGGATCTGGGAATGGTGTTGGAAAAGGTTGCTGACATTTATAAAGCATATCGAAGGGATTTCATTGCCTTTCTTTTCCCTTGGGTGGATGGAAATTATTCATAAAATAAGTACCTATCTATAGATTGGTAATTAGTAGCAGTCATCGTCATTTATCCATTTACTAATTATGTTGTATAAATGCTCTTTTATTGCTTGCAATTGATATTTTTGCTGTTTTGCATTTCATTTTTTAAGGCCATATATTGCTTTGATGCGATTGATATTTTTGCTGTTTTACATTTCATTTTTTAAGGCCATTTATTGCTTTGATGCGATTGATATTTTTGCTGTTTTGCATTTCATTTTTTAAGGCCATTTGTCGATATGATGAAACGGCATGGGTATTCACAAAAAAGTTTACTTCCAACAAAACTTATTATTTTACTTAATGGTCATTTAAACGCTAATAAAAATAGGTAATTTGTAAGAATTGTTACATATTCTTTAAGATCTAGTCCTGATCTAGACATAATAAGAACGTTGTGCACCAACAAATAATCCAATAGGCAATAAAGATGAGACGTTAACAAAAATGGATATAGTCATATCCAGGCGCCAAATACATGACAGCAGTCGCAGTCTTGAATTTGGTTGCTAGCTCTCTTGTTCTCAATAATTTCCAACTTTTATCTCTATATTTAATTGATTATTAAATATCTACTTGTTGCATACTCGGGATTTTTCGACATGTTGAACGTGTTGAGAATTCTCATGATTAGGAGTTTCGGAGACTCAAACATTACCACCTAATGGCGAACGTTGTTAACGTAAAGTGATCACACTAAGCCAGCCTTCGAATTAACAGCACAAGACTGTCGTAAGCCCGTCGTGGTTTGTTCCATTTAAAAATCGAACAACAGTAATGAATTGTTAGAGTCATTAGTTGTTACATATTATTTAAAATCTAGTCCTGAAAAATGGTCACAAGTATTAAGGTTCATTATATTCAGAAGAAATACCATTAACCAGCAGACCCCCTAGACCTAGACGCACACCAAAAAGATGGAGAGACAGCTGGACGTCCGCGTCCTTGGAACAATATCAGAGAAAAAAAACACTTCGTCCTATACTAAGAAGTAGAAGATTTTTTACACTAGTTAAATAATATTTGTTTGATGAATCGACTATAAGTATTACAAAAAGAGCACTCTGTATTTATGCAACCCCGAAGCCACACCCCATCAGATGAGGGAAGATTTCGTCTCAACCCTTAAAAACAGATGTGACTCTATTTTCTGCTGTCAGTATTACCACATACCAAACACAGTATCGCGTGATAGGAAGAAATTTAGTCAACAACAATCTCCACTGCAGTTAAATAGACACGAAGAAATAAATACATATTAGTTAAACTTTTTTATTGTACATTTATAATAGTTTAGCTTTAAAAATAAATCATTTTGGTTCTAAGTTTTCTTTCGTAAGGAAATAATAATATATTAAAAATGTGTGCAGTATAAAAGTGCTATAGTGAATTCAAACAACTTATGAAAATTCTGAATTTTTAAGGTTTTAAGGTAAGTCCGTGTTATTTATTAAAAAATATGTTTAAATTTTTAATGATTTTGATAGTCTAGTGGTCTAGCACAGTGTTCCGCAAACTTTTTGTGTTCAAGGTACACCTACCAAATCAAAACAATTCAGAGGTACACCATAGATTTTTTTTGATATTTTTGTCCCCCCCCCCTTCCCATGAAACACGCCGTAACGTTTTTTTTTTGTGAACCCCCCTCCATCTTCCCCTTTCCTTTGCCTAATCTCCCATGTGGCTATAATGTATACCTTAAATCTCAATTATTTTCTAATTTGCGCTAGATACTGAAAATTCATTTAAAATACCCTCTTTCCCGCCCCGGTAATTGGTACACGGTAACATTAGACAAGACCCCGACTCCCATATTGCTTCACATAAAACTTGAACGATCCAAAGACAATGCTTATTTTATAAAATAAATATAGCTAATATGAAAAGATATTTTTTAATGAGAAAAGTAAGGCTTTTTAACTGAGGCTAACTCCTATCTTTGTTGATCGTCCTAAGCCATTATTTTTTTTTTTCGATTTAATAATAGTCAGCGTTGAAAATCGCAATTCGCATTAGTAAGTTGTGGCAAATGCTGATAGCATTGCAACAGCACGCTTTTTATGCAGAGATACTTAGGATTATGGCCATCTCCACTTCGTAATTTTTTAATTTTAATCCGATCAGTGTCCAAGAGAAATAGTACCCGAGAATGCATTTTGTACCCAGTCCATAGGTTGCAGCTCATACATAGGAAAATGACAGTACAATTTTTCTGCTAATAGCTCCAAGTGTTTCACTATCAATGCCGGCACTGTTTTCATAATCGGCAGACATGACGTTTGGAAACATTTCATAAGGTACCATCATTGACAGCGTGCCTGATGATATGCATACACTAACGTAGCGCGAAAGCTTTCAATTTTGTCCAGGAGACGTTAAAATATTAGAATTTCTGCCAGAGCGAATATATCCGGCAGATAACAAGTTTTACAACACATTCTTTTATTTTGAACACAGAAGACAAATCGGAATAACGAACCTCTAAAAATATTTGGGTCTCAATTTTTCGCGGCACACTAACTGATGACCACGGCACACCGTTTGCAGAACACTGGTCTAGCATACAACAAATTTCTCAACTAATTCTTGGTGCAGAGTTCATGTTGTTCAAGGCTGATTGGTCACTGGGGATTGAACTCAAGACTTTTTATTTATGAAAACGGTCAAGGGACATCATACCCCTCGCATCATCGCAACACAATTACAAACATAGATCTATTGTGACATACTTTAATTCAATCAAGAAGCGCTGCTTCTTATTTGTGGCTCATCTAGGCTTTTTGTAGAGTGACAGTGGCTCTTCTCGGCTCCTGCCCTCTGCAAGTCAGCTTAATTGTCTTTTTGATGCCCCCAAAAGGTTTTAAAAGGATTCCCATCTCCCGGTTGCAACGATTGTTTTTCTTCGTGTTTCCCTTTGACCACTGATGCGGAAGTACTCATTATATCCACCTCATATCAGATCGTCTCTACAAAGGTGCCAGGTACATCATCCAAAGCCAGAGTTAGAGAAAAATATAGTACGCCCTTACATGCAGGGCTAATGCACTCACTTGAGGTTGCCTGATACCAGGGAGCCTCCGTTAGTTACTAGCCTATCCGTTAGTAACCAAAAGCTTTTGAAAAAAATAGGCTACTAAAAACTTCCTATACCAGTTAAATTCCCTGTGTATTTTAAAATAATTATAAACAATGGAACTTTATTTATTTATTTATTTATTTATTTATTTTATTTACATACGGCAAAGCCATTTACATGTTTATTAATAATACAGTTATATAAGATATATAAGTTATATAAGTTATCCTGTATATTTTTTGCAATTATCGGGAAGAAATTAGAAAAATAAAAGAAATAAGAAAAATATGTATATATTTAGGTATATAGGTAAGAGAAAATTTGTCCACCAGCCGGCATGCTTCTATACCCGCATTTCAATAGATAACATATTGATTAATTTCATACCATAAGAATTAAACTTTTTCCAAAACTTCGTTTGTGTGAACGATGATTTTCTTTGACACTTTTAAAATTGTTTTTGGGACAGTGGGGCTAGTACGAGTTTAATCGAAAGCTTATTTGACGCCAATAAGCGCTTATTAGCATGCAAATAGTGTTCGAAAATCAAACGATCGGATCATTCGATCATTTTTGTATGGAAAATTTTCGAAACTCTTTCGATGATCGTTTCGATATTCGATCATCGAAAACTTTATGGGATGTATGATAAGTAAAAAAAAAACATCAAGTGTAACAAACCATCTATCGACGTGTCATAAATATCTTTGAGTTTAAAAATGACCAAATCAAAACGCAAAATCATTCTAAACAAAAATCCTTATGAATAATTCTTTTCGAATATCACCAATACGGGCTTATCAATATTCCAAGCATATTGGCTGGAATCTCCAAAGAGGGTTGTTTTTAGTTTTCCAGATAGCTTCCAAATAGTTCGGGGCTTTGAATCAACACACCGAAATAGGTTTAAATATTTAACAACGTGGCCAATATAATGCGGTAGTATATATTTCCAACACGTTGTCACATCAAAGAGTTTGGTTTAATAATTAATGAGGCTCATGTGATATTTTTAGCTTTATTAGAATAACTTCGTCATGGTTTTGATCAACATAAACACAATATGATTGTGGCTTGTAGGACAAAAAATTAGTTCACAGGCTTAGATTGACTATGAATTGCTGAGGTATACAGGATGACTGGTAATTCGATGCATTTCTTGAAAGGGTTAAAACTAGAGCAAATTTGCAAAAAAAAAAAATTCCCAGTAACCAGGTGTCAAATTTAATGCCAGTGGTTTTCGAGTTATTTTAACATTTTAGAGTTTTAAGAATACATTAGAATATTTTTTTACCTTTTGACCTAAAACTGAAAATTGCGAACAATGTACTTGATTTTGGAAACTAAACATAAATTTTTCTTATAGCTGAAAAATACAGAGGAATGGTTGAAGTAAAAAATTCAGAAGAAAATTTCAAAAATCTCAGAAATACAACGTTTTAAAATCACAAGTCAGTTTTTTTTTTCATTTTTAATTTCGATCTTTCTAAGGGAATTACTCCACAAAAGTATGATACATTTGGCGTACAAACTACAGGAAAAACTTCCCCAATCAATCAGCTTTCCGAAAACGTATAAATGTTATATAATAATTATAATATAATAATAATAATATAACACTTTTCTATACACCGGTGTCAGTATAGCCGGCTGAACTTATTGCCTGAGGCAATTTTTTCCAGTCAACCGGTCCCGTCCAATCTGAGACAGGCCAACCCCGGGTAGAAATTTCAAGAGAAAAAACACTTAGAAAAACTTTGACCCGACCGGGAATCGAACCCGGGACCTCGAATCTGAAGTCCACGCCAGTACAACTAGGCTACCGAGGTCGGTTACCATTTTACCAGTTTTGGAAAATAACTCTTACTTAACGGTCAGATGGTGCAATGAAGGCGTAGGCGGTTTCATACAGACGGCTCTACTTCAACGAGAATAAAATTCTAAGCTGCGCTTCGTTATGATCAACATCAGGTTAATTTTCCGAAACTGTAGTAATATGGAAAACAGTTATTTCACCGAAATTCTGACTAGGCGAACTGACCGAGGAGATTGCAATACCATCAGAACATATTTTTACTTTTTAGTATTTGTCAGTAAACTACATAATAACTTAACTACATAGTAGCAAACTACATTATTCTGTATAAATATAAAAGTAGGTATGTATATGTGTAATCCTTTAACCCATTCAACCCCAAAGCTCCCTCCCTAAGGCATTTGAAGAAGCTATTAATTTAATAAAACCCAGCCAATACATACACGACACAGGTGGCTGTACAATTATTGTTTGTAGAGCCAGATGATATAAAACAAGAGGCGTTTCTCCAAACAGCCAGGGGCACGTGCCGTGGTTTATTTGATTGTGAAAAAGTCATCTTTATTAAAATTAGTCAAATTTAATAAAAACTATTCATATTTAAGAAAATATTTTATAAAAGTAAGTCATATTTAAGAAAATCTAAGGTATAATATAAAATAATAGTAGGTAAGTGTAAGTGCGAACACTAAACGTATAACACGAGATCGCTGAACAGATTCTTTTGATGTTTGATTTATTGGATATATCTCCACTCCGGATAACAAATTAACTAACAAAATGTTGAAAAATACATTAAAAATGATATAAAATATGATAATTTAAAGTTACTATGGAACGGATTTCCTGCGACGCCGACGCCATCTATGAAAATTTCTATAACAAAAAATTATTGTTTACCATTGAAATTAAAATTTTGGTACGCAGATTTTTTATGGAATTTTTTTCGAGTTTTCAGAAATTAATTTTTAACATTCAGACATATTATTTTCAACGTATTTTTGTTAAATTACAAATATGAATCAATATTCACGGTAAGGACTACCTACTTATAGGACAACGTCTGTCGGTATGGTAGTAGTGTATAGGTCGACAACTATAATAATACCACTCCTAACACTAAAATCTGTAGGTGCGGAATCAGAGGGACGAAGTAAGGGTAGCCGGAGACGGGCTAAAAAGTCGCTACTGATGCAGGTATACGGCATTTATACATTTTAGCTGGGATACTCATAATACTTAAAGTGTACTTACAGTTACAGGTAAATTCTAAGAAAGTTTATTATGCTTATCTCAATTAGACACCATTTTAATGGGTTAATTTAAAAAAAAATAGTACCTAGGTTTGTAAAATTTCTAATGGGTTGAAGGTTGGCTCTAAGAAATTGTATATTGGCTCCTCCTCCGTTTGTCATATTCTTCGTAATAGGTATGTTTTCTTTTAATTTGTTATTATGATGCTGTGATATAAAAATATATAAGGTTGATAACTGTTGATAGAACATTTAAAGAATTCGTTTTTTAGGTTGGTACCTACTTAATATGTTTTCTGAATTGGTCTTTTAGAATCTTCTCCATTTATCAATTTCTTTTTATGCTTTGTGTTTATTATAACATATATTTTATCATGTCAGAGTAGAGAAAAAATAATTAAATCTGTTATATCTACCTAATATTAAAGGGAAGGATCGAAATCGTAGGTATTTATTTTGAAATGTAGATTTACCCGCTGCTACTTTTTGTTTGAGCTACTTTATATTACCTAATATATTGCATAACATGTAAAACGATTAAATTTGCACTACTATTTAATCGTTTGAAGTCGGTACTAATTTTGCTTGTTTGCAGACACCTTTATAAATGATAAAATACAAAAAAGCGTTAAGCCCCAGCTCAGACGTCCTTCCCGTTGCGAAGGCGGCGGAAAACTGAAAAACCCGCACGTGATTCGTCCTAGCGCTGTCCGCTACCCCCTGTTACCACCAGTCCCCAATGCATTTTTAGTTTATGGAATGGTATTTTTATAGTTGTCGACCTATAGTATGGAAGTAATAAGTAATGGTAGGTAGGCACTGCGAAAGAATATCAACAAAAATCTTATTTGACATATTTTTTGAAGAACAAAAGTTAGTTGGAACAAATCTTATCCAGGCGCCAATCCACCCTATAATCGCACAGATTCATAACAAAAAATACTGTGTTTTTTTTCTTCTGAATAATACATATTTAACAACAATAAAAATGATCATTTTGTAAATACACACATCAATATTATTTGAGGGTATAAGCTCCCCCTTTTGTATCACGCCCGTCCTTCTCCCCGGACTCCAGAAGGTGTTGAGGGGGAACATTTAGTGGCTCCCACGGGATTTGAACCCGATATAAAATAGCAATCGCACATATTGATGGGTTATCGAAACAAGAAGTTTGCAATTTCTATTCAAGCTCACTTCTTTCGCGTCATCCACCCACATACCATTTCTCATACAACCTTCCATATTCCTCGTACTTCTGACCTGGCCTTTCTTGAGGACGGAATCAATGTGTTCGATCCACGTTATTCTCGATCGATTACGCCTTCTTACACCCTTTTTCCAGCCTTTTAAATTCTCTTGTTATTCTGTGTTAATATCTTTTTCACAACCTCTCTATATCTAGATACATTAACTTTCTGAGTTTTATGAGAGAAGAAGAAAATCTAACTATTTTAATAATAATACGAATATGTTATCTTACCATAAAATTTCGGGAAAATTTGATATAAAAACTAATTTAAAAATTTGTTTCAAATAAATTTAAAACATGTTTCACATGTGATTTATTTTCTACTACACCGCCATCTCTTGCATTTTTCAAAAAGTTACCCAGTTATAGAGGATTTTGGTTTTATTACACACTTATGATCCGTCGAACTTCATCCCGCATCCAAATCAACAATAATTATTACAAAATGCAAAAAAATAATAGCTAAATTTAATTCAGTTTTTATGTCGTAAACTGTATTTAATTCATGTTTTTTGGCTTATTATATCTAAAGTAAGAAATTGATTGAATAAATAAATAAAATAAAAATATGCCCAAATCATCTCAACTTATTAATTTTCTTGTTACTTCCATATAACATTCTCATGCACTACTTTCCACATATTTTTCATAGAGCTATCATCTCTACTGTATTTTTATACCACATTCTTCTTTTTTCGTCCATGTCTACGATTCACATACGTACATCGTTGATGCTAACAGGATTGCATTATGCACTAGTTTTCGGTTTCAAGTGAGACATTGTTGTTTCTCATAATAGGTCGTAAGTGCACCGCACACAGATTAATTTCTTTTTCACAATTTCCATCCCGACTTGCTTCCTAACTAAACATGCTAATTCTTTTGTTTTTTCTAGGTTGAAGGATTTCTCGCAAAACTGAAGGTCTCAAGACTGTCCAAAATAGGCCCGCTAGACGAAGACGGTCTTGATTTGGGCTTGGAGTGGTGCGAGGGAGACAACACGGGTCTCCTGGGGGATCTGGGGGGTGGGGGAGGTATGCAGAGAGCCCCCCCACCAAGAGATGCTGCGGTACAGCTGTCTTCTAGAAGAAGGTACTTTCTTTGAACGAATTTTTAAAGTCTCTCGAATTAAATAAAGAACCCATTACAAGTAGTGAAGGCTGCATGTGTGTATCCGTTCTTTTCAAACAACATAACTCACGTTCCGTTACATATACAGCGCCAGATGTTTGTGTGTATGTATTGTGATGGTGTTGCGTGAATGTGTGGTCGAAGGTTTTCGCTTCTTTCGAGTAGGCGGCGATAGTCGATCAGTCAGTCAGCCAGTGTTACGGCCTATGTTTACATTGATTATTTCTTAGAAAATATGAAAACTGCTAAACAACCATTTTTTTTATTAGTCACTAGATTCGGCTAAGATATAATAGGTATAACTTCCTATTATATCTTAGCCGAATTATCTAGATTCTCGAGCCCTTCTCGATATTAAATTTCTGTCTTTTATGAAATTTTGTCTAATTTTATTGATTACGTTTTTATCCAAAACAGCATATTCGCCGCCCCTAATGGAAAAAGAATTTCCATACGAATAAAGTAATTGAAAATGAACTGTGGTGGATATCCACTGAGGTGTCACATAGCTCGTGTGTCGCTACAAATCAATTCGGTTTCCTACTCATCCCGCTGTATTGACGCCAATAGCGTAGTTTTGGATGGAAAAAGAGCTTTTTACTTGATTGCTTTCAGGTATACCTATATGGAAAATCATATGTATATAGTTCAAGGGCGTCAAACTTGAAACATTCACAATATGAAACTAGCGTAGGTATATTCTAAATTTAGCCATTGAACTTTCTATACATACAAAGATGGGAATATAGTATTTTTTTATTGACATTGACCATACTGACAATATTTAAATTTTTCATTATAAGTATACCTGAATTATAATCTTATTTAATGTGACCGCGATCGTTTCATATGTATACCCTTAAGCAAGTTAAAGGGTGAAAGTGAATGATGAGAACTTGGAACAAGCGGATGAGTATGTCTATTTAGGTAGTCTATTTAACAGAGATGGAAGATGTGAAATAAAAGGAGATTGAAAGAAGGAAACTGGCTGGTAGAACAGAAATAAGAACGTATCTCTTAAATCCAAACAGTTGATGCACAATATAATCCTTATACCATCCATGATGTATGGGAGTGAAACTTCGACATGGACGTAAAATCTGGAACTTGGAATAAATACTGTGGAAATGAGATCACTGCGTAAGATATGCGGAAAGAGACTGATCGAAAAGGTGAGGAATGATAATATTAGAAAGGAATGTGAAACGAATGTTAGCGTAGTGACTAGAATGAAAGTGGATAAATTAAGGTGGTTTGGGCATGTAGAGAGAATGAATGAAGAGAGAATGACTAAAAGGATATATAAATTTGAAAGAATGGGTGCACGCAGACGAGGCCGACCTCGAAAGATATGGTCCGACCATATCGGTGCCGTCTTACAGGCGGGCCAAGTCAGGAGCAAAAGGAATAGAAGAGCAATGCGGAATGTTATGCGTTTGGATGAAGCGAAAGAGGTTTGTTTAGATAGGATAGAATGGAAGTCTGTACTCTCTGCCTATTCCGTTTGGGAAACGGCGTGATGGGTAAAAAAGGTTAAAAAGTCGCTCTAAAAGAAGATAATAAAAAAAATCATTTATCGAGTTTTTGTTTCAAGTTTTTGATAGATAGACACTGTTTTTGATATTTTTAACACTATTATAGCTAAAAAAATAGGGCTTTGTTGGAATACCTTTTGTGTGAATAACACGGTAGATATCGCCTATATGTATTGATTTTGCACATTTAAAATCAGCACCATTTAAAATCTGTACCAATCATCACACTCTCGAGCTTTTCTCATCAAACTAAAACAAACTTCTTTAATTGTATTTATTTATTAAAACATAAACGGCTTAAACACCTTTTGAACAGTAATTACATAGTAATGAGCAACAATATAACAAATTACAATTAAAATATAATAAAAAATAGTGTCATTAATCTAGGCAACAAATAACAACTTTAAAACTATCCCTAGAAAATCAATGGTAAACATGTAAAATCATATAACAATACGTGAATTACTCAATCATTAACTATCTATCTATTATTCAATAGCAATTTTAAAACACTACAAAACAACAATAAAAATAGTCAAAATACCAAAAGTGATTGTACATGCATTTGATAGTATTACGATGAGATAAAGTTCGAAGAATAAAGGTTTTTCTATTGTCCTTCTAAAAGGACAGTTAAGTTTAAACCTGAATAACTACACTGTTTTTTTTTTTAGAATAATCTTTTATTATAATATTTTAATAGTAATTCTTGTACATTTCATTACAATAGTAATTATGTAATTTAGAGTAAAATATATTTTCCTGCCTTAGATGTGTTGTAGAATGTAGATGGACATGATGTTGTCAAAATAATAAGACAAGTTCACAACGCCCCAAACCAAACATGGCAAAAAGCAGATGGCAAAAAACTTACTAATTTGTTGCAGTGATGTCTAATTTACTTATAAACAATAATTAAACCAAGCTGAAAACAATAGAATAACAGATACACAAGATAAACTTTTGATAGTCCCGCTGTCCTTTGAAAAGGACGATAGGCATATCTGGGTTTTTAAACGATTTGAAATTCACGCTATCAGTGGAGGGTTAAAATATTTGACTATCTCATAGTTTATTGTGGACGAAACTGAAGAAAAAGAAAATTCGAAAATTTAAATTTAATGTAAGGTTATGTTTCCTTATTTTACAGGAGTAATGACGCCAATGCACTCTCCCGCGAAGAACGCCGGAGGCGACGAAGAGCCACCCAGAAGTACCGCACGGCCCACGCCTGCAGGGAGAGGGTGCGAGTTGAAGCCTTCAATGCAGCCTTCTGTGAGTTAAGAAGACTGCTGCCCACTCTACCACCGGACAAAAAATTATCCAAGATAGAAATTTTAAGGCTAGCTATTTGTTACATTGCTTATTTGAATCACGTTCTTGATGCTTAAAACTCAGCACCATATTGTGGTTGGCAGTTAACATAATATACCTGCACATTTGATTGATTTCTAACAAGAAGAAAACGCATGCACGAAAATAAAATCTATCGATCTATTTTATCTATGTATGCAAAAATGTATGAAACATCCCACACTTGCTTAACACTTAACATTAATTTAAACTGTGCCAACCTCATTTTTTTAATACTACACAAAATCAATAGTCTTCCATTGTTATTTTTATTAATTTATTTTGTATTATATTATAATATATGTATTAATAATTAAATTACTTATTAATTTTTAGACTAATTTTTCAATATTATTTTGAAGTACCTGCCCGAATATTTACATATAAGTATATTTTTAACCTGAAGAAAACGTTCCAATTTTGAAAATGTTATACTGATTTTATATTTTGTTCTGAAGGTACATATTTTTTTAAATTTTTACTTAGAATTCTATTATTTATGTGCTGTTTTATTTGTAAATAAATATTTGAATACAAATAATGGTTTTATTTTGTACATTTCATTGATTTTTTAGTACCTAATTATCTTTTTAGGATCTCATGCCAAACATGTTATTCTTTTTAAAAATATATAAGAAACTTGATTTTAGAGGTGTTCTTGGTGGGACCAAGAACACCTCTAAAATCAGGAGACATCAGTGCTGGAATTTTTCATATTTCTATTTTTACTTTATTTGGTAAAGAGACTACAGGATATAAGCAGAATTTTAGACAGAGAGAAAGCCAAATATCACACTAAGGTCAAATAGCTTGGATATTCTACATTCTTTATTTCAGGGGAGAATAGCCAAAAATAATATTAATTTGAATTTTGCGCAATGAAAAGTGAAAAGCAGGTAGTTTCTTTCATCCAATAAAAACGCTTGTCAGTCAGATGTCTGATGTGATTCGCCTTCAGTTGCACAAAAAAGTCTCGAATTTGCATTTTTTTTTATCAGTTCTCCTGAAATATAAATTATGGTTTTATAACTCCTTAAAAAGACTAATGTCAACCTGAAAACCTTTGTAAAGAAGCAAAAACGTGTATGAACAATATTTTGCGTGAGGTTAGTGTTTCAACGATAATATCGAGCTACGTACAAAATTAATTAAATAATTATTTCCTTTTGTTGAGTTTTTTCACAGCTTATCCCAGCAAAAATATCAACCAAGCTAATTACCTACTATAATGTTTATCAAATATTAATGGATCGTCATTATTAACCAATTCAATTTGTAGTAATAAGACAAAGAAAAGCCTGAAAAAATATTCGTTCAGAAAAGGTTTCTCGAGTATATCCGGATGAAAGAGGGGAAGTGGAAAGGGAAAGGAAGACGGGGTGAGAGGGGGGGTTGGTTATTTGGATCAGGTGGTCCCACGTTCGCTCCTTCTACTGGGAGACCGTTAACAAGCTTTTGCCAGAAGTGCTCCTACATGCATGCATCATAGCATATTCTAAACTGTGAAGAAGGATATCGCATAAAATAAGGAGAAAACATTATTTTTTTTTTATTCAGGCCTTTCACCCAAATTCGAGTGATTTGGCCAAGCAAGCATTAAATGAAAATACAACCAAATTTTGATTTACTTAAAAACATTTTTCAAATTAGGTAGGTAGGTATTTTTCGATAAAAATTATTGATAACAAGAATAGTGATGAAAATATTGGCCAAAATCACTGGATTTCGGGTGAGAGGCCTCATTGAATAAAAAAAAAAAGATATTATGTAGGTATATAAGAAGGCCTATTTCCCTGGGTTAGTCATCGTATCACGCGTGAATGGTTGGGCCAATTTTGATAATACTTACTTTTTTCGTTGTGTTTGCTTTTGTCAGGGTTACGAACCTCGATATGAGGATAACCTGCGATGCTAGGATGTTGTACGATGGGGTAGATATTCTAGAAGGCGTTTCTAGAGAGATCTAGTAAAGAGAACAGACCCTGAAAGTATTATAAAAATAGCAGCTGAGTATATACTTACAGGCAGACAGACCAGCCAATAGGATAATTGGATATCGCCGCATCCCAAATAATTAACATTCGGGAGAAGATTGGACTAAGTTCTAACAGTAAAAGGATGAAAATTCCTCAAAAAATAAAGTAGTACCTACTAACGATGCAAATCTGACCCAGTCTATGTACATTTTTTTCAATGTAATGCACATTACACACATCCCACGCCCATAAAACATACCAAAGTTTCAATAATTTCCCCCAGTATGACAGCCAGAAATAATAACCCTTGATTGTTTAATGTAACATCTTCAGGATAACGTAACTATATGTATAATAAAAACGCAATTATATCTCTCCTACATACTATAGAAAAAATTGAAATGAACCAAAACTTAAATAGGTACCTACATAGTTGAGTTTTTTTATTATTTACTGGTTCTGCTCGTTGATTGTCCGTCGTCGATCGTCTCCCCCCTAGCAATATTCACATGGATCCCCTATAAGAATGGGGGAAGGTAAGCGCTCGCCGGACTAGTATCATTGTTACCAACAATAAAGAGACGTGTAATAAAGTGTAATTGGTGTTACTAATTCAATAGTAAAGTGATTATCATTTGCATCAAACGTGTTAAATTCACATTTCACGGAGGGTTTCGCTGATTGGATAACTTACACTTATGACAAAGCTTTTCAAATATCGAATCATTTAGAATATTAACATTTTTCTTATTTTCTTTTTACTTTACTTTTATAATCATATTGAATCATTTGGAGAATATATTATTATTTATCTATAGCCCGAAATTTTTCAAAGCAAACATGATAAATAGTGCCTTTATTACTGTTTTTTTTTTCAAGTTAATATTTACTGCGCCAATTTGTGATAGAACTATACTAGACTCATTTTTATTTTGATATGGGCTGTCACCAAGTAGGTACCTTCTTCCCAAAACATCAAAGCTCTTTTCTAATACTCTTTTTTTTTTAATTTTCTGCAATTCCATTTATTTTGATTTATGGATTTCTAATACTTAACATTCGTTTTTTACACAAATATTTTCTTTTAAATAGTCTCTTCTGAGTGTAGGTCCCTAATCATATTGGTTATTATATGTAAACCTACGCTATTACAAAAAACCAACAAACCCATAAAAAGACAAATATAAAGAAAATAATATTTATGTTTTTTTTTTAACAGTGCAGTAATTATTATAAATTCGACCGAAATGATCTTTTGGAAAAACGTTTAAGAAGCTTTGGCATGACACTATACATTACTTCCAATTCCGTACTTGCTAATGTACTCAATATAATAATATGGACAATTTTTAATTATTCAACGTCCTACCGTAAAATGATGCACCAGTAGTTCTTTTATTTAGGGGTGTCAATGCATATGTACAGGTGTACATTGTTAGTTATACATAGAACATTCAGATACCTAGATACATACATGCATCTTTTCTCCAAAAGTAGCCCCTAACCAAACAGCACATACTTACCTACATTCTATTTGAAATATTCATCTCTTGTGTAAGTACCTTGGGTCTCTTGTCAACACGCATACCCACACAAAAATGAATAATGCCTGTCAGCTGATTTTACTATGACTGATCAAACACCTTCAGTTAAGGAACCTCATCTGAGGATTGTATCAGAAACAAAAACCTATATATTCCGCGACGAGAAATGCTGACCCGCCCGTCGAACTTCGACCTAACTCAGAATACAAAAAATTTACTAATTTACTAATATTATACAGTTTACGTCATAAAAACTCAATTTAATTTAGCTAATGATTTGCTACATTATCTAATAATATTATGTTGATTCGGATGCGGGATGAAATTCGACGGGTCAGAAGTTTGTAATAAAAGCAATTCCTCTATAGTTGCGTAACTTTAAAAAAATCCAAGAGATGGCGGTCTAGTAGGAAATAAGTCACATATGAAACACGTTACGTCATCTATAATATAAAAGAGAGTCGGGTTAGTGCGAACAGTTATAGCTCGAGATCGGCTGATCACATTTTTTATCATTTTTGGTTAATTGGATTCTTCTCCGCTACAGATAACAGAATAACTAATAAAAATCGAAAACGTGGATATCAAATAATATAAAATATAATACTAACGGAAGTATGGAAAAAGTTAATACGACAACGCCATCTGTGAAAAATTCTATGGAAACACATTTTTCAGTTTGGGGTAAAAAGGGGAAAAGTGAAATAAAAAATACTCTAAAAACTTAGATAACTCGAAAACCACTAGCATTCCCCTATATTATGTTGATGGGAGCAAAATGATTGAAAATGAACTTATTATTTGTTGCAAAAACTAATACCTACCTAACTAATTTTGCCTTACAATAACATCTTACTAGCTACGCTTTACACGCCCTAGCAATGTGTTAATATCTCGTTTACGTTCATCCACAGTATAAAGTAGATTCTCTAGTGGGAGAATCCTTAATTGCATTATCCCTGTCATCGGCTCACTCCAGCCACGTGTTCCTGTAAGACGGATGGCCACATACTCTCCCCGTGGGAGATAAGGCTAATAATTCTCCTGTTTAAATATTAATCGGAGTAGGCATGTTAACAATACGCCGCATTCTAATTTCATTCACAAAACTATATTTTACCAATGGTCGGTCAGTGCTGGAAATTCGGCCATAACTTATTTAGATCATAAGTTTGAACATTAGTAAGATTACATTGTCAAAGACTGAGCGAGCGCTGTTTGACAATTATTGTTTTTAAAAAATAATGACTACTTAGATGGATGCGTCAAAATTGAAATAAGTTTTTTCTATGGTTATTATTAATATAAAATATATTGATCTATAGATCATTAACGGCCACGTGGATTATGACATTAGCCGGGCGGCATACAAAAAATTTAGAGTTGGTATGAGTGTGTTTATCGGGTCACGGATAAAGTGAATTTACAGATGTTACTAGTCTATTAGAATATGAGATAAATAAATAAATGGTAAAATTTGAGAAAAAAAGCAATCATATATATTATTATACTATTTACCATGTATACTTTTTATTTTGGCTAACATTTCACAAAATATCATTGCTTAACATAATAAGAGTACCTAGGCCTATTTTAATCACGGTAATGTTTTCTGAAAAATAATTACTTATAAACAGCTACCGATAACCATCGACAGTCACAAGGACTCCCGGGTGGATAAATTTAAATACTTGTATGGCTGTGAGTTCTGGCTCCTGACCAAAGCCAAGGCACAGAAAGTATCTGGATTTCAAACGAAGTGCCACAGGAGAATCTTGGGTATTAGATGGTACTACCGCATCACAAACGACCCTATACGCCAGTGCACTCAGCGCAGGCCCATCAATTCCACTATTACGGAGAGGAGATGGACTTGGCTTGGACATATTTTAAGGATGCCGAATGACAGTTGGCCGAGGAGAGCGCTGATCTTCCTCCCAACAGGGTCCCGAAGACGAGGAAGACCCTCTCATACTGTGTTCCGCTCCTTCGAAGCAGAGCTAGTGGGGTTGAACATGGTGTGGGAGGAGGTCATAAGCATTGCGCAAGATCGAGCGCAATAGAAAGCTTCTGTTGCCTCCCTACGCTCCTGATTGGAGTTCAAAGGGAGTTTTATTGATTGATTGATAAATCAAGATTTAAAAGTACTTCTCTTTATGTGCCTTGTCGGGTCCCACCAACCTTGGAGGTCACTTTGAAGAACTTACCCCTGTACAGCGCTCCGTTAAAGTTCGGATGCCGATCCACTCCCTTACAGGAACATGAATATGAAGTTCATCATTCATCATCATTCTACCTTAATGACCCCCCGGACACCGCAAGTCAGCCCGGAGGAGACCAATCCGCAGCAAACCCGACTCCCTAGCTCGATCGAAGCAATCAAAGCAAAAAGCCGGCCACACACAAATCAAGCCCGCCGCGGATCCCCCCAAACCAACCTGCAATGCGGAAGGCCTAAACCCCACTCAGGAGCATAGGGAGGCATCAAGAGCTCTCCATTGCGCTCGAAGGCGTCCGAGGCTCATTGTGCCTTTTCTGACCGATAGAGGTTTAAGGACGTGAGGTGGTCAACCTCACGGTCCCGATCTGATTTTTCGATATCTTGCCTCTTACAGAATGCTCGAAAAACCAGCAAAAAGAGCAGAGGTGCTTTTCTTAGCCGGCAACCACGGGTCACTATGCAAAATGATTTGTTACCCATCACTATGGTTTATGCATGTGTGGTGTGTGTGCCGCCATGGCCGCCATAAGGCTGTTAGAGTCGCTGGAAAGGCGATTTTAGTGATTTTTCAATCCATTTTCCGGCGTTATTTACTGTCGGATTTCAATGAAAAAAATATATAACATAAATTAGACTTTAATGAAGGCGGCCTCAGAGCCGTTTTTTGATATATAGTATAGTTTCTTGTAAAAAATAAAAATAGTAAATGTCGTTTTTCGTCCTTTTTTTAATATTCCAACTGATATATACACCGGAATGAAATGATTCTTTTTTTGTATTAAAGAGCTTTAAAAACTCTACAAGATTATAGAACGAAACGCTAATATTTATTTTCTGTTTAGCGTATAATCCCAAAAAACCTCTATTTCACAAAAACTCTCAATATCGAAATATTCTGTCGGCTTTAAGGTGCATGCGATAATGACACTTATAGCACGGGAATTACAAAGAACGCAGTGGTTTTCGTTGTGTCAATTGTTCAGTCGCCCAACATCTTTTGGGCTGGGATGACGTATGGTCTGCGCCAGTTCAATTGACGTTTTGTATTTTATATATTTTGACGAAAGTCCGTATATTACAGAGGACGGCAAACATAGGTTTTTTAATTTATTATTTAAATTCTGCAATTAATTATATCATCGCTGTTTGGTGATTTTAAAGTTATTATTGTTGAATTTGGTATATGTAATATTACGTTTACAATCACTTATATTGCATACCTGTTATTAATTTTTTCTTCTAAATTATTATCATTTAGTATTACTACGAGTAGGTAGTTTTGTTGTTGGAGTTATTTATATTATATAACTAGTTTTCCCGATAGACGTTGTCCTCTATTCCTTACTATATGAATATTGATTTCAAATTTGTAATTTATACAAACATATTATGTTTGAATATTAAAAAAATATTTCTGAAAACTTGAAAGAAATTCTATTAAAAATCTACGTACCAATGTTTTGACACTATGGTTGTCAAGTAAATAAACATTGTGTTGTTTTGGATTTTTTACAGATGGCGTTGTTTGTCAGTAAATCCGTTGCATACTAATTTTTATATTTTATTTTCTATCCCATTTATGTTTTATTAGTTATTATGTTATCTGGAGCGGAGAAGAATCCAATTAACTAAGCATCATAAAGATTTGTTCAGCCAACCTCGAGTTATAAGCGTTCACACTAACCCGACTTCCTTTTATATTATAGATTATTGTAAACACTGTTTGGCGCAAAGGGTTTAACTGATGCTAAACAGTGCCATTTTTAACAATAAAAAAATATATGTTTACAATCATTTACATTGTATGTTCAAACTTTTTTAATGAATTCTTTTTCTTCTAAACTATCATCATTTAGTTTTACTACCAATAGGTTTGTATTAAGTTTTTGCTGCAGAAATTATATATAACATGTATCTACCTACACGTTTAAAAGCATTTGCAATATCAACATATTACCTTTTTTCTTCTTCTTAATTATTATCGTTTACTATTACGAGTAGGTATTTCCCTATGTTCTAGTGGTTTGTAGATTATTAAACGCTTATTACTTTAGTATGCATGCGTTATACAGGGCTGCACGTTTCTATTGGACAAAATTAAACTCCTTTCCATTCCTTTTTTGCATTATGATAACATGTCAAACTTAAAGACGACTAAAAGAACGTTTTAAACAACGTTATTAACCGACCGATGCATCTGTTTTAAGCCGTATATTATAAAAAAGCACTAAGAAGGTTCCGTTCTTAAAGTTTTTATAAAATTTCTAATGTTCCTCGCAACTTTCTTATTTTTTCCTCTCCTTTCTTCTCCTAATATTTAGAAAAAAATAATTAGCAAATTGGTCCAGCTGTTCACGCTTGATGCCATGACCACGGAAAATAGGGCTCCATTATTATATGTAGAGATTTTGTTAATAGAATACATAGAAATAACCTTCCCCACATTATCTTCACATCCTTTTCTTTTGATACAATGACATAATTATCTTGACCGTCCAGTTTTAAAAGCGGACTACGACGACAATGAATCTGCACACAAGACATATATACCTAAATAAGATATAAAATTTGTTTTTGTAGGAATTTTGTATATAATTTATTATTATATAAATATAATTGTGTGTTCCATTCCTTCGAGGCAGAGCTGAGGGAAATGGACTTGGTGTGGGAGGAGGTCATAAGCATTGCGCAAGATCGAGCGCAATGGAGAGCTCTTGTTGCCTCCCTATGCTCCTAAGTGGAGTTCAAAGGGAGATTTGATTGATTGATTGATTGATATAAAATATAATTCAAAAAGTATATTTTTTTCCATTCCCATCATATAACCTGAAATGGTGGCAATTAGAATGAATAGTATGTGAGCGTTAGAAAAAAAAATTGAGAACATTTAGATTAATAATTAATGTTGAGAACTCATGTTTAAAAAAACTGGTAAAAGCAATTTATACCTACGTGAATGTAACGTAAATTTAATAATGTCGCCTAAACCAAATAGATCATCATTGTCAGTATAAACGTTATCATCACTTTCATCCACCGCTGTTCAAAAATTCCAAACACATTTGCAGTCAAAAAAACATTGAGATTTTGAATATTGCGACGCATTCCACTGGTTTCCGACCCCTAACTCTACACTTACATACGTACCAATATAGTGAGAGCGGGGTAGGGGAAAGAGTTCGCCGTAATTTTTATGCGCCGCTCAAAACTGACTTTGAGGTGAGAACTGTACCCCTCTTAATGGTCTATTCTCAATTTAACAACAGATAAACATAAGGTCTGTGTCAAATAATGTAAAATACATCAAGTGTGTGTGAGTATGAAATACACAACATAACATTTGTGTGCGTATTATTTTTTTTGACGATTTAATGTATTTTTATGCATAATTAAAAAAATATATTAGCATTCGCCACCCTTTCTCTATATACCTAAACTATCCAATGCAATCCAAACTCCCTTTAGACCCCACTTAGGGGCATAGGGAGGCAGCAAGAGCTCTCCATTGCGCTCGATCTTGCGCAACGTTAATGACCTCCTCCCACACCATGTCCAGATTCCTCAGCTCTGCTTCGAAGGAGCGGAACACAGTATGGGAGGGTCTTTCTCGTCTCCGGGACCCTGATGGGAGGAAGAACAGCGCTCTCCTCGGCCAACTGTCATTCGGCATCCTTAACACATGTCCCAGCCAAGTCCATATCCTCCACATAATAGTAGAGGTGATGGGCTCACGCTGGGTGCGCCGGCGTATAGCGTCGTTCGTGATGCGGTGGTACCATTTTATACCCAATATTCTCCTGAGGCACTTTGTTTCGAATGCAGATACTATATACCTAAACTATAAGTGTGCGAAATTTCATACTGCTCCTTCCGCGCTATTTTTGTAAAAATGGTCTTAAAGTTTTTCCTTCACGCATTAATATGTACCTATACTACTAACTAGCTTTCCCGACAGACGTTAGTTAGTTGTCCTCTAGACCTTATTATGAATATTGATTTCAAATTTGTAATTTATACAAAAATATTTTTATAAGTTAAATTTTATATATTATTATAAGTTAAATTTTTTTCTGAAAGCTAAAAATAAAAAAAAAACATAAAAGATATGTGTAAGTATGTACCAATATTTTTAATGTCAATGGTTATTAGGTAAACAGTAATTTTGTTATAGAATTTTCATAGATAGCGTTGGCTTCGCAATCTGTTCAGCCGATATCGAGTTAAAAATGTTCGCACTAAACCGTATTTGTTTTATATTCCAAGATTAAGATTTTGTGTGCTGTTTACTATACTTTCAATATACAGTAAATAATCATGAAATAAATAAATCACTTTAAGTTAACAACGTTCGTCATCAGGTGGTCAAATTTCGAATGGTAAACCCATTCCCCCTGTTGGATGCGAACTTATAATACGACCCTATATAGCAGTACCGTGTAGAGATGCTAGCCTCCAGTCCACCATTTTACTCTTTGCGCTGAAAATCTTTTAACTCTGCTTAACTCTTGGTTTTTTTTTAATTAAACACGAATAGTATGGCTGGGGCCTCAAATTGATCCAATAGATTTAACGAGTACGACGATTGAAAATGGTGGCCATGCTTTTGTCAAGCATTCGGCAGCTCCGTAAAAGTCTACTCGAATTTTTATCCATCCACCTAAAAGCGTTTGATTTTGTTAGTCTCAAACGGGAAATCATGAAAGAAGCTGTAACTTTTAAACATTTTATATTTAATGTACTTATAAAAAGAAAATATACTTAACCAATATCTAGTAAACTGTGGGGCTTGTAAAATAAACAATAAAATACACTTGTTTTTGAGCGTTGGCTGTCCTATTTGATCCACAGTTTAGAAATATGTACGCCTATGATCGATGTATTGTACAAAATTTTTTGATGAATTAATAATTATTAAATTACTATTGATATCCCCAAAACAGACAAATTCATACAAATTCCCATAATGTCAAACATAAATATTTAAGAAGGTACTTTAATTTTTGAAGACAATACGGATATTAGTGAGCCTTCTTGTGAATAAACTTGATAATTGGCTAGGTTCTTGAACTAAAATTGCATATGCAATCTGGATCAAGATTATTTTTTACTATTGATGGGCACGGGCACTGGGCAGTACTCCTATATAGAAAATTATCGATGTTCCTTTCGTTTTCATTATGATTCTCCTGTCCCTAAGAATTATTCTCAACAGCATTCAAATACAAATTACTTTATGAAAGTGGTTTTTCATCACGTTATTCCAATTGAAAATCTTCGACACGTACTTCGGATGCAATCAAAACATTCTCTGGTGTCAGTGGAAAGTCTGAAAATGCCAAACATTCAATGTTGAGTCAACTTTTCTCAATTGGAAGTAGGTATTTAAATAGTAAAAAATGTTTACCCATTTTAAACCACCCTTCTGAAAGCCCAGCATCCTTTCTCGCAGAGGCAATGGCTTGTCTTACAGCTGAAACGACGCTAAATGCCATAACCAAGGGCGGCTCACCCATAGCTAAAAACAAAAAAATAAGACAGTAAGGAATTTCTTATATTACCGCCATAATCTCTGAGAAATCATCATGCGCTTACTTTTAGATCGAGTCAAGTTTGTTGAAGGGAGGTTTTTCAAAAGCTCTATTCGGAAATCTATCGGGATATCTTTCATAAGAGGTACTTTATAATTCCAGGTTCTGTTGGTCAATAGTTCACCAGTTCTGGAAGAATATTTCATTTGTTCGGAGGTCCAATAACCCAAACCTTGGACAAATGCTCCCTCTACCTGAAATCCAAAATAATCCTAAAATACTCCAGGAATTCTAGATTTGAAAATAAGAGTACCCCACAAACTTTCTAGATTAGTTCCAAACGATGTGAATGAATAACAATAATAGTCAATAAATCACCTGGCCAACGTCTATGATAGGATTTATAGTTTCTCCGGAATCTTCCAAAATATCAACTCTTAAAATTTGGAAGTTACCGATTAACATGTCAACTTCGACTTCAGTAACGGTCACTCCAAAAACATCATAGCTCTCCAAATCAGTCGCCTTTGTGACATGGTGAGCACTCAAGTTGATTCCGGCAAAGTATGCTTTTTCAACAGCTTCCTTCCATTCATATTTAGCCATTGTCTCTTTGATTGGTTCCAATCTTTCTAAAAGAATTTCGCAAGCTGCGATAGCTGCTTGGCAACATTGTTCACTTGTAACAGATCCTCCTGTAAATATTACATTTGGTGTTACCATGTTGGAGCTTGGCTTTACTGAAATCATTTCTAATGGAATATTGAGAGTATTTGCAGCGGCTTGAGCTACTTTCGTGTTGATTCCTTGCCCCATTTCAATTCCAGCATGACTTATAACTACAGTTCCATCACCATGATAAGCTGACACAAATACTGATAAGCTTCCGTAATAGATGATTTTGAATCTTAAGGGCATGATGGTGATGCCACGTTTTCTCCATCTATTTTTAGAATTAAAATCTTGAACATTGCTGAGTCTTTCAGAGTAGCTGGAACTTTCTTTAATACTGTCTATTAAATCTGATCCATGTTTGTAATCGCTTGCCATGTTAATTTGTCTGACTTCTAAAGGATCTTTGCCAATTTCTAAAGCGATATGATCCATTATATTTTCAATCATGCACACTCCTTCAGTAGTTCCTAGAAAATTATTTCAATTATACAATGTATCGATGTTTAACACATTGACTACTTTAATTGGCTCAGTTATAATCGCACTAACTGTAATACCTAATGGTATAACAATAATAAAGGTAGAGAAATAATAATAATCTATGGTACCTGGACCTCTAAACCAAGTGTTGGATGCAGTATCTGTGACAACAGCATTGCCGATAACAGACCAAGTTTCTTTGTTATACACATTGCTGAAGGCTTCTGTAGCCATGGCAACTATAGAATTCTCGTTTTGGGAACATCCTACATCTTCGTAAAATTTGTTATTTAAATAATTAATTTTTCCATTATCATCAACCCCGACCTGAGAATGAAAAACCATCAGAAATATTAGGTAAACATTTTCAACCTATGGAAGAATGCAAATTGATGAATTATATATTTTTAACCTCATACTCTGCGTAAACAGGAAGTCTTTTTCCTACGGTAGACATATTAGTTTCCAGTGGTAATATTATTCTTACAGGTCGATTTAATTTGATTGCTGCCAGACCACAAGCAACAGCAAACTGAATAGATCTGCTTATTTTTGATCCGAATCCACCACCAAGGCGTCTGACATTCATGTTGATCCTGCAATGAGATAGTAAGAATTATACATGTAGCATAGAAGTAATGAGTCAATAACATAGAAAAGCGGCAGCTGAAATAGTATAGGTACAGAAAAAGAAAATCCACATATTTAACCAGGTACTTGTGGTTGATTTTACTCCTCAAACAATAAGAGGCAGACCAAAGAATACATAGATGGCATCATGTAAGAAGAAGAATTGGAGGAGGTGATGCTATTAAACGAGAAGGCCGGCTTCCAAAAACAACATAGGCAATACAATTACGATTGTGCAAAGGTAACACAAAGGGGGTAAACCGTAATAATTTGCAAATTAATTTTCCGATCTTACTTGTTTTCTGGTATATTTAGCGCTAAGCTCATAGCTTTTTGTGTCCAATCAATCCATTGACATGAAGAGTATACATCTAATCCATCCTCTACAGGCACACAAACACAACACTGGGTTTCCATTGAAAAATGATATTGTCCATTAAAATCAAACGAACCCTTGATAACTTTCTTAACATCATCACCCTTGGACTTTGCATCGTATTTAGCTACCTGTTTGATTCTATTTTTTGCATCAGAATCTTTAATCACATCGGTAATTTTTATTAGAGGATTTCTTTTGCTAGGACTTTTGTAAGTAACATTAACTTTCAAAGCTGCCGTTTCTGCTATTTTTTTGGTTTCCGCCACTATCAAAGCTAGAGGTTGTCCAAAGTAAAGAACTCTTCCCCCACACAGGACTTCTTCTATTTCTGCAAACACTGTTGGAAAACTTGGAGTAAAGGAATTGGCTCCCGGAATATCAACATGGGTCAATAATGACAATACTCCGTCCATTTTCTGTGAAATAAAAGCGAGCTCATAATATTTTATCAATAAGACTAGGATAATATTATTATGTTGTATAAAGACAAGGTTTCTTACCAGAGCTTCGGTTCCATCAATTTGGGTTATTTCTCCTTCGTATACTTCGGATAGAACAAAAGCTACATAAGCTTCATTAGCAAGTGGTGGAATATCAGCAATATATTTCGCTTCTCCGGAACATTGTTTTATCGCTTCGATCTTTGGAACTGCTTTATCTTTTAATTCTGTGGTATCAAATTTCTGAGTTCCACTTGAGACGGGTCTATCGAAATCTAAGCCTCCTGATGTGTATAAAGGATTAATATTCACACTAGAGGGTGCCATTTGAAGTACACACTGCAATAATATAAGTAAATTTACTAACGGTATGGTATTTATAGATCGACAACTGGTGTTGGGATTCAGCAAGTTTTGAACTGTAGGATGTGGAACGGGACGAGGTACCGTTAGGGACTAATTATTATACTCAGCCGTTGCCCTGTAATGATTACAATAAATGGGTAAACGGCATTAGTTATTTGTACCAGCTCTTCACTCTACCGTTCAAAGCTCGCTGAATCCCATTTTCAATTGTCGACATATGGAATAATAAATATATATTCGATTACTAGATTAGTGTGATTACTAGATTTCTATGATCAGATCATGTTCAGAGTCCTGGGTATAGTATGATATTAAGATATTCAATCCATCAACTTTCTTTCACCTCCGTTTAACAGTTCACTCCTTTGTTCAGTTTTCAGATCTTGGATATACCTTTCACTAACCCACTAAACTCTTGAGAGCTCACCAATCATGAAACTATACCTTGTAAAACAATCCGACTGCCAACTTTTTTCTATAGTCCCCACTTGGTTCCTCTTCATTTTCATCCGGGGTTAGTTCTTTATTTAAAGTTTCCATAGCCAGTTTGAATGTGTCGCCATTGTAAAGATTTTTGCCAAAGAGGAAACCTTCTGTTGCAGTTGCGTGAGTGAATTTATCACTAATTCCACCGTAGACAATGTTCACAGAATCTATTTTGTTGGCGTTATTCATTCTAAAGAAAAAGCCGGCGTTTACTATGGCATGTTCGTTTTGAGAGCGCTTCGTTAACTGGAAAAAACACAAAAACGGAATTTCAATCAGATGTCCTAAATTCAACTACCGATCAGCTCCAGATTTTCAATGGGAAATTCCAACTCGAAGTAGGAATACTTTCTCAGATTGAACAGATCCCTCAAGTTCCCCAGGGCAATAATGATACTGATTGCTCGATGGGAGACAAATGGAGAAAAGTAAGGACCGTATTCAGTAAGGAATCAGAGCTTAGAAGTTTACCCGGCAAAAGAACTGCCTTGCCCAACGCGACTCACAAATATATGGTATACAGTCAACCAAATGAGATGGGATGTAGGCTGCACCACTTCAAAGCTACATAAATGGAAATTGATGGACTCATAGCATACGCACGCGGGATGTCACATACGATCATCTGAGAAACGAGTGTACGCATTCAAAGAAAGACACGCACTGACAGAAATCACTATCCTTCAAAGAAAGAAGTTTGGAGAAACAAATTATACTATGATAGCGTCAAACATCCGAGTCTGCATAAAAAATATATCAACTCATCATGTTGAAAATGACTCAGCTTCAACATAATCCAAAATCACTCACTTTATAAGTTTTGACCTGACAGTTCGTGGATATGGGCGGAAGGTTTATACTGTGTATAATAACTCCTTTCATATCTTTCTCCAAAAAATCTCGTAAGGCCACATTTTCGATCTTCATATCTTTATGCACTGAAAATAAAACACAAAATATAATATAATTTGACATTATAACTCTCATTCCCTAAGCGAAGCGCATGGTCTCCCATAAGTCTATCCTAGATCCATATATTTTTTAACCCATCACGCCGTTTCCTTAACGGGGTAGGCAAATAGAACTTACCTCCACTTTTTCTATAATAATATAACACTTTTCTATATACAAAGGTGTCAGTATAGCCGGCGGAACTTATTGCCTGAGGCAATTTTTTCCAGTCAACCGGTCCCGTCCAATCTGAGACAGGTCAACCCCGGGTAGAAATTTGAAGTGAAAAAACACTGACCCGACCGGGAATCGAACCCGGGACCTCGGATCTGAAGTCCACGCTAGTACAACTAGGCTATCAAAGTCGGTCTATCTCTATATTCTATCAATCCGCTTTTTGCACCGACGTTACATATGTCATACAACCTTATCGATTTCATTTACTTCTGAACTCTCTTTCATTGAGGACGGAAATGATATATTTGATCGAAGTCATTCTGCACCTTTCCTTTCAGCCTAGTTATCCTGTAGGCATCCAGCATCTATCTTCCTACATACCCAAACCATGTCAACCTGTATTTTTATATTTATTTTTTCGCCATTCACATATTTACTTTGTATTATTAATTGATACAAAGCAAAGCAAAAATATAGATTAACCGGTTATTCAAAGTAATTTACCAAGATAAACAGTCTTGTTTTGCATTTATGGGGGTAATTGATCAACATAATACTTAATAACATTCTTGAGTCAAAAAAAATTACTATAAAGGACTCACTTAAGTATAGGTACTTACTTAAGGTTAAGGTCCCACCAACAGTTTCTATTAAAAGGAAGATATCCGACGGAAACCGCCTGTCTTTGTGTTTGATCATGAGATTTCCACCCAAGGTTGCAATCTGTAAAACATTTCATACATATGCACTCATTTAATGAATAGGAATGCGGCTTTCAATATTTTATTCAATTGTTTGTTCAAACAAATGCCTATAGGTGAGGAGTCCCAATGTCAAATTTGGTCAATTCGCAAAGGAAAATTTGAATATTCGATCAGAAAAATCTTTAGTAGAGATTAAAAAACGATTAGGTACATGAGTAAGTAATAATGCAACACGTTTGCCGTGATAAGCACTAGAATCATGAACGCGAGCGATTGCAACAATATTATCAAAAAGACGCATGCGTTCCGCTTGGGTTTGATTGGCGAACCACGTAGGTATACAGTATACACTAAACTGACTAAACCTTTTGATAAAATTAATGCAACGGCTCATGTTCTCGTATAAGTGGGGTTCCGAATATTAGACTAATTAACGTAAGTGAGAAACTCACGGGAGTATTTTATTATACGCTGCGGAGTTTTACGAAGTATTCTGTAGGGGCGCTATACACGTTTCCATACAAAATTTTGTTACTTAATGCCAGTGTAAATGCCACGGAAATTTAGAAAAGGGGCTTAAGCTTTGAGACAGATTTTTATACTTACATTTCTAAGAGCAATATGGGCCACAAGATCTAAATGGTTATACATCTCCTTCATGTAACAGAAATACTCATTGGTAGTGTATGTTGTATACAGAACATCCATGACTTCGCTCAGAGTCATGCACGCTCCCAGCACAAAATTTCCATCCAAATGATGCTTGCGAAGATCTGCTACGCTGGTTATATCTATCATGATGTTAGGAATGTCTTCAGTTCGTTGTTTGAAAGGATAAACACCTGAAATCAATTAATTTTTGATCAATTTGATTATGAAAATCCATCGATGCATCCTAAACTGAACATTAGCGCCGCTATTCCAAATTTTACTTTTTCGTTTTTTTTCCCGAAGAAAAGTATCAACTGAGCTTTACTTGTTTTCATAAGCATTTTGTTAAGTATTTTACGCCAGCGTTGATTCCTCAGACATTCAGTATATTATGTACTACAGCTACTTTTAATGTTTATTAAAAAGATATCAAATTTGCATTTTCACTGCTGCCTTCTTCAAATGATCCGCTTCTACTGAACCCTGATCTATGGTAAAGAAACTTGAGTCAAAACTGTCCAAACTAAAAACCTCTTTAGATATTCGATAAACATTTCAAAAAACACATTTTGTAGGTATTTAAACAACGCGATTTCAAGAACAAAAGAGTGTTAATAATGTTACCCAATTGAAAAGCAACAACAAAAACTCAAATGAAACCAAGTCAGAGGAGTAATCACATAATCATTTACAGCCTTACCCTGAGCCGTATTCCCAGCTACCAATCTGTAAGAATCAGTGCCGTGTTCTTTCAAAACTGAGAATATATCTTCGATAGTGTAAGCTTTATACCATGTCGTTGGAAAGTCTTCCAGAGTGATTTTTCTCAAAACTTCAGCATCCAACAAACAAAATGGTTCTTCCACCGGACACTTCTTGCCACAAAGTGTTTTCCCATTGCGACACATCTCTTCTATATCTGGTAGATCAGTTTCTTGCAGTTTTGGATTAACATCCGTCGCGAAAGACTTCATGGCATCAGCTATAGGTCTGTAGCCTGTGCAACGACAGGTATTGGACCCGAAAGAGTTTTCTATTTCTTTCATTGTCATACCACCTTTTCTACGCTCCATAAGACTAAAATAAATAAAAAAAAATAGTGATTAATTCTTTGTCAGACTAAAAAAAAGACTGACCATAATCGACGCCATTGTTTAAAGAAACAAATCATATTTTTAAATAGCACTAATATTACAAACGCGGTATCATTTGAGACAAGTAAAAAGCGGTTTATACTTATTTATTTTACTGTCTGCGGTAAAATAGTGCGAGGGCGAAAGAGACAGTCTAAACTTGATGTTTAGTGCCACTAAGCGTAGCTTTATAACTTTAAAAGCATTATTGAGGTGAGGTTACCTGAACATGTTCATGACGAAACCTGGAGAACAATACCCGCACTGAGTTCCACTGAATTTAGCCAGTCTCTCCTGGATAGGATGGTACCCGCTAAACTCACTTCCAATACCTTCGATTGTTGTAACTTCCCATTTGTGGCAGGACAAAACGCCAACCAAACACTGAAAGAAATATATTCATAGTGCTTATTTTTATTATATTAACATATATAAATGAATGTATATTCTTGATGAATTTACAAGTCCATTCCAGGATTTGATAACTTTATCCAGCAAAAAATATTGGACGATGGTAGAATACTATGGAGAAAATGTTTTAGAGCCACCTCTAAATATTGTTCTATGATCAGGTAGGGTTAAACATCGCAAGAATGGAAACACTTAGTACCTAGATACTTACAGAATTGACTGCGAAAATTTCATCCTTATTTGTGACTGGATGCTGCGTCTTGACAGATACGATGCAGGAGCCACAACCTCCTTCTGAGCACATCGTCTTGGTGCCAGTAAGATGGGCATACTGGAGGATGAAGTCACTTAAGGATGTTCCTCCGTCCACAGATGAAACTATTACATAGAGAATTATTATTTATCACTAGAGTTTTATTCATAAAGGATTTTTCAACAATTTTATTTAGAGGCCAAAATCTTATATAAATTCATTTATTTAACACTAGCTGACCCGCCCGTCGAACTTTGACCTGACCCAGCATAAAAAAATAATGTTGACATTACATGAATTAAAAATACAGTTTACGACATAATAAATTTAGCTGTTAATTTATTGCATTGTGTAATAATTAATGTTGATTCGGATGCGGGATTACATAAGTTCGATGGGTCATAAGTTTCTAATATAAACAATTCCTTTATAGTTGCTGTTCAATATTATAGTTTGGTACTGTTGGTAATATTGAATAAGTACTATGTCAAGGTGTCACTTTCTGTGGTTCGCATTACCGGGACTCGATATTGTTACCTATCATTTTTAGAATCCTTTCCCGCAACTCACAAATCAGTACTAATTCGGATCTCATCACTGGGAAACGTAATCAGTACTCTAATTTTAATCATAGAATATCAGTGTAATATTAGTTATCATAGTTAATTTAATTAAAAACATATGTGTTGTGATCACACACATACGCCGGAGAAAAAGGGACTTGGGTAAGTGCATTTTATACAGTCCACAAACATTCATGCAGATCACGTTAGCTGAAAAGGCTTCAGCGACGTGTGAAGCAAACAGTTGCGTAATTTAAAAAAAATCCAAGAGATGGCAGTGTAGTAGGAAATAAGCCTTATATGAAACATGTTAAGATGGCGGTGTAGTAGGAAATAAGTCATAATATATGAAACATGCTTTTTTTTGTCTTGTGGACGCCCGGAGAGTGTAGTCGTGTCTGGAGCAACGCTCTGTCGATAAGTCTATCAAAACCATTTTTATTACTTGTTTAGTAGCATTATTTGTTTATACATTATTTGATTTATATTTACTTTAGTTTTTGAGTCACTTCCCCTTAGGGGATGTGATCGTAGTTAGCTTTTAGGTTTAATTTTCGTAATAGTATTTCGTATTGTTTTATTATTGTTACAAATAAAAGGCTGCCGCGGTGAACGCGGCCGCTATGTCATAACATTTCTTCTACAGGGTGCGAGCTGAAGATTTGCCCACTGTATATTTTTTTTTCTTCTTTTTTTTTTTTATTTACTAATCCTTTTTTCTTCTTATTTAGCTTATACTGCATTTTCTATATTTTGTTTTAAACAGTAACTTTACGTTTTATCATGGAACCTCCCGATCCCGGGCTCGTGCCCGGGGATCGGAAGAGATCAGGTAGCGTGGATTTTCCACCGTTACCTCCTTCCAAAATAACACTCCAACCACATCCATCTTTCCTCCCTCCAAACCTTTCCTCTCTTTCTCCTCAACCATCGACCCATTCACAACCACCTTCCCAACTTCTACAATCCCAACCGTTATCCCCTATCCTATCTGATTCTTGTCAACCTGTCACTCCTCTGCCAATTATTCCTGAAAACCAACCTTCTCAAGTATTTACAAGCATAGCACCTTCTCTTTTTTATAAAGAGACTTCCCCTGGGCCTTTCGTTGTTTTCGTTACCGGGAAAAACGATTCCCCTATTCGCCCCATGGCTTTCGGTACTCTTGTTTTTAAAAGTAGGATTCCCAACGTCGTGTCGGGCAGTATTAAATCTGAAGGTAGATTCAAAGTGTCAATTTCTTTCCACTCAGCTTCTTCGGCTAACGATTTCATCTCCTCTGATTTTATAAAAAACAATGACCTCAAAGCTTTTATTCCCAGTTTCAAACTGTCTAAGATTGGAATAGTGAGAGGTATTGACGTAGACATCCCAATCACTGAAATCATGGAGTACGTACAGGTTCCGATGAACATGTGCAAGGTAATTGGAGCGAAACGTCTCAGTTACAAAGACACCACCAATGGCGATATCGTATGGAAGCCTAGTCGATCAGTCCTCTTAACGTTTGAAGGCCAAATTCTGCCGCAGAAAATCAACCTGTTCCATATTTCTATTCCCGTGGAACAATTTATCTCTTCAACAATCCTTTGTTTCAATTGCTCACGTTTTGGGCACTCAAAGAAACAGTGTCGGTCTTCACCGCGCTGTTACCGCTGTTCCGACAACCATCCAGGAGCAGAGTGCACTTTAACGGAATATAAATGCGTTAATTGTAAAGGCAATCATATGTCTAAAAGCTTTAGTTGTCCAGAGTATGGAAGACAGAGATTGATAAAACAAGATATGGCTTACCAAAATATGTCATATAAAGAAGCTTCCGAACTACATCCTCCAAACAGCAGTTATGCAGATAAAGTTTCTCTTGCCCCGAAAAATAGTTCTCAGTCCTCGAAAATAAGTTCAGTTCCAGAGTATTCCAGCCCAAATTTAATTGATTCCAATCCAGCAAAACCCAACAAATCCCAACAAAATTCCAAAATAACAAAATTTAGCCCCAAAAATTTAAGTAAATCAACAGCACATAAATTCCCTCAACGTCCGTATTACCATAATGAACTGCAATCACTTTTATCATACAATAATGACCATCTAATTAATAGTCCCTCTAGCGGTCTTCAAGCCCGCGATTCACAGACTCCCAATCCGGTCATTTCCACGACAACTTCAAGTGAATCCCCAGTCTCCTCTCAAGACAATGAACTAACTATTGGCTATGCTCTACATCTTCTTGCTCTGGTCATAACTGATCGTAACAATAACCTTCCTCCTTCTGTGGTATCTGTAATATCGGCTCTTCTTAATATGATGTCAAGTTCCTCTACAAGTTTTGATGAGTGCTTACAGTCTACGAGTAATTAGCTCGTACATTGTGAGAACCATCTTGTTAAAATACCTTAATAATTATAATGTTCTCTAGACCAAAAAATAAACAGCCTTTGAGAATTTTACAATGGAATTGCCGTAGTGTTCACTCAAGTAAGAGTGACCTGATAGATCTTATAAACAAATATCACATAAACTTAATTGCGCTTAATGAGACTTGGCTTTTTCCGGAATGTCCTTTCAACATTCCCTCTTTTCATTGCCTCCGCGATGATCGCCTTGAAGCTAGAGGTGGTGGGGCGGCCCTTCTTATCCACTACTCCCTTGTCTTCAAACCAATCCATTTACCCAAAAATGTAGTATTTCAAGCAGTTGCAGCAAATGTAGCGGACATTACGATCCTATCTTTATATATTCCTCCCCAAAAACCTTTTGTGGAAAACTACTGGAACTCCTTAGTCAAAGATATTCCGAAGCCATATTTATTATTGGGTGACTTCAATGCTCACTCACCGGTATGGGGTAGCTCCTTCTCAGATCGAGCAGGAAATTCTATCCTCTCATTCATAGACTCGAACAATCTCTGTGTTCTAAACGACGGTAGTCCCACCAGATTTTCATTTCCATCACAGAATCCCAGTGCGGTGGATATATCAATTGCCTCAGCTCCACTGGCATCCACTATCAATTGGATGATCACTGATGATCCACTGTCCAGTGACCATTTCCCAATAATTTTAACAACTTCAGAATCTATTTCATCACATATTGGGTCGGGGCGGAAACGTCTCACCGGGGGCGTTGATTGGAATGTATGTGCTGAACTATTAAAGGAAAAATTCAAAAACTTATCGACAGAATCCCATTCAGACAGTGCCGCTTCATACAATTCTTTAGTATCTAAAATAAAAAAACTCAATTTCGGAAGCATCTCTTCCCAAATCTAATAGTAGTCAGACCCAGTATCCACCGTCTCCCCCTTGGTGGGACGCAGAGTGTTCCGCCATGATAAGGAAAAGAAAGAGTGCTATGCGGAACTATAGAAGGAACGTTACCGAGGAAAACTATTTAAGTTTTAAGCACTTACAGGCACAAACTAAAAGAGTACTAAAGAAGAAAAAGAGAAAAGGTTGGGTGGATTTTTGTAATTCGTTATCACCTGATTCCCCTTTGTCCACTGTTTGGTCTTCTATCCGAAAATTTCGTTCTTCCTCCATTCCTCCAAAATTCAACAGTTTAACGGACTCATGTTTGGAACAGTTTTGCGACAATCTAGCCCCCCCTTACCCCCCCAATTTTTCCGAATTACGTATAATTCCTTCTCTTTCTGCCTCATCACCCAGTCTGTCTGAGTTGGATTCCCCATTCGTTTTGCAAGAACTTTTGACACCATTAAAATATGTTAAAAATACTTCTCCCGGCTTAGATAACCTGTCATACAAGGTTCTAAAACAGCTCCCACCAAACGCACTGTCCCAACTGCTTTCGTTTTATAATTATTGCCTCTCCTCGGGTACAACGCCTGAAGAATGGCACATCCAGAAGATTATTCCAATCTTAAAAAACGGAAAGGATCCTTCCCTAGGATCATCATACCGTCCCATAGCTTTATCATCATGTGCCTTAAAATTGTTGGAACATATGATAAAGAATCGTTTGGACTGGTATATTGAGAGAAATGGTCTGGCCTCCCCATTCCAATTTGGTTTTCGTAAGGCTCGATCCTGCCTCGACAACTTGAGCATATTGACTACGGACATAAGAACGGCATTCGTAAAGAAAAATTCTCTTATAGCGGCGTTTTTGGATATAAATTCAGCATACGATAATGTTAGATTGGAGCATCTTAAAGCAGCTTTAATGAACATTGGGGTGCCTTCTAGATTGATTTCCCTTATTCACAATATTCTTGCTGAACGACGCATACAGATATCTCAAGGCGATACGATACATACTAGGAACCTGTTTAGAGGCCTCCCACAGGGGTCAGTATTGAGTCCAATTCTTTTCAATATCTACTGCTGCGGTCTTGCAACAGTTATCTCTGGAGGATGTAAATTTTTACAATACGCGGATGATATTGTTATATACTGCTGTGATAAAAACCCGGAAACGGCAAAACGTATTGTTGAACAAAATCTCGCTTCGGTTTATGATTGGTTAGGATCTGTAGGTCTAGGTCTTTCTCCTACTAAGTCTCAAACAGTCGTTTTCAGTAAAAAGCGTAAACTTCCTCCCCTCCAGTTGCAAATCAAGGGAACGCCAATTCCTTTAAAAAATGAGGTCAAATTTTTGGGAATGATCCTAGATAAAAAACTATCTTGGAGACACCACATAGACTATATTGTTTCGAAATGTGAAAAAAGTATCAACACCCTGAGAGCAATCACAAGAGTGTGGTGGGGATGCCACCCTTCTACCATGAAACTTATGTATAATGCCTTGGTCCGAAGCCATCTTGACTACGGGAGTTTCCTGCTAGAACCTCTTCCTAAATATTTAAAATTAAAATTGGACAGAATTCAATTCAAATGTCTCCGACTGATATTGGGAGCCATGTCATCCACTCCTACATCTGCACTGCAGGTGGAGACGGGTGAGATGCCTCTCCAGTTTCGGAGACAATTTCTATCAGATAATTTTTTACTTAAGCGATTAGTCTTGAGCGGCCACGCTCTGGTGGAGTCGATTACGTCGTTGTCGTCAGCGAGAGCGTCGGGGCCTGCTTCATCCGGGGGGGTTGACGGAGACTGTCCAAATCTATTGAATAGTTTTACTTATCTCTCGAGTTTGCCACATTTTCCAAAAAAATCTGTCTCTGTTCCAATATATGAAATTCCATTGGAAGCGTTCTCTCTGGAGGCATATGTAATAGAAAATATAGGATTAAATAAATCTGTGGCCAACACCAAAATAACACGAATACAGTTTCAAAATTTCCAGTCAGAATATCGCGAATTCACAGAAATTTATACGGACGGTTCAAAGTTTTCACCAGACTTAGATGTGGGTGTAGGAATTTATGTTCCATCTCTCAATATTAATTTAATGTATAAACTGCCACCTTCTACCTCAATTTTTACCGCGGAACTGTTTGCAATCAAAGAAGCTTTAATACTAGTTCACTCAAACAAAATTAAAAAAGCCCTAATTTTATCGGACTCATTGAGTTCGATTAAATCAATTACTGGAAACATATGGGGGCAACCAATGAACCGACTTTTAGCTGAAATACTAACTGAGATCCTCGCCATCCGCTCTGCAGGGTGTGAAGTTTGGTTGGCGTGGATTCCATCGCATCACGGTATACATGGAAACGAAAAAGCTGACGATCTGGCAAAAACTGCGGTTTCAGTGGGTGGTGTCCCAAGGTCTTTTGGTTCCTCGGTTGGTGACACTTCTCTTGTGTTAAGGGCTCGAGGAGCCAGGGCTTGGGATCTGCTTTGGGAAAATCCAGAGAAAGGTAAACAATATAAGGCTATTCAACCAAAAATACCTGGGAAACCGTGGTTTTATAAGCATAGATACCATAAAAACACCATATCGGTAATTTGCCGGATGCGTCTGGGACACTGCCTGGTGGCCTCCCATCTTTACAGAATCGGAATAGTCGATGATCCATACTGCGAATGCGGTCTGGACGTCGAAACGTTGGATCATGTTTTTTTTGGTTGCCCTATCGCTTCTAATACGGATTTTTACAATAGTCTGGTTGGATGTGAACGTCCAATCAACATCTCATATCTTCTTTCATTAAACTCTCAAAAAATATTTAAACAACTGGCGGGTTTTATTAAATTAAATAATTTAAAGATTTAAATGTGCAGTGGTCAGTCTAATCGCGTCGCAGAGTGTAGGGTGGTGGTGGTGGCGATTCGTTGTCGATGTACCCGCGACTGCTCCTGCACTGTGTGTGGATAGGCGCGTAACAATATTTACTTTTTACATTTTTGTTCCTCAATAATTCTACTATTTTTCTTTTAACTTGTGTCACTTGTATATGGATGAATGGCCAAAATCACTCGATATCGGGTGGAAGGCCTCAACAAAAACAAAAAAAAAAAAAAATGAAACATGTTAAGTTATTGTATGTATATGTTGTTGGAAGAATACACTCCGTTCAAACCAAATTTTACCGAACTGTAATTTTTCTTATATTTTTATAGACTTTTATGAGGTTATTTAATTCAGAATCCCTGAAACATTTTTTTTCATTATATGTTGTTTTTACAACACTTGTTACTTGTATTGTTTTAACACTCATTTTCGAATTACGTATTTTGAAGAGTCACGAAAAAAAAGCTTTTTTGTTGAAAAAAGTACATTTTATTATAAAAAAAATATTGATCATAGGTGTATAGAATATATTTATGGTGTGAGTAAAAGACTATTTCCAATTTTCATCCCCGTCTTCTACGTTTTCTGCAGTATTTGAGGGACATTGCAGAATCTCATCATAATAAACCTATGTTTTTCAAGTACCTATATACAATTATTTTAAGTCAATTGGTTTTATTGGTTTCGCAATAATGCTAATAGTGTAATAACCAAAGATCAAAAAACGCACTGGGCAAGCACTACTGGATAATGAGAGTTATCATTATTTTGACAATTGATCCAAAGTTGCCAGATTGAATGTTAAAACCCTATATCTGCACGCACTTGTGGTGTTTTTACATCAATTGAAGTATTTTGCTTATATAAATATGTATTTTTTTATATGAAGGAGGACCATATTAATGTTGTTCTATTAGCCAATCTATAGGACATAATAATATATTAATATTAATTTGGCAATAAAAACGCTTTTGTAAAATATGTTGGTTGTGTTGTTTTAACAATCACCGATTCAAATAGAACACTGATTTTTTATCATTGATAATGTCTGTAAGAAAAAACAACTAGAAAGAACAGACAGCAAGGGGTGATGACGATTACGCGAGCCAGACTTCGGGTTCTTGCTCTTTGTTGTTTGCTTGATGAAAATATCAACTCTTAAAAAAGAATGCCGTATTTATTTTCCAATTGGTGATGGCAGATTACCAAGAGGTGATGACAGATTACGCGTACATCATCATCAGTTCCGATTGATGACAGATTATTGTCAATGGGTGATGACAGATTACGCGAGCTATATTTCTAGTTCTATCTCGATTTCTAGTTTCACTCGTTGGTCCAAAGCTAGCTAAATACGAATTGAATGGAACAGCAAGGCAATGGTTTCTGGGTAATCAAGTATATTAAGAAAAATGAAAAATGCAGTTCTTACCTTTATAAGGTTTTCCATTTATACTGAAATCAACCCCACTCATTTTAATATTTTTTTTATACAATCAGAAACAACACTAAAGATAATAAAAGAAGTCAAATAAAACTAAATATTTAATAAAATTTCACTTTCTTTTTTACACTAAAACTTTAGTTTTTAACTTAATAATGTTGTATTGCACATTTCATACACCAATTTCTTTATTATTTCACATTGTGTTACATAGGTACATACTAATTTTACCACTTTTTATGTTTTATAAAGATTATTACCGTGTGTTTGTAAATGGAAATTAAATAAATAATGTTTACAAATAAACAATATTTTCAATAAAATATTATATTACAAACATATAGCTTATTTTATATGTAGATGACACCTCTCTTCTAAGAAAGATATATTTAAACTGATTTATTTCAAACCCAGAAGGTTCTTTAACCATCGACAATGTTGAAATAATTAAATAGTAAACATACATTAGAACCTTTGACATCATAATGCAGTGGTTTCGAACCATTTTTAGAATAATTGTCGATGCACTCTTTGTCAAAAAGATTTTTTATTTAAATAATACTAATCCAGTATTTAGTTTTATTGACTTTACAGATAAATAAAATAGGTCATCTTTGAGTTCTACCCTTTAAATATTGTAAGGGTAGGTTTTAAGTAAGGGTAGGCTTTCACAGGTTCAAGAATGTTATCTCAAATGTTGAAAACAAAATGTAGCTAGTTGCCTCCAAACAACTTACTTTGTATTTTAGTACCCTTATTATTTGGTTGTTTTGGTTTTGGTTTGTTTTATAAATACATATTTTACCTACTCTTAAGACATGAGATTACACAAATTAATTGTAGATTTTCAAAGCCTTATTAAGGGAGCATTCAACATCGTTTCCAATGAATTCAGCAAAAATAAATTTAATATAATTTTTATTTTTGCGAGTATTTTTACGCAATTCAACTGTTTAGAACCCCTAAGAGACAATAATAATTATGGTAGGTATATATGAACTTATAATGTTATCATCAATAAATAGTCTGCTCATTTTTTAGTCGTTTCGCGTATGAAGTTAGCTGTGTATAAAAAGTTATTTCAATTTTAACCTTTTTCCATAGGTGGCCTTAAAAAAAGCTAGCTACCTGAACCCCTCCTCTGATGTGATGTGGTCCTGGCTTCCGAGGGCTATTCCTAGCGCCTTTTGTGGTTTAAGGACCTCACGTTTCCGATCTGATTTTTCGATTTCCTGCCTCATACAGGATACTCGAAAAACCAGCAAAAAAGCAGGGATGCTATTATTAGCCGGCAACTCTACGGCAAAGGTACCTGAATAAATTAAATTAATTAAACAGCACGACATCGAACACATCAAGCACAGAAACTAGACATCTATAGGCCCACCGAGGTCGGTGTCAAATTTTTAGCGCACAATTATTCTGTTATTACGAACGGGCAAATGTTTTGGATCACTTTTGGTCAATTTTTCTAAAACGCCACTATTAAAGTATTATTTTGTTACATCTATCTATTACTGTGTCGAAAACCTAACATAGACACGCGATAAGTACATAAGTACATGCGACATCCGTCATCATGATGGAAAAAAACATCTAAACTTAAAAGATAACTTGTTAGTCGAAATTCAGCAAATTAAATTATATTATAGTTAAAGTGGTTAGTCGCCTAGCGGGTCATTCGCCGACATCATAGAATTGCGGAGCCGACCATTTTCATTTTCATGACACAAGCTTCGCTTAGTGTGGAAGAGATCGAAAATGTTTAGAAAATGAAAATAAGATGGCTTTCGAGAAGATTTTCTCGTATGTAATAATATAACAATGAATATGCGCTGAATAAAGCAATTTAGGGCCATCTAGTTATTCGTGTTTGGAGGGCTTAAGATACCAGTTAGGGCAAAAATGGGCTTCGATAAAATAACGTGAAGACTGAAAGATGGTCCTATACTACATTCATGTGATGAAAACCCCACACATTTGAACATACCTATAGATTAAATGTTTAATAAGGTATATTTTTCAAAACTGTAGTAAAATGGAAAACATTCATACGTTTTTGGAAAGCTTATTAATTGGAAAAGTTTGTACGCCAAGTGTATTATACTTTTTTGAAGTAACTCCCTTAAAAAAGAAAAAAAATGAAAAAAAAAACTGACTTGTGATTTTAAAACGTTGTATTTCTGAGGATTTTGAAATTGTATTCTTGATTTTTTACTTCAGCCATTTCTTTATTCTTCAGCTATTAGGAAAATCTATTTTTAATTTCGAAAATGGAGTAGGTACTTTGTTCACATTTTTCAGTTTTAGGTCAAAAGGTGGAAATTTGAAAAAAACTCTAAAAAGTTTTATAACTCGAAAACCACTAACATTTGACCATGCACTTGTTAATGGGAACAAAATTGTTACAAATTTGCTCTAACATAACCTCTTTCAAGGAATGTATCAAATTACCAGTCACCCTGTAGATATACCAATAGTTTTATTACCTACATAAAAGGGTATTTTTTAAGTGTGCAATTAATAAACAAATATGTATAATAGTAAATCGTTTATGTGCTTACTTGTACTTAACTAAATGAAATCGTGATCTGACAGTTATTTGCAATAACATTTTATTATTTTAAATTGTAAAAAAAAACAGGGCAGTATATATTGTATAGAGCTATGTAGGTACAACGTACACTGCTAACAAAACGGACAGTAAAAAGTAAAATCTGGGTTGGCTGGAAGAGATCTTTCGGGATAAGTCCGCCCTTTGACTCAATCAATGTTTCTATGAATAATTGTTTTTTTTATTTCACAATAAAGTTATATTTATTTATTTACTAGCTTATACCCGTCTTGCTTTACGTTTTTGATTCCGATTGTCAGGCTTGATCGGTAGGTAATTAGAAAGGTTCTAGTCTAGCTTCCCATTGCTTTGTAGACCTCTATAACTGACATAAGCACAGAAAAAGAAGAATGACACTTTTAATGTTTATTACAATTTTGTATGAAGATCCTAAAAAATAGGGTTTTTTAAATAGCTCTAAATATATCTATTAAAGTCAATGCAGCAAATTGTTTTAAAGAACCTTCTCCGGCATTTTGCACGGCTCTGTGCAGATTCATATCTGACGTAGCATTTGTATTTTGAGCGTGATGCTATGACATACGGTAAAAAGCAAAAAACATTTCTTAATTATTATGTAGATAGAGAAGGAGGGGCTAATGCGAGTTTTATTTAATTTCCCAAATTACCACGCAACTTTCTTAATTTTTTCTTTCATAAGAACCTTCTACTGATAAAAGCCAACACGACAAAAAAAGAATTAGTGAAATCGGTTCAGCCGTTTAGGCGTGATGCGATGACATACGGTAAAAAGCAACTAAAAAAACATTTCTGAATTATTATGTAGATTCACCACGCAACTTTCTTAATTTTTTCTTTCATAAGAACCTTCTACTGATAAAAGCCAACACGACAAAAAAAGAATTAGTGAAATCGGTTCAGCCGTTTAGGCGTGATGCTCGGACATACCGTAAAGTAACGACAAAAGGCAAATAAAAAAACAAAATAATTTAAATGAAACAATTGATTTGTTATTCCACTATATTTATTTACCTGACTAGTTTCGCAGGAACAGGTCCTGCATGGTCACAGGTGACTTAGAAACTAAAGCTTAAAACGAATACAAAATATTATTGGTACGCACACAGATAGGCAGAGGTTGTAAACATATGGTATAAAATTAACAATTTTAATTTGTTTTTTTTTTTTTATATTTGACTAATGAATTTATATAAAGCAAGATAAAGGTTTTATTATAAGTTGAAAATAATAAGTAGATTGACAATAATAATATTTTGAATTTACTAAAATTGTTTTTAATATTATTTTTTATATATAAAAAAAGGAGTTGATAATTGACTAATGAATTTATATAAAGCAAGATAATGATATTATGATAAGTTGAAAAATATAAGGAATAGATTGACAATAATAATTATTGAATTTACAAAAAAAAAATGTTATAATTATTTTTTTTTTTATATATATATATATATGTATAAAAAAGGATAGTAATTGACTAATGAATTTATATAAAGCAAAATGAATATAATGAATAGAAATCAAGAACAGATTAACAGTAACAATACTTAATTATGTTTGAATTTACTAAAATTGCAATATTTGATTTTTTCCCCTTTTCTTTCTATAAATAAATAATAAAAAAATGACAATATTTGACTAATAAATTTATACAACGCAAAGATAATTAAACTATAAGTTACAGGAATCAAGAATAGATTAACAATGACAATATATTTTTCTATAATTTGTTTGAATTTACTAAAATTGATTATATAATTTTTATATTTATTTTTAATAATAACTTTAAACTAATAATTTAATAAAAAACAAAAACAGAGAAAGGGGTTACAAAATTAATTGTTATTAATGTTACGAGTAAGTAGGTATCTAAGTACTTAAAAAAAAATATTTGTAGAGACACATTCAATTTAAGACGAAATTGAGCGTGTTGCAAGTAGTTGCGAAAAGGTTGCCGATGTATGTGGGCCTTCACCTGGAACAATAAGAAAGTATTCGGCAGTATCTTTATTTCAAACAATATTAAGAAAACAAAAGAAAAAAAAAAAAAAAAAGATGGTGGTTTGGGCTTAGGACAGAGGATTTAACAAGGGAGAATAGTTGAAATCAAGTTGTTCATTTATTATTTTTATTTGGGTATTGTTCTTCAGGCGGTTAATTTCCATTATTTCAAGTTTCTCTAATCTTTTATGGCCGGCAATGTTACTATGGATAAGTGATATATTATTGTCTAAATTGAATGTATGATTATTTTCAAGGAGATGTTTAGCAAAATTTGATTTATCACTGTTTTTGTTTTTAAAAGCGGAAATATGTTCTTTAAGTCTAATATTGAGAGCGCGTTTGGTTTTACCGATATAGCTGGAAGAGCAAGAATTACAATCTAATTTATAAATGCCGTTTTTATCCAATGTTTCTATTTTGTCTTTATTATTTACCAAAATTTTACCAACAGATTTATTATTATAAAACGCGGGATTAATTTTAGAATTATTAAGCGATTTTTTAATTTTATGACTTATTTTATTATTGGTAAAGATTATTTTGTTCCATCTAAAAGAATTTTTAACATTATTATTATTATGAGACAGGCCGGGTGCGATGGATTTTAAAAAGACTTTTCGAAGTTTATTTTTAAGTAATTTGTCTATTAATTGGGGATCGAAACCGTTATTGATTGCTAATGTTTTTATTAAATTTAATTCTTTGTTATAGTTATCGGGAGATAATGGGATGTTGACTAGTCTGTGCAAAAAAGAATGAAAAGCTGAAAGTTTTTGTGAGGGATGGTGTTTGGAGTTATTATGGATTAGATTATCACTGAAGGTTGGCTTACGGTATATATCAAATTCTAATTTATTATTGACGATTGAAATATTTATATCTAAGAAATTTAAGCTTTTATTGCCCATCTCCATTGTGAATTTAATTGATTTATTTAAATTATTTATTTCCGTTAAAAATTGGGTGAGTTGTCTATCCGTGCCTATCCAGAGACCGATGATATCATCCACGTACCGGTGGTAAGTTATTAGGTTTTTAAAAAGCGGTAATTTTGAGATTTGATCTTCTAGGTGATTCATAAAAAAATCGGCCATCAATGGACTCAACGGTGAACCCATTGCTAAACCTGTTTTTTGTTTATAGAATTTATTATTAAATTTAAAATAATTTTGATCTAAGCAAGTAAAAATTAGTTCTTTAAGTTCAGATTTTTTAATTGGGTTAAGGTTTACAGTGTTTAAATGATCTTCAAAAATTATTTTTAATTCATCTAATGGTACGCTGGTGAACAAACTGACTACGTCGAAAGAAATTAGCTTCGCGTTTTTAGGGACCGTAATATTTTTAATTTTATCTATTAAATCTAAAGTATTTTTGACGGTGTATTTAGGGTTAAAATTACCTATCGAATTAAACAAATTATTTGCGTAACGAGCTAACAAATAACACGGGGCTTTAGTATAAGAAACTACGGGTCTAATGGGCATATTATCCTTATGAACTTTGGGAAGTCCATAAAGACGAGGGCACTGTGGGTTGTCTTGTTTTAATCTAAAATAATCTTTATTATTAAATAATGTTTTAAAATTTTTCAAGATATTTTTAACTTCATCTACATATTTGGGAGTGGGATCTTTATTTAAAATAATGAAATCTTCGGTTGACAAAATGTCGTTAACTTTTTTAAAATAGTCTTGTTCATTTAATAAGATTGTGCAATTACCTTTATCAGCCTTGGATATTATAAGTTTATTTTTATTTATTTTCTCCTTAATGTTTTTAATAATTTTAGCTTCATTATTTTTAGCATTAGATTTATTAGTTTTTAACTGTTTATTAATGTACGATGACAATTGGTATTTTTCTCTATTATTATTATCAAGAGCTATATCTAGGTCTATTGTTAAATTTTCAAAATCTTTAACATTATTATTAAAATTTGGACAGTATTTGAGACCTTTCTCGAGCAATTCAATTTCGGGCTTTGTAAAAGTTATATTAGTTTTATTAACAAATTTATCAAAGAATTTTACATCATTATTAATTTGAGTATTATTAGTATTACTATTTGTGTTTTTTAAGTTTTTTACATTGAGTTAAGTATTTTTTATGAACAGTATTATTAACATTTAGCATTACTTTATTATTTATATATTCAAATTCTATAGGGTTGATTCTACTGATTAATTCACAACGGGTAAAATAAAGTTTTTCGCCTACCTCATCTCGTGTGCTGTACCACCGTCTAGACTCCATCTCCAGCCATTTGCGTCGAGCTGCTTCTATGCTGGATTTCGCTGCTCTGGTCTTCTGCCTCGTAAAGATGGTGATGAAACTAGGTGTTAGGTTTCTTCTATGGCATTCTCGAACAAACCAGAGGTTTTGTGAAGCTAGACGACGCTTCAAACTGAGTTTCTTGTACACGTTCGCAATTTTTGCGTCACTCGCGTTTTTAATAAAATTAACGAATTGAACGTGCATTCTTGGTGGAATTATTTAAATAAAATAATTTAAATGAAACAATTGATTTGTTATTCCACTATATTTATTTACCTGACTAGTTTCGCAGGAACAGGTCCTGCATGGTCACAGGTGACTTAGAAACTAAAGCTTAAAACGAATACAAAATATTATTGGTACGCACACAGATAGGCAGAGGTTGTAAACATATGGTATAAAATTAACAATTTTAATTTGTTTTTTTTTTTATATTTGACTAATGAATTTATATAAAGCAAGATAAAGGTTTGATATCGTATATTTATGACGACTGAATTTCACATTGAAAGAATATTGGGTATGTCGTAAATTAGCTTTCTTAAAAATAATAGTTGACAGTTTTTTTAAACAAAAGGGGTAAATTTCTGAAAACGCACTGTAACGAAAGAAAACAAATTTGGCATTGTTCCTTAATTTTTAAGAGAAACAATTGGCTGGGATATTAAAATCATTGTTCGTTTCTTTCGGACTCGTAGAAATGAGGCATAACGAACTGATGTAATATAAAAAAATCAAACTCTTTTTAAAATATTAGATAATACAATATACACTCGTTGTATTTTCGAAATAAGAGGGCTAATAAATTAGGACTTTCTAAATCTTAAGAAATCGTATGACGGGTTTGGCATTGAATATTTTTATGGACAATAGAGGAATCAAGCACATAAAAAAAAATAAAATGATTTTGAATAGGTTGAAATATACAATAAAGAGCGTAGTTAAAAAAAAAAATAAATAAATAAAAGGAGACTTTGGCCATTGTAATAAATTCAAAGACGAAATGGATGCACATTGCACAGCATCAGTCTTAGAAACATAGGCTGGACACATGTTCAGATATTAAGTATGTACTTGGTTACGATATGGAAATAAAGAACGAAATAATTGTAGAATTAATACATTTCTTATTGGATTAGTATTAAATTTAAACTGTAGAAAAGTCACACCCCTCTGAAGGCCGTAGGTCTTGATTCACATGTATGTAATAAATATCTATTGTAATTTTGTACAAGTTCCAATTTTTATTTCGCAAATAAAATAAGATGTAAATCTGAAGGCCGTAGGTCTTGACTCCCATGTATGTAATAAATATCTATTGTAATTTTTGTACCAGTTCCAATTTTTATTTCGCAAATAAAAGAAAAATGTAAATCTGAAGGCCGTAGGTCTTGATTCACATGTATGTAATAAATATCTATTGTAATTTTGTACAAGTTCCAATTTTTATTTCGCAAATAAAAGAAAAATGTAAATTGCTATAGGTATGCATAATTAAGTAATTGTTCTGACGGTTTAAAGTACCTAATCATATGTAATAATTTGAGTGTACCTAGATTACTGAGAAAAAAAAATAGGATCAGTTGAGCTTTAAGTCTAAGTGTAAACTATAAATTAACTTTTGTGAAATGCCTTAATCCTCCAGTGATATAAACAATATTATAAGATTAACATATTCATGTATTTTGTAAATATAATAATTCACTAAAATTTAATAGTAACTCATTATAAATTGATTAGCGTAAGAGATGAATAATTATTGTAGTAGTAATATAGGTACCTACTGTAGGTAAACATAGCTATGTTCTAGTGCTTAGGTATAGTTTGTTTATTGAATATAAATAATTATAAGTGTTCGGTATAGTCTCGTAGGTTGATGCACACCCCAAATAGATATTTAATTCGAATTTTATTTTTGTAAATCTGATATCTAGAGTAAGTTATAAATTGTATTTTCTCTTAAACTTTATTACACGTAGGTAGGTCTTTTTCTTTTTGAATGTACCGCATATTAAATGATCCTGAAATAAAATTGGTCCACAAAAATATTGAATTATGGAGAGAGCCGGACACGAAGACATGGAACGGATTGTCCATAAATCATTTGCAAGAGTGAGGTTTCGACGAATCACCGGGACACCACAGACACCCCGCCCACAAAAAATTGCCCCTAGAATGGCAAGGGGTTGGTCCCGAGATATGGGCTATATAACGCCATACAAGGCAGGCCTCAGGGCAGTTTTTGAGAGTCCGTCGGGGCAGTTTTTGAGAGTCCGTCGGGGCAGTTCTTTTTGAGAGCCCGTCGCGGCAGTTTTTTTGAGAGCCCGTCGGAGAACAGTTTTTGAGAGTCCGTCGGAGGATTGAGTATACGAAAAGAGTACTCCGGGAAGAGTTGCGAGGACGGTCGCGAAACAAGTTGAGTTTGTGAGAAGTGTAAATTGTACCTAAAGACGAAAACCGGTCAAACGAATGAACACTCCGAGCATACAGGTACTAAGACTTCACGATTACATTTAACGATGCCGACGACTAAGTGACAAAGTGATTAAAACAATTATAGTGGACAATAATCTAGTTGAGTATTGAATGAAGTGGTTCCTGGACGACCCCCAAAAAGCGAGGAGGGACGACATACAAAGCTCCTGCAGGAGTGCGTAAGACAGCGCTCTAAAACGACCGAACACCGCCTTAACAACCAGTCACGCATATTATTGTAAGTCATAAATTTATTTTTCACCGACCTGCCAAGTAGTGGAGGATCGCCAGCCGACCCAGGCCAGATGGACGCTCCCGTTTTCCATAGAACCTAAGGGCGCTCAAGTGGGACCAATCAATGCTTTGTGGACCTATCATAAAATTTGCGGATTGCTTTATTGCCCTCTTCAGTTTGAAAGACTTCTTTTTGTTATATTGTTAGTTTTAAGTAGACACTTTTACTTTTTATTGTAATATGCTTTTACTATCTTTCGGGGTGTGACATCTTAGGTATTTTTTTGTGTCGTTGATTTTTTTTAAATAACCTAAATTAGTTTTCATATTTTTTTTATTTACAAATAATTATTCTCTTTGATAATTACTGATTCTATTGATTTTACATGTTTTATCTAATGATTTTCCCTTATCATTATCTTGTGTGATATCGCAGTTTGTTTTTTTATTATTTCATTTTTGTTTTATTATTGAAATAAACTAGGTTTCTTTTGGGTATAAAATTAACCGGTAATTTGATTTAAAAACCCATGCATGCATCTCCCCAAGTAAGTCACCAGAGAAAGATACCAGATTGGATATAGAGGTAGGGCGGTCTCCAGCAATTGGAGCTAGCCGAGGATCTTTTCGGAGGCCGACTACCGCCTCTCTCGGTTAGGAGATTTAGCCGAGAGGGTGAAGAGCGAGCGGACCTCCCTCCGCGCTCTGCTTTCCCTCCGTGTGAGAGGAAAGCCGGTATATCAGGTTTTATTATAAGTTGAAAAGAATAAGTAGATTGACAATAATAATATTTTGAATTTACTAAAATTGTTTTTAATATTATTTTTTATATATAAAAAAAGGAGTTGATAATTGACTAATGAATTTATATAAAGCAAGATAATGATATTATGATAAGTTGAAAAATATAAGGAATAGATTGACAATAATAATTATTGAATTTACAAAAAAAAAATTGTTATAATTATTTATTTTTTATATATATATATATGTATAAAAAAGGATAGTAATTGACTAATGAATTTATATAAAGCAAAAATGAATATAATGAATAGAAATCAAGAACAGATTAACAGTAACAATACTTAATTATGTTTGAATTTACTAAAATTGCAATATTTGATTTTTTCCCCTTTTCTTTCTATAAATAAATAAAAAAAAAATGACAATATTTGACTAATAAATTTATACAACGCAAAGATAATTAAACTATAAGTTACAGGAATCAAGAATAGATTAACAATGACAATATATTTTTCTATAATTTGTTTGAATTTACTAAAATTGATTATATAATTTTTATATTTATTTTTAATAATAACTTTAAACTAATAATTTAATAAAAAACAAAAAAAAGAAAGGGGTTACAAAATTAATTGTTATTAATGTTACGAGTAAGTAGGTATCTAAGAACTTAAAAAAATTTGTAGAGACACATTCTCAGTTCAATTTCGTCTTAAATTGAATGTGTCTCTACAAATTTTTTTAAGTTCTTAGATACCTACTTACTCGTAACATTAATAACAATTAATTTTGTAACCCCTTTCTTTGTTTTTGTTTTTTATTAAATTATTAGTTTAAAGTTATTATTAAAAATAAATATAAAAATTATATAATCAATTTTAGTAAATTCAAACAAATTATAGAAAAATATATTGTCATTGTTAATCTATTCTTGATTCCTGTAACTTATAGTTTAATTATCTTTGCGTTGTATAAATTTATTAGTCAAATATTGTCATTTTTTTTTTATTTATTTATAGAAAGAAAAGGGGAAAAAATCAAATATTGCAATTTTAGTAAATTCAAACATAATTAAGTATTGTTACTGTTAATCTGTTCTTGATTTCTATTCATTATATTCATTTTGCTTTATATAAATTCATTAGTCAATTACTATCCTTTTTTATACATATATATATATATAAAAAAAAAAAATAATTATAACATTTTTTTTTTGTAAATTCAATAATTATTATTGTCAATCTATTCCTTATATTTTTCAACTTATCATAATATCATTATCTTGCTTTATATAAATTCATTAGTCAATTATCAACTCCTTTTTTTATATATAAAAAATAATATTAAAAACAATTTTAGTAAATTCAAAATATTATTATTGTCAATCTACTTATTCTTTTCAACTTATAATAAAACCTTTATCTTGCTTTATATAAATTCATTAGTCAAATATAAAAAAAAAAAACAAATTAAAATTGTTAATTTTATACCATATGTTTACAACCTCTGCCTATCTGTGTGCGTACCAATAATATTTTGTATTCGTTTTAAGCTTTAGTTTCTAAGTCACCTGTGACCATGCAGGACCTGTTCCTGCGAAACTAGTCAGGTAAATAAATATAGTGGAATAACAAATCAATTGTTTCATTTAAATTATTTTATTTAAATAATTCCACCAAGAATGCACGTTCAATTCGTTAATTTTATAAATAAAAAAACATTTCTAAAATATTATGTAGATAAAATGCAATTTACGATGTAAAACTTAATTAATTTTAGCTAATAAGCTATTGAATTATGTTAAGTTATCGTTGATTCGGGTGAAGGATGACGTTCGATGGGACATAAGCTTGAAATCAAAACATTTCCTCTTTAATTGCTTTACTTTTAAAAAAATTCAATAGATGGCGGTGTAGTAGGAAGTACATAACATGTGATGTATGTTTGCGTATTGTATAGATATGTCGAAAGAATTGACCCATTTAAACCAATTTTTCAGAATTATTATGTTAAGATTTAAAATTAAGCGGGATTAATATTGGAAAAAAATAAATAGACTTTCACATAATTCAGAAACTCTTGAGCAATCTTTCCCTGAGCCTTTTTACAACATAGGCAGATAATATAAGTACAGAAGGCATGTTATACCAATGCTGCTACAAAGATTGGAGTAAGACTCTTTAAGTTTCAGACTCACTCAGACTCCCATAACCAAAATCGAGGTCTCGAAACTCTGGTTGTACCTACAGAAAAACGCTCCGGAGAGATTGTATGCCCATTTTGCGAATCATTAAAAAGGAATGAAATATGGTGATCAATTCGATGCTACAAATTGATAATTGATTGTGAAAGGAGCGGAGTATGTAGCCTTAAGGAGCCTATAGAGGCTGAAAAATCTTTGATAGTGCCTTACAGAACTGGTAATAAGACGTCTATAAACTAGAGAAATACTCACAAATGATTGCCAACTTCTTTCAAAGAAGACAAATATTACTGGCTAGTTTCTGTCTGGATTTTCTTAGCTTTTCCTTTAAATTTTGACATGGGGTTGGCACATTGTCTCTCAAATTCAATGGGACTTGGTATAGTAAAATGTATATAAATACTCAGGTACGTAACAAGGCAATATTGTCAACAAACGGAGACACGACTAGTGTTTGACAGGGTCGTGCATATTATGATACTGTATTGTTGTGCTAATGACATATAAAATGGGTAATCAAAATAAATTACGATGTATTTTATCTGCTATTACAGTGATTAATAAGGCGTAGTATCGCGTGATGCCAAAGTATTGGTTCTCATGTCTATTTTTGATGAACTTTTTTTTTATTCTATTAGGTACGTGTACCTACGTAAATATTTTGATATGATAAATTTATAGTCATCCTCTCTTGAGCTCAAATTTTTGTTCATCCGTGTTCGCTTTAAACTATTAAGTTGGTATCATCGTAACGCGAAAAAGAAACAATTTTTAGGTAAATGAGCTACAATACCGGAACTTTCGTTTCTATAAAAATTAATAAATATTAAATTATTTGACTTGATCGAAAAAAAATTAGAGAAAAGAAAAATACTCAACAAGTATCTTCAACCAGCTGAACTACCTATGTACCTATTTAATTAAAGTTTATTCCACGAGAAAACAGAAATTTCACTTTAGTATTTTAAGGACTCGCTGAATCGATAAGATAAAGTAAAGTGTAAAAAACTGGTGTTTACGTGCAAAGCCACTAATACACTGGTTTTCTAGGTAGCGGTCCGTCATCTGAGAAGACGGCAGACTTTCAAAATATATGACAATGTTCTAAGGGGGCGTTCAAGTATTACGTAACGCAATTTTTGAAGATTTTTTACCCCCCCCTCCCCCCCATGTAACGCGCCGTAACGTTTTTCTGTACCCCCCCCCCCCCCCCCCCTAAATGTTACGTAACATTCTGGAAGTGACTATTTTTTACTGAACTCTCGTATAATACTATTTATTATGTTCCATAATTTTTTCTTTTGCTGTTTTTCAATTTTCATTGGTATTTTTTTGACATAGCTGCGTTGGAAAGTCAGCATGAGAGCCTTTATAGGCCAAGAACAGTTGATTATGTAAATCCCCCGCTTTTGTGGACATTATAGTACCTATCTACAAACTCACTTTAACAACGCTCACTACAAGCAATTTGTGTTTATGCGTACCTACTGCGTGTTTAAAGCACTAACGACTACTAACAACGAAAATAAAATAAAAATGACGTAAGTATAATACAGTCGAGGGATTCCCCGTAAAAAATAAAAGAAAAGGTTTGCTAACTTAGGAGAGCGAAATGAAAATTTCGACATACAATGCAGTCGAGGGACTCCCCGTAAGACGTAATCGAAAAAGGTTGCTTTTTACGCAGAGCAATAAAATTACATACAGTAGAATTGAGGGACTCCCCGCATTACATAAACGAAAAATCGAGGGACTTCCCGTAAAACATTGCCCAAAAGGGTTGCTAACTTCGGAGAACAAAAAATGATGTTCATTACAATCGAGGGACTTCCCGTAAAATATAAACGAAAAGGGTGTCCAACTTGGAAGATTTATTTCACAATTTTTTTTATTTAAGAAAAAAAACGTTACGTGACGCATTGTTCGAACCCCCCCTCCCCCCCTTGTAACACACAGTAACGTTTTGCAAGACCCCCCTCCCCCCCAAATTGCGTTACGTAATACTTGAACGCCCCCTAAGCTGACATATTCACCGCTGTTTATAATAGCGCCGTGTTCGTAGGAAAACAGACCATAAATAGCCAACTTTGATAGAGTTGTATTGTAGGTACCTAGGGACCGTTCAAGTATTACGTAACGCATTTTTTAAACATTTTTGACCCCCCCCCCCCGTGATGCATCGTAACGCTCTTCGTTACCCCTCTTCCCATTCAGTAAACGTTGCCTAACGCACATACAACTATGTATGCCTCAAATTATTACTGGAAAGTCTCTAAAATAGTAACGTTTTACAAGAATAACCCTCCCTACCCCCCATATTGCGTTACGTAATACCTACTTGAACGCTCCCCTAGGTACAAGCGCGGATCCAGAAGGGGGTTCAGAGGGGTCATGACCCCCCCCCCTGGGTTATGTATTCTCAAGTACAGTAGTGATATATTAATAAAATATTAACTTTTCTAGTATAATTATAATTTTTTGTGGGACATGACCCCCCCCTGGAGCAAAAGATCCATATTACACATTTAGGAAATGACCTTTTTTTGTTTTTTAGGAAAAGCATAGTTTTCAGATACCAAATTGTGTAAATGACCCTTTTGTTTAGGAAAAGTTAAAATTCTAGACACCAAATTTTGAAAATGATCTTTTTGTACTTTGTGACCCCCCCTGGCGCCAAAGCTGGATCCGCCCTTGCCTAGGTATTATCAAACAATATTTTGACAACAAAATAATAATCGCAGCACCGCCATCTTTACAATTATTTTATAAGCTACATACACAGAGTGTACATACAATGATGAGGGAAACATTTTATTTCATCACATGAAAAGCTTCTGAAAACTCTCCATAGATGGAGTAAGACTCTTAAAGTTTCAGAGGTGCATACATTTACGAGATACTCTCGTTATATCGAGGGTGATTGCCATAATAAAGAAGTTCGGACATATTATGTACTAGCTTATACCCGTCTTGCTTTACGTTTTTGATTCCGATTGTCAGGCTTGATCGGTAGGTAATTAAACAGATTCTAGTATAGCTTCCCATTGCTTAACAGACCTCTATAACTGACATAAGCACAGGAAAAGAAGAATGACACTTTTAATGTTTATTAAAAATTTGTATGAAGATCCTAAAAAATAGGGTTTATTAATTAGCTCTAAATATATTAAATTTGATGCAGCAAATTGTATTAAAGAACCTTCTCCGGCATTTTGCACGGCTCTGTGCGGATTCATATCTGACGTAGCATTTGTATTTTGAGCGTGATGCTATGACATACGGTAAAAAGCAAAATAAAAAAACATTTCTGAATTATTATGTAGATAGAGAAGGAGGGGCTAATGCGAGTTTTATTTAATTTCCCAATTTACCACGCAATTTTCTTAATTTTTTCTTTCATAAGAACCTTCTACTGATAAAAGCCAACACGACAAAAAAAGAATTAGTGAAATCGGTTCAGCCGTTTAGGCGTGATGCTCCGACATAACGGTAAAGCAACGACAAAAGGCAAATAAAAAAACAAACATTTCTGAATTATTATATAGAAGATGTATCTGTAATGTTGTATGACGTAACTTCCTAGAGGACAAAATAATGACAATGAATACCTACCTACATAAAATCCTCACAAAAAATAATATCTAGCTGATTAATTTATGATTAAAATGAAGTCAGTGGTAGGTACCTTTAACTACTTGCATCTAATACCTATAGTAGGTATACATAAAGAATGTAGATAAAGAAACAAACACTCGTGATTTTCGCTGTCCATTCGTGATAAAAGAACCAACAAAATAGGCAAAATAATATGAATTGTCACAAACCGATTTCGAGATTAAAAGTAGATACATAATTCAGGTATCACAATGAATTTTCTTTCTAGCACACTTCCTCTTCCTGTTAAATACGATACGGTATATACAGACGATTCTCGGCAGCCAGAGCCTCGTGGGTTTTCTAGCAAGGGGTACCTACCTCATTTAAATAGGTTAACATTTAGATCGGCTAGGTGTTTTTTCACAATCACCCTTTACTCCCCTATCACTGCGAATACCAATTGGTTTATAGAAAGCACAGATGCGAGTCGTACCATCTCGAAACTGGTGGTGCATACAAAATATTGACCTACAATGTGCAGTAAAAAATAAATTGTATGAATTTGAAAACTAGATTATTTGACTCGGTGAAAAATTAAAGGCCAAACCCTACGTTCAAAATCAAAGCACTTTGGCCTTGATCTAGGTTAGACAACTTCATGTAGGTACAATACTTACTAATATGATAGTTCATTAATATATGATAGCTCAGGCTAGAGTCTGTATAGATAGACTCAAGAGAATCTAGATCAGTGGTTATTAAACTGGGTTCGATCGAGCACCAGGGGTTCTGTGAGTCTCGTGGGTTCTCGGAGGTCTTGTGGGGTCAAGCACACATCCTACTCATATTGAGAATTTATCACTGCACCCCTCTTCAAGGTAAGAAGGGTTCAGTGAATTCACATATTTGAAACTGGTGGGGTTCAGTGACTTCAAAAAAAAAGGTTAAGAATCACTGATCTAGATGGCGATGTCAGGTCAAGGACCAGAGAATTTAATTTTGACATGAAATAGGTAAAACATTTTCTTATTTTATTGTCACGGATCGTTTATTCTTTTTTCTGCATAGGTATTTTTTTCTAGCACCTATTCAGTAAATTTTTTAATGAAAGTATTTTATCAATCATCTTATAGCGCGCCAACTTTACCATTGGTCTTCAAACGGCAAAAGAAGGATTCTAAATAACTATGTGACCATGCATTCATATAATAAGTATCTAATTACCTACGTAACGTATTGTTAAAATTATCAAACAGCGACAAACAACCATGTCTTGGGGACATACATACATTAACGTCATACTCAATGACAATAATAATTCTGATGATCATTCTTCGGATATGGCAACACTTAAATCATTTTGTGTGCAGTCATGCTTAATGGTAATTGTAAAAATAAAAACGCTAAGTCACGAAAAAAAATATTTAGCTCTCAAATTAAGTATGTAGGTACTTAAGTTAACTTGCTGTAATATCTTGTAAACTTATTTATTTATTTTAAAACATTGTCTAACAAAATTATCAAAAATGAAGAAGTGAATCGATTTCATCCACATGGAAGGCCAGATGAGTTGTACAAGGGAATAGATAAAGCCCGCCGCATATTATTGAACCCAGTCCAAGCCACTTTTTGGCTCAGTGCACCCGATCCATGTAATTTTTCTATGGAAATACTGGATCATAAAGCAAAGTTCTACATAAGCAGGAGAAGTGTATCTTGGCGCTGGTAACTGGTATCAACTGTCTTAAAAGGAAGGCAACTTTTTCAGCAAAACTCTGCAGAGAGAACAGGCGGATACAAAAGGCTTATTCCAAGGCGTCCTTTGCTGTAGTGATATTGCCGGGCTATAACCCATGTAAACGGCTTATTCCAAGATGATGACGACTGGAAAGGCGTATATAATCAGAGAGCAGTAAAATAACATTGGGCAGGTATTCGAAGCAGGAATACTTGATAATACTTTTCCTAAAATACCTCAACATATATGTTCCTATAGGACCGTAGATCTGAGGCATTAATAGATATTGCAATCAGGGTTGCCAGGTGTTCGGTATTCTTGCTCCATGTTCGGTGTTCGGTATGAAAAAAAATACCAAACTATGGAGTGTTCGGTATTTTTATTTTCTGAATGATTTTGTCATTTTTTCTAGTGAATTCATAATTTATCGGACAGAAAAATTCGTGAATGACTTTTTTTTTAGAGAAAAACTTGCAAGGTTCGGGGTAGGAAATTTTGGGGATGACCTTTTTTTAGAGGAAATTTCATCTTTCTTGATAGCAAATTTTGAGAATGACTTTTTTTGGAACTTTCATCTTTCCGGATACCAAACGGGAACACTGATGGTTCGGTATGTTTTTGAAAAAAAACCTGGCAACCCTGATTGCAATCCGGTCTCATTTTGAATCCGGTCGGATTTTCGTCAATAAGAGCATGAAATCACATGAACTAGCAGACCCTTGGACGAGAACCAAAGAATGGATGTGCAGTTGGACATCCGCGTCCTAGAAGTAATACCTATAACCGGGAATAATCAGAGACACTCCTATATCGAGAATAATTAGTGTTTGAGAAAATAAATTCAGTTTTCTCCTTGAATATAATTACTGCACACATACATTATGACAGACTACCGCACTAATATAATGAATAGCAGACAATTATCACAATAGTTTTGTTTTTAAATAGGTAAATATATATTTTATCGGCTAATTTTATTGCTTAAATGCTCTCACCATTTTTCCAACAGATGTCTTTTCATCCGATAGTCAATACTATATCAATACGATCAGTCAACACTACCTTTAAACCCCTACCTTGGTCACATCAGGGAGGCAAAAGCAGCATCCCACTGCGCTCAGTGCTACGCATTTGCCTCCTCTTCTCTTTGTAAATTTATGGGTAGTACCTACCTACATTTTTACCTGCAATCACCCTGTGGAATTGCTAGGGATACGGCTTCAAGTCCGGTCCATGTTGAGTATGTCGAAAAATTCCTCGGATCCGATAATTTGTGCCGGATCCGGTATGAGCATTTTGATGTCGGATCCGCCGGAATACCGTATCCGGTTTTCCGGATTGCAATCCATAGGCCTCAATCTGTATTTATATAGGGGAGGGCGAGGAAAAATCAACAATTACCTATTTGTATTTCAAAACTTTCATTGCCACCTAACTATAGCAGGTATAGAGTGCCTTACAAAAATGATCTGTTTTTTTTTAGTAAGTATTCTTTATTCTTTTTTATCATCCTTAGGCCATTAGTTTGGCACTTGGAATCGTCAAATTATATAAAAGCAAACAACAAAACATAATAGGTGCACACAATAAAAACACCATAGGCGTACATAATTTCCAACATGCAGGTTCAGATATGAAGAGAAAAAAAAACAAACTAAAGATTAAAGAACAATATTAAAGCTGTTTTGAGTGTAAAGGGCTCAAAACAGCTTCACGTCAACCGATCAAGAGAATATACATTGTATATATACATATATGGGCGCCAAGTAACAAAAATCATAACCCAAATATCAAATACAGTCATTTAGCATATCGTCAATATTGTAAAATGCCTGTTCAACAAGATACTTCTTCACCTCTCTCTGAAACCCCACTGAATTTAGTGCTCTGACACTATGAGGCAACTTGTTAAAAAAACGTACACTATTACAGATATAGCTCTTTGAAACCTTTGCCAATCTATGTTCCAACGGCCGCACAACTCGTTTACCCCTAGTATTATAAGTATGATGATCTAAGTTAAGAGGAGTATTGGGCAAATTCTTGTAGGCATATTTAAGGCACTCGAAAATGTACATACTTGGCAAAGTTAGCACTCCCAGTTCGCTGAAGGCATTTTTACAAGTTTCTCTGAGTTTTATATTCATTAGTTGCCGTATTTCTCTTTTTTGTAATACAAAAACTCTACTCCAATCGGCTCCCCTTCCCCAGAATAATATTCCATATGACATTATGCTGTGAAAATAAGCAAAGTAGACAAACTTGGCTGCGTCAAATCCGCAAACCTCTTTAGTCTTTTTCACAGCATAGATTGCAGAACACAATTTCTTTGAAATAGATTCAATATGCGCTGACCATTGCAACTTTTCATCTATTGTCACACCTAGAAATTTTGTTTCCCTTCTGATATATATCTACAACCCTTGTTCACGCAGTGAAGCTATCACTGGGTCAGCATCAGCGTTTGGTCTTAGAGAGAAGCGAATAGTATTTGTTTTCGTCACATTGAGTACGAGACCATTGGCATCGAACCATTTCCCCAATCGATCTAACATAACATTTACATTTTTTAAAATGCCCATAGAGTTATCATTCCTTATCAAAAGAGATGTATCATCAGCAAACATTACAATAGTTTGATCATTTGGTACAGTGGTTGGCAAGTCATTTATATACAATAAAAACATTAAAGGACCAAGTATAGAACCCTGTGGGACACCTCGTTTAATTGCCGATGCCTGCGATCGAATACCATCCAATTCGGTTATTTGGTGACGATTATCTAGATAAGATTCAAAAAATAATATTTCTTTGTCAGCAATACCATAATATCTTAACTTTTGTACAAGAATTTCATGATCTACACAATCGAAAGCCTTTGAAAGGTCACAAAACACACCATATGTGTCTTTCTTTTGGTCCATTGCTTCCAATATAGTTTTAACCAGTGAAGCTATACTATCGGATGTATTCTTCCCCTTCTGGAAGCCAAACTGCTGGGGATGTAGAATACTATTCCGGGCTATGTATTCGGTTAGTTGCTCAGAGACCACTGACTCAAATATTTTACTAAATACAGGCAGTATTGAAACGGGTCTGTAATTTCCAGGATCATATTTGTCATATTTTTTATATATAGGAATGATCCTGGCTATTTTTAATTTTTCTGGGAAAACCCCTTGCTCAAGGCACATGTTGACTATTAACGCGATTGACTGTCCTATGCTATCAATTATCAACTTCAAAAGATACGTTGATATATGTCACAAATCATTCGTTTTCTTGTTTTTCAGTTTTTTACAAATTTTTTTACAAGTTTTTTACAAAGTAGTTACTTTATCCATTTTTAATTATGTATAAACAGTGCTCGCTGGACCCCATTGGATGGGAATTTTACAGAAGCGGGAAGAGAGGAGGAGGAGAGAGGAGTCATTTGTCCTGTAGTAGGCAAACGTGGACTATGACAACTTTACCAGCGAAGGTTTTTGCATGCTGGCTATTTAATATCAATCTTCATTAATTATTAAACTATATCCACATAAATATTATAGGGATACTGATTACTGGTGCAATTGCTATGGCCCTGATTACATGATAAGAAATAAGAATAATGTATATATTAATACGTGAAGTGATGGAGGAGTATGAAATTAGATAATATTATAGTTTATATAGAGAAGGAGTGGCTAACGCTAATATTTTTTTAAAATAATTATGCGTAAAAATACATTAAATCAATAAACTGTAATGTTATTTATTTGATACTCACACACACTACGATGTATTTGACATTGACACAGGCGCATATATTCTTTTATTTATCTGTCGTCAAATTCAGAATAGATTTAGGTAGGTATATTGTTTGTCTTTAATTTATTTTATTTATTTCATTGTGCGTAGGGCTCTTGGACTTGTCAAATTCACAAAACAAAATCTAAAAATGCCAAGACAATGGATAAACAATATTATTAATATGTACACAGATAGGTATATATCTCATTATTCAGCGAAAAAGGGTGCAAACCTGTTATGCTGAATTATGACTTTTTTAGTTGTTAATAAAATAAAAAAAATAAATATAAAACACTAGCTAGCTGTGTTCCTAAATATGAATATTGAATTCGAATTTGTATGGTGATGAATTAATTATCATTTGACCAATGTGATTCCGAACGATGCCTCTGTTTTAAACCATGTATATTCCATCCGCATTCTGTCAATCACACCAATTGACAATTTCTGTCAAAATTTCAAAATTGGAATAAAAGTTATAAGGTAAAAAGTACTAATAAGGTTGTCTACGTAGAATTTTCCACAATTTTCTAATTTTCCATGCATTTTTCTTATTTTTTTTCATCTAAAAGGACATTCTCCTGATAAAAGCCTACACGACAAAAAAAGAATTAGCGAAATCGGTCCAGCCGTTTAGGCGTGATACGATGACATCGGGAAATAGCTCTCCATTTTTATATACGAGTATAAGACAAGATAAGGTGTTCGCCGTATAAGCTCGTCATCATAGAAAAAACTTTGTAGGTACAAACATACCTATCAACATTTCAAATTTGACGTATCCATGTCATTGTTTTGGAAAGAAAATTGTGAAATAGCGCTCGCGAAGTCTTTGACAATGGAACCTCAATAATTTAAATAAGTTATGGTTGACCACTATTATAGTAATATTATTACTGCAATAATTTGACATTGAAGACTCCAATTTTTACAGCTTTGGGACCCAAGTGTCTGGTCGGAACGGTTTCTCCATACATTCTACAGATATTGTGTTTCAACACTTTGTAATTTTGTAACAACGTCTATGCCGTTTTAGTATGAATACTATCGCTATTCCAGTGCAATATTGTGCTAACTGAAAAAATATTTCAAGTCAACAATTAATATTTTCCATAAGAATGATAAATGAGTTTAAAAAAATATGTAACTTTTTCTTATTCTTATACATACTATTGTCATTTTTTTGTTGTTCTTACTTTTTTTTAATATAAAAGAGTCTGTGCTCACACAGAGTGAACACAAATACACTCTCTGACTATTTCACAGTAGGCTACTTAAAGCTTGTGTCGTGAAAGAGGAAGATGGTCGGCACCTGGGATCGAACCCACGACCTACGATACGAAACAGCACGAAAGCCGGCGTTGTAATCGCTAGTCTACCAACCACTTCGAACTTGTCGGCTATTGGCAGTTTTTGTTGTTAAATAAATATGTAAATTTAAAAAAGCCGGCGTCCTAACTGTCAGCTGCCAACCACTTCAATATTCATTTACTTTGGATAAGCGCAGTTTGCTGTAAATTCCAAGATATTTCAAGACATTGAAAATTAAATTAAAAAAAGCATAGTTTATCATACTAGGCTTTGTGTTTTAAAACGATATGAAATTACAAATTATTGGTCCATTTACCGAAAAACTACGTTTCGTCAAAAACTTTTTACCCGAAACGTTGATAAAACGATCGTAAAAATTGAAATAGTTAACCCTACTTAAAAGTATGAACAAATTATTTTTTTTACTGGAAACTATTTTTTAAACAATGTTTTCAAGTTGGCACAAAATGGCACACCCATAGCGATATACCTGATTTACGAACACACATAAACTTATACACTCTAGCATCTACTGTGCAGGCATTTGATTTTAATGATAATAATTACTATACATTTTTTAATACAACCTGTGATCTAATCTTAGTATAGCATCTGACACGACGTGACGCGTACCGAGTATTTTTGAAACATTTTTTATATAAGTTAAGTTTTATCTTAACTTGAATACTTATGAGAAGTTCGACTGTACCTTTTTGTGTTGAAGTGATAGTGCAAAATAACACTAAAATATCAATTGGTTTTCAAATCAATAGATACATAATTGCAGTGTTTTAAAATTAATTTATTTTGAGGTCTGTGTACAAGTAAAATGTGTTATACTACCTAATACATGACATACGTACCTATTGTTTAAAAGCGATTTTGTTTTACCTACATAATATGTTTAAGAATGTAGAAATATTATGTAGTTAGGCATTTGAAAATGAAATTATGTATTGACACTAGATTTGTTTAGAAGATAATCTATTTGACGGCCTCTCATTCAGTCAGATTATGGATTGATTGACTGATTAAGATTTCTACGCTTTGTTATTGAAATAATATAAAAATGTTAACTTTGTTAATATCTACGATTAGGAAATTCGAGATTATAATGTCTAAGTACTTAATGTATACAAAAATGGGGCCCTCATGATCATCGTAACACGGCTCGACTATTTCGCTAATTCTTTTATTGATGTGCTTTGTTTTGTAAGGAGAAGATTTCCATGAAAAAAAATGCAGTTAAAATTAAAAAATTTAATGTACCTTTTTAGTGTTTTTTACAATAAAATAAAATTCTAATTTTGTCATAAATATGTTTCAAAACAGGTGCATCGGTCGTAATTACATATGTTATAAGTTAATTAAGGTAGGTATCATTATACAAAATTGAATTCAATATTCATAGATAGGACCACAGGACAACGTCTGGCGGGAAAGCTAGCATCTTATAGATTTTCATACCAAACTAGATTTTGGAATGATGAATTTGGAATTTAATCCATTTTGGGCTTATACGACCGTCATATTCTGTTGTCTTATGCATTGGGTTCCTAGGGAGCGCGGCGGTCCGTCGTCTGACAAGACGGCAAACTTTCAAAATTATGACAATATTTTTTGTTACTGTGGTAACAATAATAAATAAATAAATAAAACTTTATTACTATCTGAATTACAATATTAAGAAAAAGGCTTGTACAGTTCAAAGGGCGGACTTATCTATAAGATCTCTGCCAGCCAACAATACCTACTGATGACAATGTTCCAAACTGACATATTCACCACTGATTCTGATTCAACATACGGACGCCGCGCATATCTGCGCATGCGTGCATCATTCCACCAGAAACAAAAGTTGAAAGGCGTTCAACTTGAGGTGATATCGCTTTCAACCATTTTTATCGCTTCAGATTTATCGACAATCTGTTCACACGGTTCAATTGGTTGGCGATATTTTGGTGTCCTGGCGATATTCGCCTCGTGTGAACACCGCATTAGAGTCGAATGTGTTCCTAACAGTCGAATGTGTTTCAATACAAAGGATAGTTATATTTTTGTTTTGTGTAACCGGAATTGATGTAGATGTATGTGATATGGAATATTACCACTATAATAATATGACCAGGTCATCTATCTAGTAATTAATACTGTTTTATTGTTTGTATATTGTTTCCAATGTATGGTTATTTTTTCAATGTGACTGAGTGGAAATTAAGTAGATAATATAGGCTTGTGATATTGTATGATAGGTGATACGAACTACTGCTAGTGTTTTAATATTTTTTTTATGATTTTCCCGAGCAAGCGAACGCATGAAAAATTCAAATTGTTCAGATGACAAAGACAATAATTATTATCTGTAACTTTAGTAAAAATGAAATAATTAACCAGTCATGTATGTAACCAGATTTGTATGAAATGACTCAGCTAAAATAAAATATTTTTATCTTATTACTAGCTTTTCCGACAGACGTTGTCCTGTGGTCCTTGCTGTGAATGTTGAATTCGAATTTGTATAATCATTAATAATTGTTTAGGTACTCAATTAATTACCTATTCAACCGATGCATAAACAGACAGTTTCTGTCAATTGCTAATTTGATTTCAAAATTAAAAGCACCAAGTATGTAGGTTACCTTCTTTAATTTTTCCAAAATTTTCTAATATTTTGCGCAACATTTTGACTTTTTTCTTTCATAAGGATCTTCTCCTGACAATAGCAAACACTATATTTTGAGATTATTTTACGAAGACAAGAAAAGCAAATGTGAGAATGAAAAAATATATAAAAATGATTTGTGCTCACTAAAAGTGAACACATAATACACTCTCTGACCCACGATCGAACCCACGACTTTCAGTACAAAAGTCGGCGTCGTGGCCACTGGGATACCAACCACCTCTTTAAATGTTTCCCGTACCTAGTTGTATTGATTTTGTCGGGTTATTGTGGTTCAACGAAAGAACTACCTTAGGATTTTGCGATTCTTTCTACCATATCAGCTATAACTATACAACTGTTTGTCATTATTTCAGATTTTTTTTCGCCCGAAAATGATGTTGTAGGCAACAATCTTTTTTAACAATATTTCATGATTTTTTACTTTTAAAAAGTGTTTGTTAATCCTCAAAAGACGGATGGTTGTCTGTCAAGACAAGGTGCGAGTATACCTACACAGTTTAATCGTTATAAATAGAAGATGTAGATACGTATCTATAATTTTCGATAACTTAACCTTGAGATGTCAAAAGAATCTTTTGATGAACAATATATTAAAATTATAATATATTGGTACCTATAACATATTTTTTATGTTTTTAAACGCGCTATAAAAACTTTAATAGCTTAAAAAAACTTGTTTGTTTAGGACGATTTTAAGTCTCGATAATCTCAGTGGTTTTTTAATGATAAGTATAGTACAAGTCAACTAACAAAATGTCAATGCAAATATTACATTCTTAACGTTGAAAGTTATTAGGTAATAAATATCAGTGACGTAACTTTACCATCTGAGGCCCGTGGCAAACATTGTGGATGGGAAAAATCGTCTCGATGGGACCCCCTCACGATAGGTGGTGTTGCTCACGATAAAAGAACTTTTTTGATTAACATAATGAAGGTATTTGCCGACTGCCGTGTCCCCCAAAAAATGTATCTCTTTGGATATCTCTATCTCTTTCGAATATACGAAACTGAGATGCGAATGCGAGACAGCAATCGCGAAGGTCTCTTCCTATTACGGTCCATTCTCTCACGTTGCGCATCCAAGATATCTACCTTCTGCCAGAACCTTCGACCGACTCTTCGATTAACCATCAACCATTGTATGTTAATTTAAGTATGTTCTAGCATTTATTTATTTATTTATTTATTTCTCATGGCACAACAAACAGACAAAACATATACATCTAGGCTGTAAAGACAAACAAATGAAATGATAAATGTAATGCCCCACTTAAATGTGTGCACATATTAATAACAATGATTGATCTAAGAGTGTTTCAAAAGTCAAATATTAAAAAAAAAATTAAACAACAATAATAGTCTAAAATAAGATCTCTCAATTAAAATAGTAATAATAATAATAATAGTCCAAAATAAAATTTCTCAATATAAATAATAATAACTTAACCTATAAACAAAGTAAAAAAAACAATAAAAAAATAGAAAAAATACAAGGTTTAAATCAAATAAATAAACAAAGCATCAATCACAAAGAAGGGATAGAGGAAAGGAATGGGAGAGGAAGGGAAAAGGGTGACAATTAATTGATATTAAAATTGTAAAACTGATCATTCATCATGGAGTAGTACACTAAGAACAGAATTCCTAAAACTATGTGGTGTAGCCGCGAATATGTCAATGTCAGAATAATTTTCATTGTAGTTGCGCTTCATTCTATGCAGTGGATTCCTACAACCTGCATTAGTTAAGTGTCGGTTTATTTGGAACGGTCTAAAATACCGTCTCTGTGACGGCACGCACAGACCGACATCGGCCAACAATGTGGGCACGTCTACAACAGATGTACAAATCTTATGCAGCATACAAGCATCGATGAGTTCACGTCTCTTATAGGGGCTCATCAAACCTGTCGATACAAAGCCGCGAAATTTACGTTCGCCAATACGAACGAACTTACGCTGAAATTTTTCAATCATGGATACATATCTGTCATAAAATGGATTCCAAATTGGTGAACAGTATTCTAGTTTGGATCGGATAAGTGTAGTAAACAGCTGCACTAATGATTGGTAATTTTTGAAGTCAGAAGATGCTCTAAGGATAAATCCTAATGTCATGTTACAACTCTTCATCATTTCTTCAATATGTGCGTCAAAATGTAATTTGCTGTCAAAAATCACCCCCAGGTCCCTTATTTGGGACAAGTGTGTCAGTTTGTAGCCGTTTATAATGTATGTATGTTTAATGATGTTTTTATTTTTGGTGAATGTAATAGTGTTACATTTAGCCAAATTAAGTTCTAGTTTGTTTTTATTACAGTAATCGTAGAGTCTTGTCAGGTCTTCGTTAAGTTTAACCGCATCAGTCTCACTATTTATGCGACGGAAAATTTTTAAGTCGTCAGCAAAAAGTAAAAATTTAGAGTTAAGAAAGCAACTGTTTATGTCATTTATAAACACGGCGAACAACAGAGGACCAAGAACGGACCCCTGCGGCACTCCTGATGTTACCGTCACACAATCAGAATTATACCCATTTAATGCTACCGTCATTAGGCGATTAGTCAAGTAGGATTCAACCAGTCTTAAGAGGTCGCCATGGACTCCATGAAAGGCCATCTTGTGCAGCAGTATAGTGTGATCGACCTTATCGAAGGCTTTTTTAAAATCCGTATAAACGGAATCAACCTGCAGACGGGCGTCCATGGAGTCAAACAAAAAGTCAGAGTAGATCAACAGGTTTGTCAGAGTCGACTTACGTCTCATAAAGCCGTGCTGCTCGGGTAGGAAGTGTGGTTCCAAGAAGTGTAATAAGTGGTCTTTAAGTATTGCCTCGAACACCTTAGAGATAGGTGACAGTATGGAAATAGGTCGATAGTTGCTAATATCCGCCTTGTTACCACACTTGTGAATAGGCGTGATGTTAGCCGTCTTCCAAATGTTGGGAAAGCAGCCCTCCGAAATGCTTCTGTTAAAAATAATACGCAGTGGGTTTGCGAGATGGGCAGCACAACGCTTGAGGATCAGCGGTGACAACGCGTCGGGTCCAGTACCCTTGTTTACATCCAGATGATTAAGTTTGTTATATATTTCAAAACTCGTGATATTAACCGTGCACAATGAGGTAGAGGCACTGGACTGTGTATAGGCATCTGTTTCAAGGTTACTAGATGAATCTTTATTGAAAACCGATTGAAAAAAACTACTGAACATATCTGCAATTTTCTCGGGCTCGTTTGAATAAGTACCGTTATAGTGCATGTTTTTGGGATAGTTGTTGGAAGATTTAAGATTATTCACATAGGCAAAAAAAGGTTTAATATTTTTCTGGAGGGACTGTTCAATATTTTTTAAGTAAATACTATGGTCATTTTTTTGTGCTGTTTTTAGCTCAGCTCTACAAATTGAAAATACAGCATAATCATGTGGATTCTTGAATTTCTTCCAAAGATTCCAATATTTGTTTTTCTTTTTCGCTAGTGCAATCGTCGGGTTCTTGTACCAAATTGGGAATTTACGAGTTTTTGTAATTTTTTTCGGTGTAAAATGATCTATGATGGATAAAAAGATACTATAGAATGTTTCTACCGCACTGTTCACATCCCCATTCATAAGAACAACGTTCCAATCTATTTCGCCGAGCTTTTTATTGATTTCGCTGAAGTTAGATTTAAAGAAATTATATTTCGGTTTATCGTTTTTGTCAAGTTTCGTTTCTACTACAAGAGGGATGTCAACTAATAGGGAAGGATGATGTCCATCCTCCGGCACCAAGGGAAAGTCGCATCTGCTCACACAACAAAACAGATCAGACAGTACCATGTCCAAGATTGTATTTGTTTTGTTATGTATCAGGTTATATTGATTGAGGTTTAAAAACGCTATTGCCTCGGTAAAGGCTTGGGCAGTGACACCACTCTGCGATTCAATTTTACCAAACGGCATACTATCATGATTAGTCCATTTAATGGACGGAATGTTGTAATCGCCTATTATGCAAATATGACTATTTCGATTTGTTTGTATTAGTCTATCTGAGATTCTGTTTAGGTGTAGTTCATAGTCGCACACAGGGGACGATGGGGGAAAATATGCCACACAAAGAACAAGACTAATCTTACTATGCTTCCCAGAGGCCAAGGAGAGTGATATGAACAAGTCCTCACAAGTCGTCTCCCACTGAGGCAAACGCAGGCAGTTAAATGTATGCGATACTGCAACCAGGACACCACCACCATCCCGTTTATTCGTCATTTCAAAATTCCTATCTTTACGGAAAACGACATAGTCGTCTCCGAACAACTCGGCGTCGTGAATACCGAAATTTAACCACGTTTCTGTAAGCACCACAATGTCGTAGCCGTTGACAGCCAGGCTTGATCTAAAAGCACCGGTTTTACTCTTAAGGCCTCTACAATTTTGGTAATATATCTTTAAAGCGCCCGTAATATATGAAAGACTATATTGTTGCAGCTATGGGTTGAGTATACAAACAAAAAAGGCATTCGCAGTCTTGCCTGCAATCTGTAGATTACTAAAATGACAAGTAAGTAATGGGAATAAAAGGGAATTGAAGGGTTAGGATATAGGTAGTTGGATTTGTGATTGATACTTACATGAACAGTTAAACAATTTTTAGGATGTCGTTTTTTGAACGAATTGCGAATGCAGGCTCGTTGACATCTTTGCGAACATATATCTTCATGTTTTTCACCCAGGTGAATTTCCAATTCCTTGATCTGGACATTGCGCGCGCCTCCCTGAAGAGCAACTTGTTCTTGAGTGTGAGATGTTCCTGTACATAGATCCGTCGACCCCCGTCCACTATTCCGATATCGTCTGTTGTAGTTTGTACAGTCTTCTGTTCTTCCGTTTTATATGTAGATTGTTTTGTAAAATTCATTTATTCATATAGGCTAGAATATAATTTAAAAATATTAAATTATACTTTTTTTTATAAAGAGTTCTGATAGGAGCGATGTGTTATAATAGAATCAAGTTATTATCTTCATGAAAACATAATTAAGTTTAATCAACATATATATGGACCTTGCATAAATTATTATAATAAGAATTCATCCAAAGCATTCAAGAGGCTGTAATGTCAGAAGTCAGTTTTACCATCAACGGGAAGCGATATTCCAGTGAGTATTCATTTATTTATTTTTATGCATGTTTATTTTATGTTTGTCATTAACTAACTTAAACTTTTTGGCATCATTTTCGTATTATTCTTAATACTAGTGGCAAGTGCTCGAAATTCGACCATAACTTATTTAAATTATAAGTTTGAACATTATTAAGGTTCCATTGTCAAAGACTGATCGAGCGCTATTTCAAAATTTTCTTTCAAAAACAAAGGCACGGATACGTCAAATTTGAAATGTTGATATGTACAACGTTTTTTCTATTAATATTAAAAGAAACAATATTAATCTATTCTCAGTTCGACCACAGATAAACGAATGAATATATGCGTCATACCTATAATGAGAATATTTATTTATTATGCCGCCATTTCCAGCTCCACGTTCCATTTGAATATACCGCCTTCAAAAAGCTTTCTGCGCCCATAATGAGGCGCTTTTTATTTTACATTTAGATTCTATGAAGTTCATGATCCTTATAAGTAGTCTGTGGAAGTGTGTGTAAGTATCAAATACATAACATTACAATGGTGTTTTATTTTATTGATTTAATATATTTTTTATGCATAGATTTAAAAAAAAAAAAGAATTCACCATTCCTTCTCTGTAAAAATCAATGAGCAAAATTTCATACTCCTCCGTCCGCGCAATTTTCGTAAAAATAGTCACAAAGTTTTTTATTCAGGTTTTAATATACATAGGTATAGATTATTATATCTTACTAGCGGACACCCGGCGTCTGATGATGATCTATGATCTACGCGATAACCACAAACAATGAAATTTTCTGATTAGAATGATGAATTATTCGATTTTGGAAGCCTAGTAGTAAAAGCGCTAATTTCTGAATTAAAGATCCCAGGTGGCATTGATTTAAGAACGCAATGTTGTGTGAATGTGAATGAAGAGAACTTGGAACAAGTGGATGAGTATGTTTATTTAGGTAGTCTATTTAGCAGAGATGGAAGATGTGAAAAGGAGATTGAAAGAAGGAAACTGGCTGGTAGAAGGGTTGGCGGTGCACTAAGACCTCTGATGAGAAATAAGAACGTATCTCTTAAATACAAACTTTGTTATCGGTAACGTCAAAACTAATTACGGCAGGCGAAATATCGAGTTCCAGGGTATGCAGTTCTATAACGCTTTACCTAGGAACATAAAAGATATAAAGGAGTTATATCAGTTCGAGACTGCATTGCGCAACTTTTATAGGGACTCAGATGGGTCTTCTGCAGTCATATCATACCAAGCATAGGGATCATCTTGTTTTGTGATTTCATTTTGTATTTTGGTGTCTTGTTTATATTCTAATTTTAAGTTGATTGGATCTATCCCACTTTGTCTTATTTATTATTAATGACTCAATGTTTTCTTTCTTTTCTTTTTTTTCTCTTCTGGTTTTTTTATTGTTTGCTTGGTTTTCGTTTCTATTTTTTTTTCTTTCATTTTTATCTTTATGTTATTTTATAGTTTAAATAGTTCATAGGTACCTATGTACTAGTCTTATTTATTATTAATGACTCAATGTTTTCTTTCTTTTCTTTTTTTTCTCTTCTGGTTTTTTTATTGTTTGCTTGGTTTTCGTTTCTATTTTTTTTTCTTTCATTTTTATCTTTATGTTATTTTATAGTTTAAATAGTTCATAGGTACCTATGTACTAGGCTTAAGTTTTATCATGTACCAAACTATGTAAAATTTTATTATGTGCTGCCTCCGACAGCGAAACTTTGTTTCTTGGAGGTAGCGAAAATAAATAAAAAAAAAAAAAATACAAACAGCTGACGCACAATGCAATCCTGATACCATCCATGATGAATGGGAGTGAAACATGGACATGGACGAAAAATATGGAAGTTGGAATGAATGCTGTGGAAATGAGATCACTCCGTAGGATATGCGGGAAGAGACTGATTGATAAGGTGAGGAATGAGAATATTAGAAAGGAATGTGGAGTGGATGTTAGCGTAGTGACTAGAATGAAAGTTAATAAATTAAGGTGGTTTGGGCATGTAGAGAGAATGAACGAGGAAAGAATGACAAAAAGGATAAATCTGAAAGAATGGGTGCACGCAGACGAGGTCGACCTCGAATGACATGGTCCGATCATATCGATTCAGTCTTAAAGGAGGGCCAATTCAGGAGCAAAAGGAATAGAAGAGCATGTATGCGGAATGTTATGCGTTTGGGAGAAGTGAAAGAGGTTTGTTTGGATAGGAAAGAATGGAAATCCGTACTCTCTGCCTACCCCCTTCGGGATGGCGTGATGGGTAGAAAAAAAAAAAAAAAGATTCCAGGTTTGATTCCCGGCAGGGTCAAAAGTGAAATTACTACCGGTAGGCTTGAAAAGAATGCCTCAGGCCATAAGTTCGGCCAGCTAAGCTGGCACCTTTGTTATGAAAAATCTAAATTTATTTATTTCAAATATCAACGACATTATACTTTTACATTTCTAAACAAAAAAAGACAAAAAAATATTTCACAATCCAGTAAAATACCTATGTATATAAAAAGCTTGTTGACCAAGGTTGACCAAACATAAAAACCACTTAAAACTTTTGAGCTAAAAACCCGGTTTATCAAATAATGTACCTACACATTTTTTTATTTAAGAGGTACACTATATTAAATTAATGAACCCATTTGACATTTTTCGCAATAGCCATGCTTGTGTTCTACAAGGAAGAATATGTTGATTTACCGGTTTTTGAACTCGTGTGGTTTGTCAGTCAATACGAATTTCATAATTAATATCCTATCGCTTGCCTAGCGATTGTTTCTATTCATTTTCCTCGTAGAAGTTTTCAATGGAACTGGCAAAAATGTGTTATGTAGGTATTCATACAGTCATTTAAATTATGTTAAAGATGATGGATACACGTACACAGAATAGGTACATCAGATCAAATTTCAAATTTCTAAACCTCTCTAAAGAGAAAATCACATATTCAATGTTTGATTTCTTCCAGTATCATTTTTGGAATCGGACACTTCCCTCAACAGCTATATAAGGAACCATGTCAACCTACGAGGGACCAAAGCCATGTGCCATGAAGGAGGTTGTGGTGCCTGCGTGGTGGCTGCCACAGTGCAACATCCAGTCACCAACAAGCAGGAGACGTTTGCAGTCAATTCCGTCAGTAGCCTCAACCTTACTCTAATTTCAGCTTATAACCTTAAACAATTATTCCTCAGACGATCTTTTTTCTTGTTTTTTTTTGTTTTATCAGGGTTTTCATCTTTAAGCCCTGAATTCCAGCTCTCTCTCCGTGGTTTTGGAAGCATTCCTTACGGGTGTTACCCATAAAGCTTAATTGGTGTTCGTGTAGTGTTTGTTTTCCTATGGTTTCTGTCAATATCACCTTATTTGATATTGTCATCATCCGACTAGGTCTTGTATTGCAGGTTTCCTGCAGTCTTTTCAATTGGTTATATTTTACAGTTTTAATCATATTCATTAAGAAAAAAAAACCCGGAAGATATCCTATATTCGGCGGTGCAGTCAGGGGAGGATAGAGAATAAATAGTAACACAATTGAGGAAGACAATAGCCGGAAAGAGACAGCTCCTCTCTGTAAGAGGCTTCTGAAGACGAGGCCGAATAAGGGGCTGCGCTCCAATAACGAATTGATTGGATGTCACAATAGACCTAATTTGGTCGCGCTCATACAAGGGGCATATTATGATCCCTTAATCTTCTTCGGAAAAAAGTAGTACTGTATTAAGCATTTGTGCTCACAATAATTGGTTCTTAACAAACCATGGGTTACGAATATCAGCAATAAAGAAGCGAATACGATTCAGCATTTTTGAGTCATCTTTCAAACATTATTCGATCAAGTACATCCAAACCTATCATGCATCCATTGCGTCCAACCGAAAGAAGCGATTGTTACAATGTCTTCTGCTTATTATTCGTGCTTCGTTCAGAAACCTACACCATGCTCCTCAGAAACTATAATTTTGTATGTTACAAAACTACATTTGCACAAAGCTGATGAGATTTATTGGTAGACATCCGCTAAATTGATCATCATATTTTAGCATGGTTTGCAAGAGGAACCAATATCAGATCAAACCAATCTTTGAGTGCATACAGGCTTTATGACGTAAACATATTTGGTGATAACCCATTTTCTTTTCAGCTTTATCTGAAACTAAGAAACCCAATCTTGACTGTTATATTTTAATCATATTTCAGTGTCTTATATCAATATTCTCTTGCCATCGATGGGACATAACGACGATTGAAGGCATAGGAAACAAGATTCAAGGTTATCATCCAGTCCAAGAGCGCCTGGCCACGTTCAATGGGACCCAATGCGGATATTGCAGTCCAGGATTTGTCATGAACATGTATTGGTATGTGTTATCGCAGCATCAGTCTATCGTATTAAAAAAACTGTTCATAAGAAATATTAAACTGATTAATTACTTCATCTACAATAATCCCAAAAAAGGATTGATTTTTTTATTGAATGTTTTTTCAACGTGCATACAAGATAAAGTATTTATAAATACTTGATTAGACTGCAAAATATGTCAATGTGTATTTTATTCCTAATAACTATACCTACTTACAATAATCATAACTTATCCCAAATGATGTAATACAAAATAAAGTATCTATGCTGCAATCATACCTAAATGAATCCTAATTTTCTCTGGGCAAATGAGCCATGCTCATTCGATGTACTTAGAGTTTTGTTTGTTTGCTATTTTTGCATGTTCTCGTAAATAACTTGGATGAGAAAATCCTTTTGATAATGTCTTTTAGCTTATTCACACAATCAAAACCAGCTCCAATGGTTACTATTATCATAAATTACTTAATTTCAGTCTTTTGAATGCAAAGAATGATCTCACAATGAAAGAAGTCGAAAACTCTTTTGCGTCAAACATATGTCGCTGCACCGGATATAGGCCAATCGCAGATGCTTTCAAGTCCTTCGCCAAGGATGCACCTCCAAGTATCAAAAATAGAATACGTGATATAGAAGACCTAACGCTGATTAATCTTTGCAAAAAAACTGGATCAATCTGCACCAAATCTTGTGATGATTATTCAGATGACGAGGATATATGCAAAATAAATGCAAGTGAAGCTTACAAAGTGTCAAACACATTAATTGAGAATGATCAAGAAATAATCCAAGTAGGCAGTGATAGACTGCAATGGTATAAGGTGTATAATATCAAAAACATTCTCGCTATCTTCAACAAGGAAGGTTTAGGAGCTTATAGATTAGTTGCAGGAAATACAGCTCAAGGTATTATACAAAATGTGTTTATTGATTAATATTACATTGCTTAAAATCATCATAATTTACAAGTCATAAGAAAAAGTTGTTTCCATGATTTCAAAAATGCGTTTGATAGAGCTGACATCTTACATATTATTAAGAAGTCGCATTAGTTTGATAACTCAAGTATATAAGTATGTATAAAGGTACAACAACTCATTATTATAATAATAAATTAACCTTGACAATTCTAACTCTCATAATTGTAATATGTACCTACTCTACTTGGCGTTCCCAAAGGATCTGAACAGGGTCTCCTTTTATATTATTATGATTCGCTATTTAAACGAATTTGAATTTCAAATAAATACTATGCTCATGACATAAAGTAATCCAAATAAATTAGAAGACAGGTCATTCCTGTTGCTTTGGAGAATGATAACATCCATAGCTAATAAATGTTTGATAATTAAAAAACTTTAATTTATTAAATTAATTAAAAAATGATACATAAATATTTTTTAGGGGTCTATGATTTCAAAGAACGAATAGAATCTGCTCCTAGCGTCATGATTGATATCACAAGTGTGGCAGAACTGAGGAAACATGGATTAGATGGAAATCTCGAGTTGGGTGGAAATATGACTTTGACTGAAGTTATGGACGTATTCACTGATCTTTCCCAAAGCAATGAATACTTCCTCTACTTAAAGGATATGTACAATCACATGGACTTGATTGCACACATTCCCATCAGAAACGTATGTTGGTTTGAAACTATTGCAAATATTCATCCCTACGATTTAGTCCGTGATCTGGCAGATTCAGCTACATATGTATGTAGTTATGTAGCTAAGATCATTTTCAATACTTTGGGGAAAAAATTCTTTGAATTAACTCTTTGAAATGCAGCAAATCAATAATTGTTAGTTTAAACTAAGCTGAGAAAGCACAAGAGTAACTACACAAATAGAAATAAACTAATATAGTCATGTCTAAAATTGAGAAAGAGCTCTAATGAGTTGACAATTAATTTTCAGATCGGAACCGTTGCTGGGAATCTAAGTATCAAACACCTCAACAAGGAGTTCCCTTCTGATGTGTTCCTTATTTTCGAAACTGTAGGAGCTACTATGACCATAAGTAAGTCTTTAAAAATAGTAGGTAGTAGATAGATAGTAGGTAGGTTAAAAATAGTAGGTAAACTTTTAACTGCATAATTTGATGTGCTTATAGTTTTTGATCAATCTTTTTTCAGTTGATAAAAACGAAAAACATACGGATATAACGTTCATGGAATATCTAGACACAGATATGAATGGAAAACTCATTTATAAAATAAACCTTCCCCCTCTCTCAGATGAATACAAATACAAAAGTTATAAGGTACGTAAAAAAATATTATTCATTCTATAGAATATAATATGCTGCTTTTTCCTTTCAATGTTGGCCTATGTGTCAACATATCTACGAAAAGCGATATTCTCTCTCCCATCAAGCAAGCGAAGAAAATAAGATCCTCTTTGCAGTTGAAACTTTGCAAGATCGAAAGCAGTAAAGAGCTCTTGATCATAAAGACACTATGATAATGCGTTGATTCGAAGTGAGGTATTGAAAAGTATTTGAGATCTAATCAATATCAACCCAATAGAATTGTTCAATGACCCAAACGAATCAATACATACCTTTGTTTCGTTCTTAGATAATATTTTGCATCGTTTCTGATTTTTCAGATAATGAGAAGAGCTCAACATGGCCATGCTATTGTCGATGCAGGTTTTCTTCTCAAACTTAACAAAAACGACGTTGTAGAGAATGCGAGGATTTTATATGGAGCCATCAACCCAGAGTTTGTTCATGCCACACAAACGGAAAAAGAAATAGTTGGAAAAAACTTATTCAAAGATTCTGTGCTGCAAGCAATTATAAAAACCTTAAACGATGAACTCAAAACTAATGACGCGCCACCAGAACCTAGTCCAGAATACAGGAAAAGGCTAGCTGTAGGACTTTTTTATAAGGTAATCCGAAGTATCTGTAAATATATGAAGTCTTCTTTTCTAAGTGTCTTTTCAGGTCCCCTTAAAGTCTATTCAGTAAAGTTGAGCAGCTTAAAAACAACTCCACCAAATCATTAATCCTGATACACTTTTTTCAGTTATCCAATCCAAATCCAAACTCCCTTTAGACCCCACTTAGGGGCATAGGGAGGCAACAAGAGCTCTCCATTGCGCTCGATCCTGCGCAACGTTAATGACCTCCTCCCACACCATGTCCAGATTCCTCAGCTCTGCCTCGAAGGAGCGGAACACAGTATGAGAGGGTCTTCCTCGTCTCCGGGACCCTGATGGGAGGAAAAACAGCGCTCTCCTCGGCCAACTGTCATTCGGCATCCTTAACACATGTCCCAGCCAAGTCCATCTCCTCCACATAATAGTAGAGGTGATGGGCTCACGCTGGGTGCGTCGGCGTATAGCGTCGTTCGTGATGCGGTGGTACCATCTTATACCCAAAATTCTCCTGAGGCACTTCGTTTCGAATGCAGATACTTTTTGTGCCTGGGCCAGAGTCAGGTGCCAGGATTCACACCCATACAGGAGAATGGGCAACACACACGCATCAAACAGTTTACATTTCGTCTCGACACTAAACGCCGACGCCTTCCATATCTTGGTCATGTTGTTGAAGGCGCCACTTGCCATACCGATACGTATCGGGAGCTCAGCCCCGAGGTCACCAGTGGTGGTAATGGTTGCTCCCAGGTACTTAAATTTATCCACCCGGGAGACCTGGTGACCATCGATGGTTATCGGTAGCTGTTTATCGGGGCAGGCATTATTTGCCATGAGCTCCGTTTTACTGGCATTGACTCGAAGGCCGAGGCGTGCTGTTTCGTCGCAGAGTCTTGAGACACTGCGCTGTAATTCCTCCACTGTCGTACTGAACAACGCTAGGTCGTCCGCGTACTCCAGATCGCACAGTTCGCCCATTAGACCATCTCTCTGTGTTATCGGTATACCTCTTGCTCCTTGCATGGACTTTCTCAACAGGAAGTCCATGACAATTATGAATATAAAAGGAGCCAGTACGCAGCCCTGTCTGACTCCCGTGGTGATCCTAAAAGCTTCAGTAGGACCACCTGGCGTTTTCACGCTACACTCGGAGTCTTCGTACAGGGACTGCACCATTTTAACTATCTTCGGTGGTATACCGTACAGAGCTAAAATTTTCCATATCGATGGTCTATGTGGGCTGTCGAAGGCCTTTTCAAAATCTATAAAGCAACAAGCGACTGGAGAGTTAAACTCCTTGCACTGCTGAAAGATGCACCTGGCACAGAAAATTGGGTCCGTGCAGGACCTTCCAGGTACAAAGCCGCATTGTTGCTCTCTCAGGACAGCCATGACAGGCCCCCGAATGCGGTGTAGTAATATCTGAGATAATACCTTACCGGGAACACTCAGCAGAGTAATTCCACGGTAGTTTCCGCATTCAAGGGGGTCCCCCTTTTTAAATATTGCGACGATGGATCCATTCCGCCAATCTTTTGGGCACCTCTCCTCTTCCCACGCCATTTTAAATATATCTAATAGTGGTTGGCCAAGGGTGTCTATGCCTTGTTTGAGGAGCTCTGCGTGAATTCCATCGTCTCCTGGCGCTTTGTTGTTCTTAAGTCTCATCACGGCCAGCACCATCTCACTGTATGTCGGCGGGTCCTCACATATCCCAGTTGCCTGAGGTATATTCAGACCAGCCAACTCCTCCTCAAAGTTGTAAGGTGAGGAGGGCTCGGGACGGTTTAATATTGACTCAAAGTACTCCCTCCATCTCCCTTTAATCAGTTCGGGGGCAGTGACAGTGGCTCCACGAGAGTCTCGTATTGCCGTCACGGGTCTTTTTTGACCCCTGCCCCCGACCTCCCGGGTGATTTCGAAAAGTGTCCTTGAGTCATTTCCGAGTGCAGCAGACTGCGCTCGCCGTATCTGAGAGTCCAGGTGTCTTCTCTTATCTGTTCGTACAGAGTGCTTCACCTTGCGGCTCAGCTCTCTGTACTCAGACACCAAAGCAGCCAGTTTTTGAGGGTCTTTTTCGCTGTCTCTGAGGGTCTTAGCCTTCTGGCGATCTTCGATGAGGCTCCAGGACCCATCGGACATCCATATTGGCCTCTTTTTGCTCTTATAGCCGACAGAAGAACGTGCGGATTCCATAACGGCGTCACGGAAGCTATTCCAAGCTGTCTCAATCGGAACAGCTCCGTGTGAATCCTGCAAGGGGGCAAACCTGGTGCGTAACTCAGCCTCGTACGTATGACGACACTGAGCACTCTCTAACCTGCGTATGTCCAGCGGGCGAGAGGCAGACGGCCCCTGCTGGAAATGGGTAAATCTGAATCTCAACGAACCCACAAGGAGTTCGTGATCAGTATCCATGTCTGCCCCTCGGTAGGTGCGGACATCACGCAGGTCAGTTCGGTTGCTGGCCCTTACCAGAAGATGGTCAATCTGGTTTTTTGTTCTCCTGTCAGGCGAGGTCCAAGTATATTTATGGATATCCTTGTGGGGGAACAAAGTTCCCCCTATTAAGAGTCAATGGAGTGTGGCGAAACCAATCAGACGGCTTCCATTATCATTTATCACTCCCATGCCATGCCTACCCATGACGCCTGGTCCATACTGTTTTTCAGTTATAGAGGGTTTGAAATATTTTTTTTTTTGCAAAATCAAACACCAGTTTTTGGCTGTTATCTACTTAAGTAATTAGAAAAAAGCGCTCGAGCAAGTAAAACTGTGTTTCTATTAAGCTCATCATTAAAATATCTTTCTCTAGAAGTTCTCCTAAAACTGTTTTGAAATTTTTAAACACTTTAGATGACGCAATTTATTATTTTGATTTTTAGTACATCCTGAGTATTTGTCCAAAAGATAAAATGAATGCCCGGTACGAATCTGGGGGGGAAATATTTGATCGTCCCGTCTCCAGTGGAAAACAAGAATATGCCACAAGAAAAGATGTCTGGCCTATAAATAAGCCCATCCCAAAACTAGAAGCACTTAGTCAAACTTCTGGAGAAGCGTCCTATTGTAACGACATTCCTTCCCTTCCAAACGAGCTTTATGGGGCATTCGTATTGGCAACTCAATTCGGAGGCGAAGTAGATGAAATCGACGGTAAAAAGGCTTTGGTAAGTTCAAAACAAGCTACCAGTACTAGTTCAAAACAAGTCCAAAGTTCTGGAACAATCTCCCGGTAGACCTCAGAAGTGCAAGAACTTTAGAAGATTTCAAGAAGCTCTTAAAAACCCATTTATTTCAAATATCATTTCCAGATTGTCCTTGAACAAAACGTATTTTGCTTTCCATGTACTAACATAATTTAACACTAAGTTTTATTAGTTACTTTTGGTCCTTTAATTTTAATTCCTCTATATTATTTCGATAAACCTATGCAACTGTTAGCTGTTTATAATAGTCTTATTTCTGTGTCATTTTTATTTTATGTTTGTATATTTATTTAGCTGTTTGTTTGTTTATTGTAAGTTTATTTTATGTATTTACCTGCGCCCTTGAGGTGGCCATCGTGTCACAAAACGGCGCATTAGAAAAATCATCCTTGTATTATTATTATTATTATTACCGTATCTACTTTAAATATTTTTTTAACTATAACAATTTTTTGTATCAACAGGGTAATCTTACCATAATAATTCAGAAAAATCTGATTTAAATGAGGTCTACTCTTTCAACGACATGTTGATTAATGTAACGTGTTTCACATGTGATTTATTTCCTACTACACCGCCATCTCTTGGATTGTTTTAAAGTTATGCAACTATAGAGGAATTATTTTTGATTCAAACTTATGATCCATCCGAAATTCTACCCGCATCCGAATCGACAATAATTATTACATAATGCAATTAATTATTAGCTAAATTTAATTCAGTTTTTATGTCGTAAACTGTTGTATTCAATTCATGCAATAAGTCAAAATCATTTTTTTATTCTGCATAAAAGAGGTTTTTATTACATATCATTGTATTATGATTCTGTTAAATGGATGTCTTCTATCTTCTATATTTTCGTCAAAAAAAGCCACTGAAAACCATCAATAAATGGTCGTAAGCCTTTCCAGTCCAAATCTTAAAATCCTTTTTTATGGGTTGGCTAGAAGAGATCTTTTTTGTCTCTTCTCGAAACTCTTCTTTTTTTTTCAAAATTGTAATTTTACTTTTCTAATAATGTTTTATTTACTTCCACTGCCTTTCCTACAAGATATTCATTTGAAACTATTTTAAGTTACATTTGGATTGAGATGAATTAAAAAAAGGTTTTTATATTTTTCCACGCTTACTTTTCATCACATGAAAATATCGCTGCTGGGCTGACATGATAAGGCATTGTCAAACTTTGCGTGTTATTATACCTAAGGGTAAGAACACGTAGAAAGCGGATTCCGAACCGCGCCGACCGACGCAAAGAATGTTACTATGCATTTGAATGGGGATACCCACAGAAAAAGCAGGAACCCGCTCTCCGGCATGCCCATTTAAATGCATTGAAACCATAGACAACAATCTATGAGCCGGTCGACGCAGGTCGGAATCGGCTTTCTACGTGTTCTTACCCTTAGGCTCGTTTAATGCTCCATTTACTTAATGTTGCAATGATCTACACTTAGCTCAATAGGTACATATCTATGATCATTATAAAAGACCCCAATTATGTAAACTTAGGTGTTCAAATTAATGTTGTTGAAATGTCCAACCTATTTAATGGTTCGATGACAATTTATTATTTGGATGTCATTATGTCCACCACTCAGGTAGGTAGTGTACCTATTGTATTGTGAACTCTTTTTATTCTCATTATAATAATATGAAGGATTATTATGAAATTATGGTGATGATTAAATTATTGGGCCATTTTCAAATTAGGCACCTACTTACATTAACAACATCTGATACATTTTTAGACTCATTGTGTCCAACTATAATTATTTGTTTCTTATTATCGGGTGATTTTGTAATGACATATTTCGTAACTAGCAGCAAAACCTATCGGACGACATGTATATAGAAGGGTTTTCAATTTTTGGATGGTCTAAAAATCAGTTATACCTACCGTCCGTTAAAGGGTTCCACTTAATTCTCATGATTAGAAGTTTCGTAGTTTCGTATCTAATTCCAAATACATGACAGCAGTCGTAGTCTTTAGTTGTTCTCTTGTTCTCAATAATAATTTCCAACTTTTATCTCTATATCTCATGTTGTTTTTTGACATGTTGAACATGGTGAGAATTCTTATGATTAGATGTTTCTGAGACTTAAAACATTACCACCTATTGGCGAACGTTGTTACCGTAAAGTGATCACACTAAGACAGCCTTCGAAATAACAGTAGAAGACGGTCGTATGCCCGTAGTGGTTTGTTCCATTTAAAAATCGAACATCAGTAATGAATTGTAAGAGTCATTAGTTGTTACATATTCGGTTCCAATTACTTTACCACGTTGAGAACTGCAGACAAGTCGACATTTTTCTTTGCGTAGCTAAGCGGACACCTTTTGTTATTAATTGTCATAGCAACTATCGAATTACAGACGAATAATAAAGGTAATAAATTATCTTAGGTGTGTGAGTGTGAATGCGCGTGGAGTGTGGCGTGAATAATGATTGATTAGTGGTGCGTTACATGTGTATGTGTGTGTGTGTGTGGTCTACTGGTAGGGATGTTTGTAATAATTGTACATTTTATTATTATTGTATTGTAAAAGCAACATTGTTGCGTTGAATGTAATAAATAAATAAATAAATAAATAAATTTATCTTTTCGACCGTGGCTACTTGGTGGAACATACTTCGAACTTATTTTAAAGAAACAAAATATTTAGTTTTTTCCACAATTTTATTCAGCTAACCGGTTAACCATGTTGGAATTTCAATATTAAAGAACACAGCGTGGGTTTACTCAAGTACACTATTTATTTGACACTTTCTGATTCTTTGGGCAAGATTGCCTGGTGTTTGTAAACATATGGGAGGGTTGCATTTTGAAGTCTGCCTCCCACTCGTAATATATCATTTTTGTCTAGAAATGGATTTAAACATTTCAAATTTGTTTTAACAGGACGGTTATTTTTTAAACAATTAATTTCAACCTTAAAGTATTTGTGTTGTTCATGTTTGATTATAAGATACAATGCGTTGTTTAATTCACTACATGTAATATAGTTTAACTTAATAGGTACAGACTTTTTTTTAATATTATTACAAAATCTTAAAATATAACTCAATACTCGCTGCATGCGTGAGAGGTCAGAATATTTATATATAAAATCAAAAAAATGATTGTTAGATTCGGGAGGTGCTGAGCAAATTAGGCTCCCATACTCTTGGGGTTGGTTTGGCATGTCAATTTTTTGACATTGCTCAAACTCCAAATTTTTCAAAAACCCTGGACCATGCCACCATAATTGGTGATTTTGTAACTCGCTTGGATTCATGCCTCTGCTCAAACAATCTGCGGGATTTTCCTTAGTATCGACATACGACCATGACTGTATGCTTGTATGCTGTTTGATAAAGTTTGCCCGGTTGAAAATATAAGCATCCAACCTGACCGTTGGATTTCTTATCCATGATAAAACTACCAACGAGTCAGAGAACAAAAAAGTATTGTCAATTTTAATGCTCGATTCTAATGTATTTTTTACTTTGATATATAGCTTTGCTAATAGTAAAGCTGCATTGAGCTCTAACCTTGGAATGGATAATCTATTTTTAATAGGATTGACTCGAGATTTGGAAGATAGCAACACCATGGTTACTGTACCATCAATGTTGATGGTTTTTAAGCATAGACAGCACCCATACGCTTTGTTGGAAGCGTCTGCAAACCCTACTAAATTGTATGATGTCACCTTAGTGACACAAGGATTTCTTTTTACATCGATTGGTTCCATTTGGATGAGATTGTTATGAAATTCTTTCCATTGGGATTGCAAGTCAGATGGGAGTTGAGAATCCCAACCAATTCTTGCAATCCAAATGGCTTGCATTATGAGCTTAGCTTGAACAAATATGGGTCCAATTAATCCTAAAGGATCATAAAATTTTCCAATAAAACTAAGTATTTCTCTCTTTGTTTCTACAGATTGATTGTACAAAGGCATTTTAAATCTGAATGTGTCGCACCTTATGTTAAAGTTTAGGCCCAAAGTTTTTAAATTGAATTCCCCTTTTTGCCAACTAACTTCATCAAAGTGCCAATCTCCACGAGGAATGCCACACATTAATTCAGGATTGTTGGTTGACCATTTATGCAAATTAAAGTTGCCCTGACTCAATAATTCAACTAACTGACTAATTGTTTCTTTAATAGTTTCCTCTGAATCTGCGCTGATTAAAACGTCATCCACGTAAGTGAAATTGTTAATCGCATGCGCAGCTAATGGATATATATTTTTATAAATGTCGGCTAATTCTTTAAGACATCGTGTGGCTAGAAAAGATGAACTTTTCAAACCATATGTTACAGTTTGCAACTGAATACATTTTATCTCTTCCTCAGGATTATCTCTCCAAAGGATGTTTTGTAAGGATCTTTGATCCTTTTCTATGTTAATGTTTCTATACATGTGACGTATATCACAGGTAACTACATATTTATGTAATCTAAATAATAATAAAATATCTGAGAGTTCATTTTGTACTACTGGCCCATTGTACATTAAATCATTTAAAGAAACTCCCTTTGACGTCTTCATGGAAGCGTCGAAAACTACCCTTAATTTTGTAGTTATTGCGTCTTTGCGAATAACTGCATGATGCGGCAAAAAATATACAGGGTCCGCATTTAAATTATAATCACAAATATCTACATATTTGGCATGTTTCAATGCAACATATTCATCAATAAACTTTTTATATTCAATAAATAACTCTTTATTTTTTGTAAATTTTCTTTCTAAATTTATAAATCTATTTTTAGCTATAACTAACGAGTCTCCTAGGAGCTCGTGTATTTCATTTAAATTTGTTTTGAGTGGGATTTTCACTGAAAATCTTCCATTTTTCAAGCAAACCGATTGCTTGAACATTTGCTCGCAATGAGCTTGCTCATTATCAATTTCTGGTAGGATCTGTGGCACAGCCTCAGTATCCCAAAACTGTTTTAATATTTTCGACGTACGGTCTTCGAAAACCGGTTAGCTGAATAAAATTGTGGAAAAAACTAAATATTTTGTTTCTTTAAAATAAGAATAATAAAGGTATAAAAATATTACCCGTATTATAGTCGTTCCCACTTGTCTTGTGTTGGATCCGAACTTGAATCAGGCGCTTTCACCTTTCTACCCCACCAGATCGTTACTGGATACAGCTCCATAACACCCATTTGAAATTCGGATCTGACACACAAGTCTGACCTGGCTGCTAGATTTTGTCAATGAAAATATTGAGTTACGGGACAACTTACCAACCGTAATATGTGTATACTGTATAGGATTCTTTAACCTCTTGAAGTAGTACCTACTCATTAAGCCAAGGGCCGGCAAACTTATTTTAAAAAGAGCAAGACTGCAAAAAAGGTCTACAGCCGGGTTTGAAACTACGATCCCAGTAATTAGTATAAAAGTTAGCAACCAGATACGTAGATATCAAACAATGATTTTAGCATAGTATTATGTATGTGTATATTATTATTTTTTTTTTATTAAAATGAATCTGTGCTCACTCGAAGTGAACACAAATACACTTTTGACATCTTTCACAGTAAGCAAAATGCTTGTGTCGTGAAAGCGGAAAATGGTCGACACGGCAGGGATTCGAACCCACGACCTCCGCACGAAACAGTGCGAAAGACGGCGTCGTAACCGCTGGTCTATAAACAACCTCAAGTTTTATCTTTCAATATCTTTAAGAAGGTAAAAAATCTCATTTCTCTTCCACCTGCAAATTTCAGGAAATGAAGGGAGTTGTAGCTCTCTTTACCGCAAAGGACGTTCCAGGCAAAAACACATTTACACCACTCCCTTCGCCTTTCCTGGTGGATGAAGAAGAAATATTTTGTAGTGGTCAAATCAAATACCATGGTCAAGCAGTTGCATTGATTGTTGCTAAAACGGAAAGACTTGCCAACATTGCCGCTCACAATGTTAAGGTGACATACAAAAACAAAGGCAAGAAAAAACCTTTTGTGCATGTAAGGGATGTCGTCAAAGATACAAGTGAAGCAAATCGTATAGCCAACGTTATGACGAAAAAAGCCGAGTCTAAAGGAAATAATGTGACCAAAGTTATAAAAGGATCTTTAGATCTTCCAAGTCAATACCATTATACGATGGAAACTCAGACAACGGTTTGTGTACCAGTTGAAGATGGCTTAGATGTATATTCTGCTACACAATGGATTGATTGGACACAAATAGCCATAGCCTCGGCATTGAAAATCCCTGAAAACAGGTAAATAACTTGGCTCTTTTTCTTTTCATAGACCTGCTATTCTTAGCTTCGGAAGCCTCTTCCATAAATATTGACTGCAATAATTTGTTTCTTTCAAATGGGCTAACCCTGCTTTTCCAAATGTTGATCCCAGTAACGTGTTCTCATTCTTTCTTAACTGCAATATCAATATTATACCATGTGATGATTTTCCAGTATAAACGTCACTGTAAGAAGAGTTGGCGGAGCTTATGGGGCAAAAATTTCTCGAGCTGTACACATAGCAACGGCTTGCGCATTAGCGGCACATAAGTTAAATGTTCCAGTAAGATTCGTAATGTCTGTAGAACAAAACATGAAATGTGTCGGAAAAAGAGAGGCGTGCAGCAATGATTACGAAGTAAGATTCTGCCTGGAATTTATTGATTAATTAGCTGGTATTAGACAGAAGTTCCAGTGTCATTTGATTGTTCCAGGTGGGTTTAGATGATGCGGGAAAAATACAATACTTGAATAACACATTCTACGAAGACAGTGGATGTTCTCATAACGAAAGTTTTATTTTGGTTCACGAAACTAGCAAAACATTTGGGGGCTGCTACGATAAATCGAGGTGGAGTTTTTCAGCAAACGCTGTGTTAACTGACACTCCTTGTAATACTTGGTGTAGGGCTCCAGGTAGGTACCAACGTCAAAAATCATTTGCTTTATTTTTTTATCCAAAAGGACTAAGGAAAAAAATGCCATTTCATTTTCAGGATCCACGGAAGCTGTAGCCATGGGAGAAACAATATTAGAACATATAGCAGTTGAAACTGGAAAAGATCCATTAGAAGTAAGACTAGCCAACATGGATCTAAAAGACAACCCATTGCCGGATATGATTAAGTATTTTAGTGAGAAAACTGAATACAGAAAAAGAGAAAAGGACGTTGAAGATTTTAATTCAAAGAATCGTTGGAGAAAAAGAGGAATTTGTCTTATTCCGATGAAATATTATCTTGATTACTTTGGGAATTACGCTATCCATGTTTCAATATTCCAAGCGGATGGTTCGGTAGCTGTTTGTCACGGAGGCATAGAGATGGGTCAAGGAATAAATACAAAAGTTGCGCAAGTAACAGCCCATACATTGGGGATACCTCTTGAATCGGTGTCTGTTAAACCCAGCAACAGTTTTGTCACCCCAAACGCCTTGGTGACAGGTGGAAGTCAAGCAAGCGAATTGTGTTGCTTAGCAGCAAAACGAGCTTGTGAAAATCTTTTGAAAAAATTGGAACCGTTCAAAAAAGAAATGGGCAATCCGACATGGCAAGAACTAGTTCTAAAAGCAAGTCAAAGTGGGGTTAATTTGGCTGAAAATTATATGTCAGTCACAGAGGATCGAGGCAACTACCTTATTTGGGGTGTGGCAGTCATAGAGGTAGAAATCGACGTACTCACTGGAAATCATCAAGTATTGAGAACAGATATATTAGAAGACGTAGGAGAAAGTCTCAGTCCTGAAGTCGATGTCGGGCAGGTAAAAAACTATTTCTTTCTAAGCTTCAACCAAATTTATGGCCATGGGTCATCATGATGTTAATATTATAGTTTATTCACATTTAGATCGAAGGAGCATTTGTCATGGGTCTGGGATATTGGACCTGTGAAACTATTCAATATGACAAAGATACAGGAGAATTGCTTACAAACAGAACATGGACATATAAAACTCCCGGCATCAAAGATATCCCGATAGATTTTCGAATAGAATTTAGAAAGGATTCACCCAACCCTCTAGGAGTTCTTAGGTCCAAAGGTATGTACAGAATCACTAAAGCATACCTTACCTTATTATAATTTCTTCACAATATGTATGTACAGAATCACTAAAGCATACTTACCTTATTATAATCTCTTCACAATATGTATGTACAGAATCATTAAAGCATACCTTACCTTATTATAATCTCTTCACAATCCTGTCCACTTCAATCAAAAACAGTAATCAATAGTCTTTCCACTTTAGTCCAAAAACATCCGGTATCATCAATCGCTAAGCATTGTTCTCGACTCCAACTCCAAATGATCTTCATTTACTACATCAATCAATCAATCAATTCTCCCTTTTACACCCCACTCAGGGGCATAGGGAGGCAACAAGAGCTCTCCATTGCGCTCGATCTTGCGCAATGTTTATGACCTCCTCCCACACCATGTCCATGTCCCTCAGCTCTGCTTCGAAGGAGCGGAACACAGTGTGAGAGGGTCTTCCTCGTCTTCGAGGAAGTATTTACTACATACCTTTTGAAAAATATTTTTATGTCTTTGATTCTGCGTAGGGACAATTGCAATTGGCTGTTGTTGTCTCTCTATACTTTTAAGATTTTGGTCATGGTTACAATAAGGTTTAAGATGAACAATGATCTTGTTTTAGCAACTGGGGAACCACCTCAAACAATGGCTTATGGTGTGGTTTTGGCATTGAGGCGTGCCATAACAGCAGCAAGAGCTGAAAATGGATTTCCAACAGACAAATGGTTCCATATGGGTAAGTTTAGTCTAGATGCAGGTAGACTTATTTATTCGCAATACTTATACATTTCTATATTTTTTATTCATTACAATACTTGCATGTTTTTTTTTTCAGATATGCCAGTCTCGCCAGAAAGTATTGTCATGGCCACCGAAACCAACATTGACCAGTTCAAATTGCTTTAGTAGACCTCAATTTGAATAACCATTGTACTTAACGTATTGTTATCGAAATTTCTAAAAAAAAAATTAATGGAAAAAAATCATATTAGTTTGATTTTACATATTTAATTACTAACTTAGTGATTTATTTCGACCTGCATTTTAGCGTGATTCAGACAATGATGGTCAAAGATTGATTTAAAAGGAGTGGAACATGACATCATCACTTTGATACAAAAGGGTTGGAGTAAGACCAAAAGACCCTCTTTAATCAACTAGTTTGAGGCCATCCGAGTGAAATTTAACAACAGCCCAAAACGACCTTTGATGGGCTCAAACCAGTTGGTTTAAAGACAATAGGCAGGCAATATTGCAAATGATTTAGGAGAAAGGCCACAAGTGCCCGTAAGGGTCTATGGTGAGAGAATTTCCAACTTTTCTCTCTATATTTCAATTATTATTAAATTTCTACTTGTTGCATACATGGGATTTTTCGACATGCTGAACATGTTGAGAATTCTCATGATTAGAAGTTTCGGAGACTTGCAACATTACCACCTAATGGCGAACGTTGTTAACGCAAAGTGATCACACTAAGCCAGCCTTCGAAATAACAGTAGAGGACGGTCGTAAGCCCGTAGTGGTGTGTTCCATTTAAAATCGAACATCAGTATTGAATTATTACAGTTATTAGTTGTTACATATTCTTTAAAATAAAGATCCAAACAGAAGGCGTGCGTCCATTTCCGAAGGTTGAATTTGATTTAAAAAATGGATAGAAACAATAAAAAACGTATTTATTTATGATAAAATAATAGTAATTTATTTTGTACAAATTTACAACAAATTAAAATTATTCGCGATATCATATAATATACACAGAAATAACAAAATAATATGAAACACCATTTACACAAATAATTTATTCATTAAAATAATAATATAATATGTAGGTGAAGGTATTACTTGTACTGCATCTATTATTAAAAAGTCATACATAAATTTGTTGGCAGAAGTTTACAAGTCAAAAAATATCTTTTAAAAAAAAAAAAGTTTGAACAGGTATGCAGAAACTTACTACAAAAATATCAAATTTTCAAGATATATAATATTAAATTCTTTCTATTTTAGATTGAGCATTAATGTTTTAAATATAAGGTGCAATTGAAAACACTGTTCTTGAAGTATTTAAGGAATATTTTATTACTTTCTTACATGATGAACACGATGTGTAGAGAAATACGAGGAGGAGAATGGAGATAAGAATGCCTCGAACCTCTGCGGGCCAACACCAATATGGTTTTCGAGGAGTCGCATTCTTCAACGGCCTCAGTGCAGAATTAAGAGGCACCACACCTGACATAAATTTAAGAAATTTCATAAGAAAAATTCGCGACTCCTTGAGGGCCTCGGTGAGGCCCCTGGAATGAATGGCTAATTTGTTGTTGTCGGTTTTCGATTGGGGTAGATTTTATATTATGTGTGTCTAAGCGTGTGCGTGTATGCATTTTAATTAAATTTAATTGAAAAAAAAAAAACTCTGTCAAAAAAACAAAGTCACTAGTATACTCTAGCATTTTATTACCACACCGTATACCATGGCAACTTTAACTACCTCTATCAGATCTCGACAAAAATCAGCAGTTGAATGTTTATATCGCTTTAGGAATATGTTTCAATTAACTGGCAATATGCTCCAACTAGGGAGCGGATATGGTCGAAGAAGAAGTTGCTGTAAAACCGGATGCCCGAGTCAGCATTTCCAATAATAGACTCCCGCCAGAAACAACGGAAATTATTAAAAGACAAATTAATACGTTCCCTAGGATTGAAAGCCATTACTGCCGGACAAAATATTAATGTCTCTATCTGCAGAAATACTAGCATTTCTTTCTCCAGTACCCGTATTCTAAGTTTTATCGAGAGATAGTTGCGAAAGTAAAGTGTATGGTTAAGATACATTTTGTATGGTTAATAACATATTGAATATAAAAGGACCCAAAAAAAATGGAAAGGAAATATTGCCAAAATGAACAGGTAAGTCCGAAAAAAAACAGGTCATTTCCAAAATTTGCTATCCGGAAAGTAGAATTTCCACTAAAAAAAAAAGGTCATTCTCAAAATTTGCTGTCCGGGAAGTTGAGAATTCACTAGAGATAATGACAAAATCATACCGAAAGTAAAAATACCGAACACCTGGCAACCCTGCTGGGTAGAGATGCTTGGCGAGGGTTTGTGGCGACCACATTCTCCATCTATGGAGGAAAAGTGGATTAAAAAATAGGTAGAACACAAAAATTAAAACTGCAAATCAATCACTACATCAAGCGAAATGTGTTATGAATTCGACATGTACGCGGGATACATTTTTTTTCTTTTTTGAATTACAGGTAATCTGCAAAATCGTTGCCGAAGAAACCGACTTGCAACCATAATTCTAAAATTTACCAATGCATGTCCCTAAATATGAATGATCTATAAAATTTTCATAAGATATTTTATGAATCAAAAAACAAAAAAAGTCAGGATGCAACCATTCTAAAATGTTGTACAATTAAGCCTATGAAAAGACGAAATGTAAAGAATAACTCACGCAAGACAACCAATTTTTCAACAAAATTTTCAATAATATCTTGTACGAAAAAAAAATATTCCAGTTTGCCAAAATGCTTTTTTGAAAATCCACAACCCTTTATTTACTGACAACATTATGGATAGAGAAGCTTGTATTGTCTGGACGCGGCTATTGTCAAATTCTACAATTTTATGTAAAAACTATCATATTCTTCAGGTATTTTTTTATTTGATTTCTTTATGTGTTTGCACATTCTCCCTTTTAAGGCCCCCCGCACACCGCAAGCCAGCCCGGAGAAGACCAATCCACAATGCGGGAGGCCTAAGCCCCACTCAGGAGCATAGGGATGTTGATACAGAAGAGGAATATTCTGATAATGAGGATGAGGCGACATTTGAATCTGAAAATAATGGAACCGCTGTTCAGGATATTGTTCCTACAACTGAATCAATGCCTAATGAAGATCCCATTCAAACGAAGAGCAAGTTTCGGTAGACATCCAAACGAATTGGAGATTTAAAAATGTTAGTACAACAGTAGTGGAGACCAGCCTAGTTGCCAAGTTGGCGAAGTGCCTAAGATGACGAATGTTGTTTTTTTCTGTGAAATGTATGAGTGATAACATACTCTATACGATGAAAATAATCAAGAATAGTATAATGACAACGGATCAAATCCGTCTGCCTCGTGTCGGCAAAGTGTTTGCACGTGAACTGCGGCTTGCTGTTTTTTGTGTCCTTGATGTAAAAAAACCGTGTTTCAAAATAGTGTTTTAAAGAATATCCATATATTTAAGATAAAAACTGATTACATATTTGAAATAAAGGTGTATTTTACTATAGCCACAAAGAATTTACAATGCTGACGAATCAGGCCTATCTACTGTTTTTTTTTTATAATTAATTAGGCATTCCACCCATAGAGGGTGATTTGTGCCACTATCGATTCATTTTAATATTAATAAGTGTTTATAAATTAACAAAGTAAATGGGAATAACTAAAATGTAGACAATTTCAAATCGGTAAAGAGAAATTATATTATGTAAACGGTAATTTAAATTTTTAAATCGAACTTTCTCAAAAAAATTACAATGTATTTGTAGGAATCTTGAGGACGCATAGCAAGTAATGAAATAGAGCTTAAGGGAGATGGTAGGCCCCCCTGAGTAAAAATATTTCCATATCCTGTCAAAGGACAAGCCAAAAGAATGTGGTCAATAGTTTGAACTTAAAAACACCATAAATTTTTGGCTACTACCGGAAGAAAGCAAGTTGCCAGTTCAGAGCGTGGCATAAACACCACTGTTGTTTGTTGTGTTAATGCCATTGGTACGTTTGTCCCGCCGATGATGATATTTCCGAGAAAGGACATGAAGAATGAACTTGTCGATGAAGCTCCTCCTGGAACTATGTATAGGCTTAGCTTAACAATCAGGATCTATGACAACCGAAATATTTATGAAATGGATGAAGCATTTCCAAACTTTTGTAAAAGCAAGTATTGATGATAATTTCTTTCTCCATCTTTTCATTATCATTCCAACATGGCTCAATCTGAAGCATCCAAGCTAAGCTTGACGAGCTTAACAAAGAAGAGGAACATTATCAAAAGAAAACTTACAAACTTCATTAAATTCGTTCAAGGAGCCAATCAAGAAAATTTTACCCAGCTATCTTACAGAAAAGAAGCAGCTCAACAAGTGTAGGTACGAAGATTATTGGAAAATACAAGATGTGATTGAGGAGATCGAGGATACAGAAAAACAACAAGAAGACCGCGAGCAAGTAGAAAACCTTTTCTTCAAGTCGGTGGCTATGGTGGATAAAATAAAAATCAAATTCTCGACACATCAATCTGAGGTTAGGCTTCCAACATTATTTGGTGGAAATAGGAGATGTTGGAACGAATTCAAAGAAAATTTTAAATCTTTGATTGATGCGAATGAGAAATTGAGTCCCAGTCCAGCAGAGTCCAGAGCGAGGAGTACGACACCGGAAGCGGAACCAGAACCGAAAGCGAAACGTTCGAGGAAATACAACCCGTTCACGGAGTTCAAACAACAGATGAAGGCAGATATGAAGATGTTAAGAGAAGAACTGGCTGCCGACGAATCGAATGGAAATCAGACGGAGGATACACAGCCACTTTCGGAAACGGAGAGGTTCGAAATTATGAGAGGAGGAGAGCTCAGTACTGGAATCGGATGCAGAACTGGTGAGACATATTTTAAAAATTGTGAAACGAGACGGATCTGTAAAAGAATTCAGAGCCGTGGAGTCGCAATTACGAGCCCTTGGCAAGTATCGGTGTTTCATTTCGGAACGAAGAAGCAACACTGGCACTTTATTTACGTTTCTTCAAGTAAACAGTGGGGACATAACAGCGCCCTTTGGACGAGCTATTCGGAGTTCAGCCTATCGATGTAAATCGATTAGCTGTCTCATGTGCCTTCTGGAGTATTTATATAGCAGCTCAGGTCGTCAAATACTATTGGACGTTCTCCAGCGAAGAGTTCTCGAATCTCGTCAGTGTGTCCTTCATCAAATGCGAATTAAGGGCAGAGATAATGAATACACATCGGAGCTGCTATCTGAGTGTGAAGAAAGGTCAACTGCTTTACTTTCCGTGGAAGGCGAGTCATCTAATTCACGGTTCGATGGAGTGGATGTTACAACTGTTGAAGGGAATACCTTTCAATGTATCGAAGGGGGGGATCCGTTACAGCTACGACCCGGAATCATTTACTCTGTCAGTGCTAGACGAACCGGCCAAGCTCAACAACAAAGGTCTTCTAGCGGAAATATCTTTAAGAATGAAGAACTTATTTTGCTTCTATCTTCAAGGAGAGCTTTCGATGAGGCCACAGCTCACCGCGTATTATCAAGAGACATTAAAGGGCTTGAGTTCCTCTTCAGTAGAGGGGCCAACGACAAGCTCGCAGTCGGGCTCAAAATATCCCGAGTTTTGGTATTTCAAGAAACCAGAGAGCGAAGCAATATGCATTGGCGTTAGACGATAACACAGAAGAAGTCGTCGAATTAACTCTGAGTAAATTACTATCAATGTTGAAAAATAACAGAATTGATCCGCATTATTTTGCTAAAATCACCGAGAAACATTTCTATCAGAGATTAGGCAAGAAAAATAATTTATTCTTCTACGGACAGGCAAATACAGGAAAGACAATGCTAATAGAAGCATTAGTGGCGTGTCATTTTAACTTTACAAGATTAACCGGGCTAACTCAAAATTCACCATTCAATTTCGCATCATTGATGCATACAAACGCAGTACTCATGGACGAATGCAGGATGACAGCTAATCAATTCGAACAATGGAAACTATTAGCGGGAGGAACTTCGATGAGTACAGACGTGAAATATAAAGAGAAACAATTTGTAGAAAATTGCGTATTATATAAGGCGAGTAATTATCCGATAGAAATGTATACAGACGTACCACACGCTTCGGAAACAGTGCGAGCGAGAACAACACAATTTGAATTTTACGCTACAACAGATTACATACCTTTAACACCGTTCGTCGTAGAAGCATTATGGAATAGATATAAAGATGACGATACTGATTCTGATTGATTTTTCAGATGAGAATTCCAGCAACGGAGATGTACAAATTCGAAACATACAACGATTATAAAAACTGGGTTAGCAATAATGAAGAAGCACCGCCGTTTATATACGATAGAAACTTTGTATTCTATGAATTTTACAAAATTAAAAAAGACCGCAATAACCCATACTGTTGGACCTGTTGCGAAAATTGCATTTTCGAAGTAAGAGCAACTTACGACGCCTGGAGAATAGGCGCGAAGATAAACGATCAAACAATAATAGTATGGAAAGACTGGAGAAGATTTTTCTGCAAACTATGTTTCTGCGATTTTTGCGACAAAGCAATATATAACTGGACCGGTTACGATATACACGATTTCGATGAAGCATTTAATGATTGAAAATTGTAAATACACTTATTATCCAACCAATAAACGAACGATACGAATACATGCCTTTTCTTCCTTCCCTAACCTAACCTTTCTAAAAATCAGTGAAATCACAAGGTCTTGGAGATTTTCTTCTCTACTACCAAGGGCAGTCCCTTAGTTCACAAGCGAAGGACCTTCGAGTTGTGTGTTAAAAATAAATACTCTACCTTTATTCTGGTATATTCTAATAAGAAAGACTTTCCATTGGAGACTCAAGGAGAAATTGAACACGATACAAAAATTTCAATATTTAAAGTCCTCTTTAAAAAATGAAGCTTCTAAAATTATAGACGCGTTTGTAGCAGTTGATTTGAGCTACGCATAGTTAAATTCACTTGATTTGAATTTTGTTCACCGTATAGTCAAAGAAATGACACTGCGCATGTCCGAGAAGTGTTTCTCTGCGCATTCGTGGTGACGCGGCGGCGCCTCAGTCGTAGCGGGGACCTTGTTAGAAGCTGACGTGCGTTCGGCGTCACCTCGGCGCCATCAAAAATCGCGCCACGAAATATTCGGCGAACGTTATATTTTCAATCCATCGCCTTGCTTATCGACTATTTTCCTTGTTAAATCTTTAAATCATCGATCATAATTTGAGTTATATTGATTATTTCTAACTTTCCTTCTATTTTTGTACAAATAATTGGACAATTCGGGCAGTGATCTGTGTTCATTTTGGTGTTCACAGGTGTATTTATATGTTCTCATGCTTGTGTTCAGAAACTATTTATGTGATAACAGCGTTGTTTCCAATCAATCTCCGAACCGCACGATTCTTTGAGACCAGCAATAATCATGCTCTACCGTGACACATCCGAATTACCAGAAGATTACGACCTATCATCAATCAGTGCATATCCCGTTATACCACCATCAAACAATGTCGGATCATCAGGACGCACAGGAGATAACGACGGAGGACCTGGATACATTAATATCCAGGAGTCCCAGTCCAGCAGAGTCCAGAGCGAGGAGTACGACACCGGAAGCGGAACCAGAACCGAAAGCGAAACGTTCGAGGAAATACAACCGGTTCACGGAGTTCAAACAACAGATGAAGGCAGATATGAAGAGGTTAAGAGAAGAACTGGCTGCCGACGAATCGAATGGAGATCAGACGGAGGATACACAGCCACTTTCGGAAACGGAGAGGTTCGAAATTATGAGAGGAGGAGAGCTTAGTACTGGAATCGGATGCAGAACTGGTGAGACATATTTTAAAAATTGTGAAACGAGACGGATCTGTAAAAGAATTCAGAGCCGTGGAGACGCAATAACGAGCCCTTGGCAAGTATCGGTGTTTCATTTCGGAACGAAGAAGCAACACTGGCACTTTATTTACGTTTCTTCAAGTAAACAGTGGGGACATAACAGCGCCCTTTGGACGAGCTATTCGGAGTTCAGCCTATCGATGTAAATCGATTAGCTGTCTCATGTGCCTTCTGGAGTATTTATATAGCAGCTCAGGTCGTCAAATACTATTGGACGTTCTCCAGCGAAGAGTTCTCGAATCTCGTCAGTGTGTCCTTCATCAAATGCGAATTAAGGGCAGAGATAATGAATACACATCGGAGCTGCTATCTGAGTGTGAAGAAAGGTCAACTGCTTTACTTTCCGTGGAAGGCGAGTCATCTAATTCACGGTTCGATGGAGTGGATGTTACAACTGTTGAAGGGAATACCTTTCAATGTATCGAAGGGGGGGATCCGTTACAGCTACGACCCGGAATCATTTACTCTGTCAGTGCTAGACGAACCGGCCAAGCTCAACAACAAAGGTCTTCTAGCGGAAATATCTTTAAGAATGAAGAACTTATTTTGCTTCTATCTTCAAGGAGAGCTTTCGATGAGGCCACAGCTCACCGCGTATTATCAAGAGAAATTAAAGGGCTTGAGTTCCTCTTCAGTAGAGGGGCCAACGACAAGCTCGCAGTCGGGCTCAAAATATCCCGAGTTTTGGTATTTCAAGAAACCAGAGAGCGAAGCAATATGCATTGGCGTTAGACGATAACACAGAAGAAGTCGTCGAATTAACTCTGAGTAAATTACTATCAATGTTGAAAAATAACAGAATTGATCCGCATTATTTTGCTAAAATCACCGAGAAACATTTCTATCAGAGATTAGGCAAGAAAAATAATTTATTCTTCTACGGACAGGCAAATACAGGAAAGACAATGCTAATAGAAGCATTAGTGGCGTGTCATTTTAACTTTACAAGATTAACCGGGCTAACTCAAAATTCACCATTCAATTTCGCATCATTGATGCATACAAACGCAGTACTCATGGACGAATGCAGGATGACAGCTAATCAATTCGAACAATGGAAACTATTAGCGGGAGGAACTTCGATGAGTACAGACGTGAAATATAAAGAGAAACAATTTGTAGAAAATTGCGTATTATATAAGGCGAGTAATTATCCGATAGAAATGTATACAGACGTACCACACGCTTCGGAAACAGTGCGAGCGAGAACAACACAATTTGAATTTTACGCTACAACAGATTACATACCTTTAACACCGTTCGTCGTAGAAGCATTATGGAATAGATATAAAGATGACGATACTGATTCTGATTGATTTTTCAGATGAGAATTCCAGCAACGGAGATGTACAAATTCGAAACATACAACGATTATAAAAACTGGGTTAGCAATAATGAAGAAGCACCGCCGTTTATATACGATAGAAACTTTGTATTCTATGAATTTTACAAAATTAAAAAAGACCGCAATAACCCATACTGTTGGACCTGTTGCGAAAATTGCATTTTCGAAGTAAGAGCAACTTACGACGCCTGGAGAATAGGCGCGAAGATAAACGATCAAACAATAATAGTATGGAAAGACTGGAGAAGATTTTTCTGCAAACTATGTTTCTGCGATTTTTGCGACAAAGCAATATATAACTGGACCGGTTACGATATACACGATTTCGATGAAGCATTTAATGATTGAAAATTGTAAATACACTTATTATCCAACCAATAAACGAACGATACGAATACATGCCTTTTCTTCCTTCCCTAACCTAACCTTTCTAAAAATCAGTGAAATCACAAGGTCTTGGAGATTTTCTTCTCTACTACCAAGGGCAGTCCCTTAGTTCACAAGCGAAGGACCTTCGAGTTGTGTGTTAAAAATAAATACTCTACCTTTATTCTGGTATATTCTAATAAGAAAGACTTTCCATTGGAGACTCAAGGAGAAATTGAACACGATACAAAAATTTCAATATTTAAAGTCCTCTTTAAAAAATGAAGCTTCTAAAATTATAGACGCGTTTGTAGCAGTTGATTTGAGCTACGCATAGTTAAATTCACTTGATTTGAATTTTGTTCACCGTATAGTCAAAGAAATGACACTGCGCATGTCCGAGAAGTGTTTCTCTGCGCATTCGTGGTGACGCGGCGGCGCCTCAGTCGTAGCGGGGACCTTGTTAGAAGCTGACGTGCGTTCGGCGTCACCTCGGCGCCATCAAAAATCGCGCCACGAAATATTCGGCGAACGTTATATTTTCAATCCATCGCCTTGCTTATCGACTATTTTCCTTGTTAAATCTTTAAATCATCGATCATAATTTGAGTTATATTGATTATTTCTAACTTTCCTTCTATTTTTGTACAAATAATTGGACAATTCGGGCAGTGATCTGTGTTCATTTTGGTGTTCACAGGTGTATTTATATGTTCTCATGCTTGTGTTCAGAAACTATTTATGTGATAACAGCGTTGTTTCCAATCAATCTCCGAACCGCACGATTCTTTGAGACCAGCAATAATCATGCTCTACCGTGACACATCCGAATTACCAGAAGATTACGACCTATCATCAATCAGTGCATATCCCGTTATACCACCATCAAACAATGTCGGATCATCAGGACGCACAGGAGATAACGACGGAGGACCTGGATACATTAATATCCAGGAGTCCCAGTCCAGCAGAGTCCAGAGCGAGGAGTACGACACCGGAAGCGGAACCAGAACCGAAAGCGAAACGTTCGAGGAAATACAACCGGTTCACGGAGTTCAAACAACAGATGAAGGCAGATATGAAGAGGTTAAGAGAAGAACTGGCTGCCGACGAATCGAATGGAGATCAGACGGAGGATACACAGCCACTTTCGGAAACGGAGAGGTTCGAAATTATGAGAGGAGGAGAGCTTAGTACTGGAATCGGATGCAGAACTGGTGAGACATATTTTAAAAATTGTGAAACGAGACGGATCTGTAAAAGAATTCAGAGCCGTGGAGTCGCAATAACGAGCCCTTGGCAAGTATCGGTGTTTCATTTCGGAACGAAGAAGCAACACTGGCACTTTATTTACGTTTCTTCAAGTAAACAGTGGGGACATAACAGCGCCCTTTGGACGAGCTATTCGGAGTTCAGCCTATCGATGTAAATCGATTAGCTGTCTCATGTGCCTTCTGGAGTATTTATATAGCAGCTCAGGTCGTCAAATACTATTGGACGTTCTCCAGCGAAGAGTTCTCGAATCTCGTCAGTGTGTCCTTCATCAAATGTGAATTAAGGGCAGAGATAATGAATACACATCGGAGCTGCTATCTGAGTGTGAAGAAAGGTCAACTGCTTTACTTTCCGTGGAAGGCGAGTCATCTAATTCACGGTTCGATGGAGTGGATGTTACAACTGTTGAAGGGAATACCTTTCAATGTATCGAAGGGGGGGATCCGTTACAGCTACGACCCGGAATCATTTACTCTGTCAGTGCTAGACGAACCGGCCAAGCTCAACAACAAAGGTCTTCTAGCGGAAATATCTTTAAGAATGAAGAACTTATTTTGCTTCTATCTTCAAGGAGAGCTTTCGATGAGGCCACAGCTCACCGCGTATTATCAAGAGAAATTAAAGGGCTTGAGTTCCTCTTCAGTAGAGGGGCCAACGACAAGCTCGCAGTCGGGCTCAAAATATCCCGAGTTTTGGTATTTCAAGAAACCAGAGAGCGAAGCAATATGCATTGGCGTTAGACGATAACACAGAAGAAGTCGTCGAATTAACTCTGAGTAAATTACTATCAATGTTGAAAAATAACAGAATTGATCCGCATTATTTTGCTAAAATCACCGAGAAACATTTCTATCAGAGATTAGGCAAGAAAAATAATTTATTCTTCTACGGACAGGCAAATACAGGAAAGACAATGCTAATAGAAGCATTAGTGGCGTGTCATTTTAACTTTACAAGATTAACCGGGCTAACTCAAAATTCACCATTCAATTTCGCATCATTGATGCATACAAACGCAGTACTCATGGACGAATGCAGGATGACAGCTAATCAATTCGAACAATGGAAACTATTAGCGGGAGGAACTTCGATGAGTACAGACGTGAAATATAAAGAGAAACAATTTGTAGAAAATTGCGTATTATATAAGGCGAGTAATTATCCGATAGAAATGTATACAGACGTACCACACGCTTCGGAAACAGTGCGAGCGAGAACAACACAATTTGAATTTTACGCTACAACAGATTACATACCTTTAACACCGTTCGTCGTAGAAGCATTATGGAATAGATATAAAGATGACGATACTGATTCTGATTGATTTTTCAGATGAGAATTCCAGCAACGGAGATGTACAAATTCGAAACATACAACGATTATAAAAACTGGGTTAGCAATAATGAAGAAGCACCGCCGTTTATATACGATAGAAACTTTGTATTCTATGAATTTTACAAAATTAAAAAAGACCGCAATAACCCATACTGTTGGACCTGTTGCGAAAATTGCATTTTCGAAGTAAGAGCAACTTACGACGCCTGGAGAATAGGCGCGAAGATAAACGATCAAACAATAATAGTATGGAAAGACTGGAGAAGATTTTTCTACAAACTATGTTTCTGCGATTTTTGCGACAAAGCAATATATAACTGGACCGGTTACGATATACACGATTTCGATGAAGCATTTAATGATTGAAAATTGTAAATACACTTATTATCCAACCAATAAACGAACGATACGAATACATGCCTTTTCTTCCTTCCCTAACCTAACCTTTCTAAAAATCAGTGAAATCACAAGGTCTTGGAGATTTTCTTCTCTACTACCAAGGGCAGTCCCTTAGTTCACAAGCGAAGGACCTTCGAGTTGTGTGTTAAAAATAAATACTCTACCTTTATTCTGGTATATTCTAATAAGAAAGACTTTCCATTGGAGACTCAAGGAGAAATTGAACACGATACAAAAATTTCAATATTTAAAGTCCTCTTTAAAAAATGAAGCTTCTAAAATTATAGACGCGTTTGTAGCAGTTGATTTGAGCTACGCATAGTTAAATTCACTTGATTTGAATTTTGTTCACCGTATAGTCAAAGAAATGACACTGCGCATGTCCGAGAAGTGTTTCTCTGCGCATTCGTGGTGACGCGGCGGCGCCTCAGTCGTAGCGGGGACCTTGTTAGAAGCTGACGTGCGTTCGGCGTCACCTCGGCGCCATCAAAAATCGCGCCACGAAATATTCGGCGAACGTTATATTTTCAATCCATCGCCTTGCTTATCGACTATTTTCCTTGTTAAATCTTTAAATCATCGATCATAATTTGAGTTATATTGATTACTAGCACCTATCCGGCCGGATACCGGATAGTAAAAAAAAGATATTTTTGGATAACAAATACACCTTGAAATCACAAGAAAAATGTCTCCAACTTAGAAAATTGATTAGCAAACATACTGCAATAAGGGTAAATTATGGAGAATGAATATAAAGAGGTAGCAAGCGGCTTCGCTTGTCTCCGTAAATAAGGAAAGTTTTATGAAATTACGTTTAGTCATATCATTCTGCTGAAAGATGCAGATAGATTCCGCGATTTTTGGAACAATAACGTTCCGGCAACGGAGTCAGTCCAATTATTTGGTATAGGTATGCCGCCTACGTAAGCGTAATTCATGCGTTGTACCCACGGTAATGCCCGGGCTCTACTAAAGACTTCTTCAGTATTCAGCGAATTTAATTAATTTCGAAAAAAAAACACTCATACTTTAATGGGAGCGCTGTTCTTCCTCCCATCAGGGTCCAGAAGACGAGAAAGACCCTCTCATACCGAGAAGGTCTTCCTCGTGTTCCGCTCCTTCGAAGCAGAGCTAATGAATCTGAACATGGTGTGTGAGGAGGTCATAAACAATGCGCGAGAATTAGCGCAATGGAGAGGTCTTGTTGCCTCTCTGTGCCCCTAAGTAGAGCATAAAGGGAGTTTGGGTTGGATTGGATATTAAGGGAGCCGTAAACCTAAACAGATTGGGAACCTCTGCACTAATGCTATCCTGGCTACAACCTTGGTTCCGAGGGTAAATGTTAAAAATCTAAACGCTCTAATCATAGGAAAAAAATATTATTACACCACACTAATCCTGACTAACTAATGCGGTTGATGGTTTTTTCGACAATGTTCCCATTAATCCCATATTGATGCACCAACTAACCAGATACATACGCCGGATATCCGGTATTCAGTTGCTTAGTTGGCCGAATATCCGGTATCCGACAAAATTGCTATCCGTTTCATCTCTAGTTTATAGCATTAGGATCCATCTGGCATAGCACGATAATAGAGGCCGGTTTCATCAGCATTGTAAATGTCTAGGAATAGGAATCTTAAATTCATTGTCCCAATTAGGCGGAATGTTATCCCAATTAAACATATCAATTTACTATTGGTTTGGTTTCTGTTCTTTGAAATTTGTCCCAATTAAGCGGAATCGACTGTATTCTCATTCCTTTCCTTCCATACCACTAAAAAAGAACATTTTCACCATCTGCACAAATATTATGCTATTTTTTAAGTGCGGCTGGATACTTGAAATACTTATTTTATTTTTGTGAAACCTATTTATTTACAGTAAAATTATCACCACTCACCATAACAGCTTTCGCTTTTGCGATGAATGATGACATGATCAACAAAAAAACATAATTCTTTGAAGATTTTCTATATCATTCATCAAAGAATAATATAAAAACAGCGGAGACGCATTGTGTTACAAATCAAAATTTCCAAACTCGTATCTTATGGTAATATTCTGATTTTGCATTTTTTTTTTATTTTCAGATTATAGAGCAGTATATCAAAGAAAACGAAATATTAAAATTGAAACTGATCAATTTCAAACAATACGTTATAAATTTGAAAGTTGCCCTACGAAAGTAACTTTAATCTACTTGATTTCATATCCATCTTTTTTAATTCCAATTGTAAATAGTATCATAATATCACCGATAAATAGAGACTGGAAAATAGCCGTGTTATTTTTTTGTGAATTACGGTGTTATTTCTGGTCTAAAACAGGGAAATTCGTTTTATTTTTCCAACATAAATTTGATTAAAATGAAGGTAGATGTAATAGCAAGACAAAGAATAATAGCAATATTTAGAATTTGTAGAGAAAAAAATGAAAATATCTGATAAACAAAAAAAGATCAAATAAAAATAATTATTGTTTGTCATTTTAAGCTATTCAAACAACTTTCAAATAATTTTCACTTTGATTGTTTTTACAAAATCACATTATTTCTATAAATTAGCCTCGAAATTCGCATTATTTGCGCAAAAACTTTCCAGTCGCTACCCATAAAATAAATAATTGTAATAATTTCAAATCAATCAAATCAAACCAAATAATTGTGATTATTTTTTTTTAATATTCAATTCAAGTAAAGTTTAATTTTATCCAATTATAAAAAAAATTCTTGCACAATTTTTATTTTTTCATCATTAGCTTTTTAAATCATGTTGAAAAAGAGAAAATTTAAAAATGTCTCTTAATTTATATATTATTTTAAAATGATTTTTTAAGAATTAAAATGTCATCAAAACATCTTTTGTAATTTTTACAATATTTTGAGTTCAATATCAAAACATTAACCTTATCCATTTCCATTGTAAGTCACCTAGGTTAAGTGTTTGTATAAAGATCCTATGAATGGATGAAAATGTTTAAAATACCTATATTTATTTAAAAAATCAATGGAAAATCTTCAAATGACATTGAGGCGAAAAAAAATATTTTTCTACAAATTTCATCAATAAATTCAGAAAGTCTTCATATTACATCTAATTAGTTGTAGGTAATAGTTACTAGTGCCTGAAAGAGTTTTTAGGTAAATACTTTATTTTGTCAATAAGATACTTTAAGAATTACGAAGTTGCCTGTCAGCAATGTTCGTAGAGTTAATGATGCAAGAGGTTTCGTCACCAAAATGAGATTATTTTTTTAATAAATAAATTTTATATTTTATCTTTTAGTAAAGACATTATTATTTACTTTTGTTTATTACTATTATTTTTTTCTTAGGTATTATGCTTTTTTGTAAGATGATTGGTTGGTTACATGATTTGATTTGAAGTAGTATTGCCCCAGAACAGACGTTGTCTAATGGGGCAGTAAATTCCAATAATTATATATGTAAACTGTTTGTTAAGTGTAATTGATAATGGAAATAAATAAAAATCTTGAACAGTTTTGTACAGTAGGTATATAATTTCATATTGTATCCTTTTATGTATCCACTAGCTAGTTACCCGTGGCTTCGCTCACGTGCTTTTTGGTTTCTCTTCTTAAACTGGGGGAACGCTGACACCTACATTCACATGCATAATGTGCACTGTGCTCCCTGCTAAAAATACATTATTAATTCGTCTTATTTAAACTAATAAATTAAAACCATCATTAAAATATTTCGGAAACAACATCCATATTTTATTTTATTCGTATCCCAGGTGGGAACAAATAGGCGAGAAAATATACCTCGCCTATGAAATATTACTACAGTACTGCGAGTTAACATTTGAACGTGCCCGAGAATTCGCTTCATTTTGTATGAAAATTTCTAAAACGGCGTAAACGGTGGAGTTCTCTAAAAGAAAACAATCACGAAACATCACCAAGGAAGAGTGGGGCCTTTTTGGAAAATCATGTGCATATTTTATTCTTTTTTTATTCAATGTAGGTACCATCAATATAGGCAAACTTATAGCACACCAATAACAGCCTTCTGTAAATTACCTACAGTTTGGGAAAAAGTCGTACCCATTCATAAAAATAAATGACGTCATAAGTAGGTAGGTACCTACCTACCCAGCCAACTCCCGATTACACAACAGAACAGTGTCCTTGTTGGCTTTCAAGGCCATGAGGCGTGCTCCTATTGCTATAAAAATAACACCGAGGTACGTATGTAGGTACATGAGGATAAAGAAATACTGGTGATCAATTAATACAGTAAGGTACTTAAGCCTAGTTCACAGTAGCGTAGTTTACGTTGGTTGAGTGTTTTAATCGAGTGACGAATAATTTAGTAGGGGAGAGTGTGGAGGTATGGGATGCAGGAGGTATGGGACAGTACTCGTATTATTCATATTTGGCGCAGTTATATATTCATATACTTGTCAAAAGATGTATATAGGGGTACGTTTAGTAAAAAATCATTGACGGTTGGTGTTATGTGCGTGTGGAAAAAATAATTCTTGATTATCATTTTTCGACATAAAAAGTAATATTATACCTATTACAACCCATCCTTTTGGGGGAAAGTAAACCAAAGGTAAGATTATTTCTATGTTTTATTCCCAAACCTGCGATAATTATTCGTCATATTAACGCATTGTTTTAACATAACTTAAAACTTATTGTTTTAAATTATGTCATTTACCATTTTATTGTTCATGGTGGAGGTTTGGGACAGTTCATTGAGTGAGGTATCGGACATACCCCATACCTCCTGTATGTGAATATTTTTCCACAATTAGTTATTTTTTTTCAAATGTAATGTATTTTTTGTAGATGCCGAGATTATGATAAAAAAATATAAATTGAATAAGGAATGATTATACAAAAATTCGCCAGGCTGTTCAATTACAAAATAATGAAGTACATACTGGTATTGCCACCACCTCAAAAACATGGCAGTGCAAAAGAATGCAAGAAGTTTATGCATTCGAAATAAAATTTGATCGTTTTAGCGAAATAAGTTACAATTTTATTTGCATGTCCCATTCCTCCCATATAGGTGTCCCATCCCTCCACACTGTGTGGAGGAATGGGACAAAATCAGGGTTTTATAATATTTTGAATAACTCATTAAATATGCTCAACCGTATAATTTTAAGTATATGTCATAGCTAATAGCATACATTCAGCAACCTAGTATTTTTTTTAAATAAATTGCTTTTTATTTTTCCAAAATTCAATTTTTAATAAATTTGTCCCATACATCCCCACTCTCCCCTACTAAGGGTTGTGTGATCAATAAAAAATTGCCGAGTAGATTAGCTGCCAGAAGAGTTGTCACCTGATAGGAAATTGGAAAATCTTTAATTTTGGAAACCACTGTTCTGGGCATTACGATAAGATACATGCAGTATGTATATACCTAGCCGCACGTGTATTAACTTCATCGTGCCGCGTTTCAAGGTTAGGATCTCCATAGTATTATTTTGTTTGTTGCAAAAATCTTTATCATACCATATCACTGCTTAAAATAAATCTTTGACAAAACAATGAAACCGGTCGATTTTTATTTTAAAGTAAGAATCTATATATTACAGCTTTCTCACTTAATTTATCTAAGAGATATGGTTTTTCGAAAAAAACTACCAAGCACCCTAAATATTTTTTACTTTAAAATCGGAATAATAAAATTTGACTCTATCTGCAGTTGAAATTTCGATAAAACCAGTTTTAAACGTTTCGGCTTTTTTCGATATTTTTATAAAATTCTGAAATAGGTATAGGCACCGAAACTCGTAAATTTGTCATAAAAAATGTTTTACTTTATAAAAAAAGTTACATGTAAAAATGAGATCCAACTGTCGATGGCCTGAGTCGGTATGTTTATTGTATGAAACGATGTCGTCAATAAATTAAATTTTTACAAAAATTGTTAAGAAAAGTTTGAGATGTACTGCTATGATGTAAATATTTTTTATAGAAAAATCAATTATCTAGTTGGAGGGTTTCGGCGTTTATCGATATTTTTATAAAATTCTGAAATATATGCACTGAAACTCGTAAATTTGTCATAAAAAATAATATTTTTCTTTATAAAAAAAAGTTTGAGAAATCCTGGAACTTTTTCATTAAATTATATTTTAGATATTGTATTTTTCTATATACATACTCATTTTTAGGGTTCTAGATTTTATGGTTTTCGAGATATATGAAAAAATTAAATAAAAATTCAAAGGTTGATTACCCCTGACTGAAAAAAAATTCAAAATTCTGAGTACAAAAATTTTGTAGGCTTAAAGTATTCAATATTTTTTGATGTTTTAAGATGTGTGCATCAAACGAATCAAAAGTTATAAAGAGGGGACGGACACACACACACACACACGTTGGAAAAGTGCCCCTCACCCCCTCCCCTCTAATTAATGATATCTTTTGAAAGTAAAATAGTATAATTTGACTCTTTTTGTAGAAATCTTTTTTTGGAAATGTCGATAAAACCAGTTTTAAACTTTTTAGGAGCCACTTAAAAATCATCCCTTTTTATATGTGCCCTTTTTCGTCCCTTTTAGTAAAAATTTGGTAAAACTGTCCAAGAAAACTACTACTCATTTCTATAGGAGAATTCATATGCCAAATCTCAAGTTCGTACCATGTCTAGTTTCCGAGATATTCGCATACTTTGAAAAACATTCAACCCTATTTTTCACCCCCTTAGGGGTGGAATTTCCAAAAATCCTTTCTTAGTGGAAGGTTTTGTATTAAAACCTACCTGATTTCCAAATTTCACTTCTCTACGATTAGCCGTTTGGGCTGTGCGTTGATGAAAATGTGTTTCATATACAAATAGAATTTACATATAGAATTTAATAATCCAATCAAAGGCGTAGGTACTCCACTACACTAAAAAAATGTTGGGTAGGTACCTACCTACCTAGTTTATAACCTCAGTCATTCTCGCGAGGCGGACGCGTAGTAGGTACCTACCTATATTATTCAAACGGCACTGCTCACGGGGTGTGACCTTGTTACAATAAATGTTTGATGCAAATCTTTATCATGGCTTATCTTCCTTAAAAAATAATATTTATTTGTTGAAACACGAATTTTATTTTTATATTAAAATTAGAATCTATATATTAATTTAGAGCTTTCTAACTTCAGTTATCTAAGAGATATGGTTATTCAATAAAAACCACCCCCAACCCCTTCCTACCTAATTAATGTTATCTTTTGAAAACAGAATAATACAATTTGACTCTTTCTGAAGAAATCATTTTTTTTAAAATTTCGATAAAACCAGTTTTAAACTTTTTAGGAGGCACTTAAAAATCATCCCTTTTTATATGTGCCCTTTTTCGTCCCTTTTAGTTAAATTTTGGAAAAATTGCCGAATATGCTAACACTCATTTCTATAGAAGAATTCATATGCCAAATCTCAAGTTCGTACCATGTCTAGTTTCCGAGATATTCGCATACTTTGAAAAACATTCAACCCTATTTTTCACCCCCTTAGGGGTGGAATTTCCAAAAATCCTTTCTTAGTGGAAGGTTTTGTATTGATACCTACCTGATTTCCAAATTTCACTTCTCTACGATTAGCCGTTTGGGCTGTGCGTTGATGAGTCAGTCAGTCAGGCACTTTCCTTTATATTAATAGATTATAGATTACGCAATAGTTTCGACACGTGTATTGGAGAAAGTAGGTTGGGTTGGGTAGGTACCTACCTACGTACATATATATTCATAGACTAAGAACACGTAGAAAGCCGATTCCGATCCGCGCCGACCTGCGCAAAGAATGTTACTACATATGCATTTGAACGGGGACACCCACAGAAAAAGCAGGAACCCGCTTTCCGGCATGCCCATTTAAATACATCTTGGATGAATCTATGGTTATGGATGGATTCATTGATAAAACTTTTGAAGCCGCGGGGTCGGGGGGAAAAATGAATTACGACGCCATCTTAATGGAACTTACGGGAACATATTCTCTGTTTTAACGAATATGTTGCTGGATCTCTTTTTTAGTGTTTTGTTGTTAATAACTACGTTTACGAGTAGACATATTATTACTCTTTTACACTGTTATTTAGAAAAACACGCTATTCTAGGTATAAACTATGGTATAGTTACGCCAGGTATAATTTTGTTATGCCTGGTATAACGTATTGTTATTTAGAAAAAAAAATAAACTGCAGTTTTATTATACCATGGTTGTACCACAGTTTTCATATAGCAACACTATTTTTAGCGGCGCTATGTTGGTACAACGCCGTGTTTTCTATAGAAACGTGACGTTTAGGTGACATTTTGGCGCGTTAGTTTGTGGTTGAGTTTGTTTGTGTTGATAAGATCGGTGATTAAATTTATAAATATATTTAAAATGGAGAATTCGAGAAAGAGATCGTCTAACTGGGATGATGGGGAAAGAGTAAGTGTTTGTTATCATATTAACCTTTATCATACCATGGTCTTAAAATCTCCTATGCACCCATGTGGTAAACACAGTTAACTGCTACTTTAATTCCAATCATTATTGAAGTATTTGAATGATACATACAAATATGTGGAATTTCACTGGTCATCTGTTGAAACCTATAAACAGTTTAGTATGTATATCACAAGAAATTTTGCATTTACATTTTTCTGAAGAATACATATTCCTGTCATATTATGATACTATATCAAGACTGTTGTACTATCACACGCATCAAAATCAAATATTGAATTCTTTAACAACTAAATTAGCCACATGGGTACACATGAGTTGATCGTATTCATATTAGTTTAGTGTGTCAACAAATATAAATATGTCCAACCTCTTGCAGGCTCTATTGAGAGAAGTGATCACCCCTAGGATTTCAATAATCCACAATAAGAACACCGATTCCAATACAAATAACGCAAAAAAAAAAGCATGGGAGGAAGTTTTCAAATGGTGAGCTTTTTAACTAATTTATTCACAACATGCATTATAAATATTCTTTTATAGGAAATCTAAGCAATGTGTAATAATATTCATGTATATTTTTATAGTTTCAATTTGATGAACACCCGACCAAGAAGCATGGTGGAGTTAAAATCTCAGTGGAAGACTTGCAAAATGAGAGCCAAAAAGAGCGACAGCAATTTTAAAAAACAATGCCGACAGACTGGCGGGGGTCCCAGGCCTGCAAGTCCTTCCACTGAGGACAAAGAGATAATGTCTCTGGTCCCCTCGGAGTTTGAGCAGGACCACAATATATTTGATGGTGATGGTGAGCCTGTAAGTTTGAACCTTGTATACTTGAATTTAAGGTATCCAGTTTCTTTATGCAGATAGTTGTAACCATGTAATTGGTTTTTATTTTTAGGAAATTCTATTCATAGAATCAGAGGAAAAAATAGAAATACAAATGACGCCAAATGTGGAAGAATCGACACCAATGGCATATCAGGTACAATGAATTTACAATCTCAATTATTTACTTGCATATACTTGCAGCAATCAGGACACCACCCATTCTCAATGTCTATTTGAGGTGCAACAATTTAATATTATGATAATTGGAATAGCCCTCACACTGACCCTCCAAATTACACTATGATAAAGTTTTTAATAAATAAGAAGAAAAAATGCTGCAGGAATAGTTACATTAATAAATTGCATTATTGGCTCACACCTGCAGATATTAAAGTTCTGGTATTTGATTTCCTTATTGCATCGAATAAGGTTGTACCATATGCTGAATTTAAAATATGTTATTTTATTTATAGGACAGGACTACACCTAATGGTTCAAGAAGTAATCATGTGGAAGATGAAGTCGCTTTAGAAGATTGCGTGGTAGGCATGAATTTCTTTGTGTTTTCAATATCTGTTCATCGTCGAGGAGTAAGATAGATATAATTGTAATAAATAGGTTTACAATACGTTCAGAGTTCAAACAAAGAAAACAATATTGAAATCACTTAAAATAATTACCATGTTAGGAAATAGTATACACATACAATTTATTTATTATGTAGTCTTACTGTTCACTGCCTTGAGATGTGTCTTGAAGAGACCAAGAGTAAGTGTATTGATTGTTGAATTTAATAAAGTAACTTAAGTCTTTATGTTTCAGGATTCAACTCCATTCTTAAGTAAAAAGAAGAAGTTGGATCAATCCAAAGAGATGTCTAAAGCGGCAGTAATTTCGGCAACACTAAGCTCCATTCGTGAGCAAATGGAGCATAAACGGGAGCAGCATGCGCAAGCCATTCTCGAGAGTAAAGAGCGTAGGGAGTATGCTCAATTAGAACATATTCAGTTGATTCGACACAGAGAAGAGTTGCATCAGCTGAATATGTCAATGTTAAAAAAAAACAGTTGACAGAATAATTTTTTCTCTTGTGTTTTATAATCTTTTAATTTCTAATTTCTTTGTAGAAGTCAACTTTAAGCTAATTTGAAATAAAACACATTTTTAGTGTATTCTACTAATTTTCTTATATTTTCATAGCAGATACCTAAAGGATTTTATTTTTAATTAGTTTAAACTATTTTATATAATGTGTATTTTCAAATTCATATTTTGATCTTGTGTTCCTATAACTTGTTTTCTTTTTAAGATTATTTTAAAATAAAATTTAACTTACACCGCTGTACTTTGACAAATTATGAGTTCATATTCTTTTTATTCTTTCTCAGTTATATTGCATAGTTATATTGATTATCAATAAGATTGGCCCAAATACATGTACCACTAGGGGGCAATGCAGGTGAAATTGTTTTTGGAAAAAAAAAATATAAATAATTATGTATAGTTTAATAAAAAGATAAATTAATAACAATCATTAAAAATGCCTTTCAATAAATATGCTCCTAGCCGCAGCTCCTGCTGAATTTGCTGGCCATATCCTTTCTGGTTCCATATCCTCATTTACCAGATTTATAGCGGAGGCTGCATCATCTAAAACCAACAATATTTTTCATTATACTCTATTATTAGGAGAAGTGAAATGTCAGGAATCTGGCAATACCATTAATCAGTACATTTTGTTCTGAGCATTAAGATTATTTATGTGAAAAGACTCATACCTGAGAGCAGCTCATCCTTTGCATCGATGGCTATATTGTGTAGTACTGCTAGAGCCACAATTGTTGTTTTTGTGGTCTCTAATGAGCAGTGCATTCCTCTGAGCAAACAACGGAATCGCTGTTTTAGGACTCCGAAACACCTCTCTACACAATTTCTTGCATGGATATGTGCCCTATTATACAATTCTTCACTCCTATTCCTAGGGTTGAGAATAGGAGTGAATAAATAATTTGTGCACCCATAGCCAGAATCACCAAGAAGTAGGCCCCTAAATTCGTTCCTTTCGAACCTCTCCTTAATTCTTGACTCTCTAAATATTCGAGAGTCATGAGTGCTTCCCCTCCAACGTGCCACAATGTCCATAATTTTTAGATTGGAATCACATATTACCTGCAAATGTTAAAAAAATAATATATTTACCAAAGTCATTGTACAGAAGAGTTATCATACGTTTTCTACATTTTATTTGACCTAATAATCATTATCACACTCAATTGCAAAATCATAGGATAAAGCACACAAGTACATTAACATGCCATAACAAATACTTACTTGGGTGTTTATTGAATAATAGCCTTTCCTATTGATGTAATATTGCCCTGAATCACCATTTACTTTTTTAATTTTGATATGTGTTCCATCAATCGCCCCGATTGCTTGAGGGAAACCGAGTTTTTGCTGAAATCCCTCGATAACAGCCTGCTGTTCTTCAATGCTTGAAGGCATTTTAATAAATTGCCTTGCTCTTCTTGCTAATGCCAAGGCCACTCTTTTGGCAATAACCGACAGCATAGGCTGGCTAAAGCCATGCAAATCTGAGCAATCATCTTGTATCTGAAAGAGATGATAACATTAAGTCACTATTTTTGCTGCGATTTACTTCCACAACACAGACCACTTAATATTAAACAGGTACTTCTCTAGTAAATAAACTTTTAACTACGTATTAATTACAGGACTTGAGTACAAAACAAACATATTAAATTATTATAAATATAATTATTCTTACCTCCCCTCGACCCCAGTACCTAAGACAAGCCAAAACTTGCAGTTCTGGAGATATTTTTCCTCCTCTTGTCTCACCAGATCTTCCTAAATCATCAGCAATAATGTTGATGATTTTTCGTGCGACACGTTTCGAAAATCTGTATTTGTAGCGAAATTCATCGTCCTCTAAAGACGTGAACGGATCGCAACGACGTTTATATTTTCTTCTATTTCGTGCGACATGTGCATCCATCACTCCTACATCATTCAATCGCTCCATAACGCTTTCGAAATTCTCCAAAATCTCCATCTCTACACTTATAACAGCTTTCAGCTCAACACTCACAATTCACAACACAATGCAAAAATTACAAATGTCAAACTGCGCCACAGATTTAAACTACCCCCGAGTGTGGTATAACGTTATTCCATGGTTTATACCACAGATAACGGTTATGCCACGTTTCTAAATACGATTTCCCCTATTCCATGGTATAAACTATGGGATAACTTTATGCCACGATTCTAAATAACAGTGTTAAAGTTTAATTACAGTTTTTTTTTCATATTAAATTGATGATTTAATGTTATGTTGGTTTTATTTGGTGAACTTTATTTCAAATCCTTCCTTAAACTGAAGAGATGATTAATTTAAGTCAAATACACAAGATATTTCAAACTATTCGAAGTTCTGATATATATTTTCAATTATTCCATACGAATTGTTGAAATATGTTGCAACCAAGATGGCCGCCAGTATTTCCTCACATCCCCTCTAGTGGCATCACTTGCTCTCGTACAAAATTCAGCTGTCAATCTCTCCATATATAATAATTCCTCCAAGAAATACATTGAAACTATAGACAACGATCTATGAGCCTGTCGGCGCAAATCGGAATCGGGTTTCTACGTGTTCTTACCCATACACGCTGCACCGGACCAGCTCGTGGTGTATGTATGTTTATTGTATGAAATGATGTCGTCAATAAATTAAATTTTTACAAAAGTTGTTAAGAAAAGTTCGAGATGTACTGCTATGATGTATATATTTTTTATAGAAAAATCAATTATCTAGTTGGAGGGTTTCGTCGTTTATCGATATTTTTATAAAATTCTGAAATATATGCACTGAAACTCGTAAATTTGTCATAAAAAAAATATTTTTCTTTATAAAAAAAGTTTGAGAAATGCTGGAACTTTTTCATTAAATTATATTTTAGATATTGTATTTTTCTATATACATACACATTTTTAGGGTTCTAGATTTTATGGTTTTTGAGATATATGAAAAAATTAAATAAAAATTCAAAGGCTGATTACCCCTGACTGAAAAAAAAATTCAACATTCTGAGTATACAAAATTTGTATGCTTAAAGTATTCAATATTTTTTGAAATTTTAGGATCTATGTATCAAGCGAATCAAAAGTTATAAAGAGGGGACGGATACACACACATACACGTTGGAAAAGTGCCCCTCACCCCCTCCCCTCTAATTACTGATATCTTTTGAAAACGAAATAGTATAATTTGACTCTTTCTGAAGAAATCATTTTTTTGAAATTTCGATAAAACCAGTTTTAAACTTTTTAGGAGGCACTTAAAAATCATCCCTTTTTATATGTGCCCTTTTTCGTCCCTTTTAGTTAAATTTTGGAAAAATTGCCGAATATGCTAACACTCATTTCTATAGAAGAATTCATATGCCAAATCTCAAGTTCGTACCATGTCTAGTTTCCGAGATATTCGCATACTTTGAAAAAAATTCAACCCTATTTTTCACCCCCTTAGGGGTGGAATTTCCAAAAATCCTTTCTTAGTGGAAGGTTTTGTATTGAGACCTACCTGATTTCCAAATTTCACTTCTCTACGATTAGCCGTTTGGGCTGTGCGTTGATGAGTCAGTCAGTCAATCAGTCAGTCAATCAGTCAGTCAGTCAATCAGTCAGTCAGTCAGGCACTTTCCTTTATTATTATAGATTTCTAACTTTCCTTCTATTTTTGTACAAATAATTGGACAATTCGGGCAGTGATCTGTGTTCATTTTGGTGTTCACAGGTGTATTTATATGTTCTCATGCTTGTGTTCAGAAACTATTTATGTGATAACAGCGTTGTTTCCAATCAATCTCCGAACCGCACGATTCTTTGAGACCAGCAATAATCATGCTCTACCGTGACACATCCGAATTACCAGAAGATTACGACCTATCATCAATCAGTGCATATCCCGTTATACCACCATCAAACAATGTCGGATCATCAGGACGCACAGGAGATAACGACGGAGGACCTGGATACATTAATATCCAGGAGTCCCAGTCCAGCAGAGTCCAGAGCGAGGAGTACGACACCGGAAGCGGAACCAGAACCGAAAGCGAAACGTTCGAGGAAATACAACCGGTTCACGGAGTTCAAACAACAGATGAAGGCAGATATGAAGAGGTTAAGAGAAGAACTGGCTGCCGACGAATCGAATGGAGATCAGACGGAGGATACACAGCCACTTTCGGAAACGGAGAGGTTCGAAATTATGAGAGGAGGAGAGCTTAGTACTGGAATCGGATGCAGAACTGGTGAGACATATTTTAAAAATTGTGAAACGAGACGGATCTGTAAAAGAATTCAGAGCCGTGGAGTCGCAATAACGAGCCCTTGGCAAGTATCGGTGTTTCATTTCGGAACGAAGAAGCAACACTGGCACTTTATTTACGTTTCTTCAAGTAAACAGTGGGGACATAACAGCGCCCTTTGGACGAGCTATTCGGAGTTCAGCCTATCGATGTAAATCGATTAGCTGTCTCATGTGCCTTCTGGAGTATTTATATAGCAGCTCAGGTCGTCAAATACTATTGGACGTTCTCCAGCGAAGAGTTCTCGAATCTCGTCAGTGTGTCCTTCATCAAATGCGAATTAAGGGCAGAGATAATGAATACACATCGGAGCTGCTATCTGAGTGTGAAGAAAGGTCAACTGCTTTACTTTCCGTGGAAGGCGAGTCATCTAATTCACGGTTCGATGGAGTGGATGTTACAACTGTTGAAGGGAATACCTTTCAATGTATCGAAGGGGGGGATCCGTTACAGCTACGACCCGGAATCATTTACTCTGTCAGTGCTAGACGAACCGGCCAAGCTCAACAACAAAGGTCTTCTAGCGGAAATATCTTTAAGAATGAAGAACTTATTTTGCTTCTATCTTCAAGGAGAGCTTTCGATGAGGCCACAGCTCACCGCGTATTATCAAGAGAAATTAAAGGGCTTGAGTTCCTCTTCAGTAGAGGGGCCAACGACAAGCTCGCAGTCGGGCTCAAAATATCCCGAGTTTTGGTATTTCAAGAAACCAGAGAGCGAAGCAATATGCATTGGCGTTAGACGATAACACAGAAGAAGTCGTCGAATTAACTCTGAGTAAATTACTATCAATGTTGAAAAATAACAGAATTGATCCGCATTATTTTGCTAAAATCACCGAGAAACATTTCTATCAGAGATTAGGCAAGAAAAATAATTTATTCTTCTACGGACAGGCAAATACAGGAAAGACAATGCTAATAGAAGCATTAGTGGCGTGTCATTTTAACTTTACAAGATTAACCGGGCTAACTCAAAATTCACCATTCAATTTCGCATCATTGATGCATACAAACGCAGTACTCATGGACGAATGCAGGATGACAGCTAATCAATTCGAACAATGGAAACTATTAGCGGGAGGAACTTCGATGAGTACAGACGTGAAATATAAAGAGAAACAATTTGTAGAAAATTGCGTATTATATAAGGCGAGTAATTATCCGATAGAAATGTATACAGACGTACCACACGCTTCGGAAACAGTGCGAGCGAGAACAACACAATTTGAATTTTACGCTACAACAGATTACATACCTTTAACACCGTTCGTCGTAGAAGCATTATGGAATAGATATAAAGATGACGATACTGATTCTGATTGATTTTTCAGATGAGAATTCCAGCAACGGAGATGTACAAATTCGAAACATACAACGATTATAAAAACTGGGTTAGCAATAATGAAGAAGCACCGCCGTTTATATACGATAGAAACTTTGTATTCTATGAATTTTACAAAATTAAAAAAGACCGCAATAACCCATACTGTTGGACCTGTTGCGAAAATTGCATTTTCGAAGTAAGAGCAACTTACGACGCCTGGAGAATAGGCGCGAAGATAAACGATCAAACAATAATAGTATGGAAAGACTGGAGAAGATTTTTCTACAAACTATGTTTCTGCGATTTTTGCGACAAAGCAATATATAACTGGACCGGTTACGATATACACGATTTCGATGAAGCATTTAATGATTGAAAATTGTAAATACACTTATTATCCAACCAATAAACGAACGATACGAATACATGCCTTTTCTTCCTTCCCTAACCTAACCTTTCTAAAAATCAGTGAAATCACAAGGTCTTGGAGATTTTCTTCTCTACTACCAAGGGCAGTCCCTTAGTTCACAAGCGAAGGACCTTCGAGTTGTGTGTTAAAAATAAATACTCTACCTTTATTCTGGTATATTCTAATAAGAAAGACTTTCCATTGGAGACTCAAGGAGAAATTGAACACGATACAAAAATTTCAATATTTAAAGTCCTCTTTAAAAAATGAAGCTTCTAAAATTATAGACGCGTTTGTAGCAGTTGATTTGAGCTACGCATAGTTAAATTCACTTGATTTGAATTTTGTTCACCGTATAGTCAAAGAAATGACACTGCGCATGTCCGAGAAGTGTTTCTCTGCGCATTCGTGGTGACGCGGCGGCGCCTCAGTCGTAGCGGGGACCTTGTTAGAAGCTGACGTGCGTTCGGCGTCACCTCGGCGCCATCAAAAATCGCGCCACGAAATATTCGGCGAACATTGATTATTTCTAACTTTCCTTCTATTTTTGTACAAATAATTGGACAATTCGGGCAGTGATCTGTGTTCATTTTGGTGTTCACAGGTGTATTTATATGTTCTCATGCTTGTGTTCAGAAACTATTTATGTGATAACAGCGTTGTTTCCAATCAATCTCCGAACCGCACGATTCTTTGAGACCAGCAATAATCATGCTCTACCGTGACACATCCGAATTACCAGAAGATTACGACCTATCATCAATCAGTGCATATCCCGTTATACCACCATCAAACAATGTCGGATCATCAGGACGCACAGGAGATAACGACGGAGGACCTGGATACATTAATATCCAGGAGTCCCAGTCCAGCAGAGTCCAGAGCGAGGAGTACGACACCGGAAGCGGAACCAGAACCGAAAGCGAAACGTTCGAGGAAATACAACCGGTTCACGGAGTTCAAACAACAGATGAAGGCAGATATGAAGAGGTTAAGAGAAGAACTGGCTGCCGACGAATCGAATGGAGATCAGACGGAGGATACACAGCCACTTTCGGAAACGGAGAGGTTCGAAATTATGAGAGGAGGAGAGCTTAGTACTGGAATCGGATGCAGAACTGGTGAGACATATTTTAAAAATTGTGAAACGAGACGGATCTGTAAAAGAATTCAGAGCCGTGGAGACGCAATAACGAGCCCTTGGCAAGTATCGGTGTTTCATTTCGGAACGAAGAAGCAACACTGGCACTTTATTTACGTTTCTTCAAGTAAACAGTGGGGACATAACAGCGCCCTTTGGACGAGCTATTCGGAGTTCAGCCTATCGATGTAAATCGATTAGCTGTCTCATGTGCCTTCTGGAGTATTTATATAGCAGCTCAGGTCGTCAAATACTATTGGACGTTCTCCAGCGAAGAGTTCTCGAATCTCGTCAGTGTGTCCTTCATCAAATGCGAATTAAGGGCAGAGATAATGAATACACATCGGAGCTGCTATCTGAGTGTGAAGAAAGGTCAACTGCTTTACTTTCCGTGGAAGGCGAGTCATCTAATTCACGGTTCGATGGAGTGGATGTTACAACTGTTGAAGGGAATACCTTTCAATGTATCGAAGGGGGGGATCCGTTACAGCTACGACCCGGAATCATTTACTCTGTCAGTGCTAGACGAACCGGCCAAGCTCAACAACAAAGGTCTTCTAGCGGAAATATCTTTAAGAATGAAGAACTTATTTTGCTTCTATCTTCAAGGAGAGCTTTCGATGAGGCCACAGCTCACCGCGTATTATCAAGAGAAATTAAAGGGCTTGAGTTCCTCTTCAGTAGAGGGGCCAACGACAAGCTCGCAGTCGGGCTCAAAATATCCCGAGTTTTGGTATTTCAAGAAACCAGAGAGCGAAGCAATATGCATTGGCGTTAGACGATAACACAGAAGAAGTCGTCGAATTAACTCTGAGTAAATTACTATCAATGTTGAAAAATAACAGAATTGATCCGCATTATTTTGCTAAAATCACCGAGAAACATTTCTATCAGAGATTAGGCAAGAAAAATAATTTATTCTTCTACGGACAGGCAAATACAGGAAAGACAATGCTAATAGAAGCATTAGTGGCGTGTCATTTTAACTTTACAAGATTAACCGGGCTAACTCAAAATTCACCATTCAATTTCGCATCATTGATGCATACAAACGCAGTACTCATGGACGAATGCAGGATGACAGCTAATCAATTCGAACAATGGAAACTATTAGCGGGAGGAACTTCGATGAGTACAGACGTGAAATATAAAGAGAAACAATTTGTAGAAAATTGCGTATTATATAAGGCGAGTAATTATCCGATAGAAATGTATACAGACGTACCACACGCTTCGGAAACAGTGCGAGCGAGAACAACACAATTTGAATTTTACGCTACAACAGATTACATACCTTTAACACCGTTCGTCGTAGAAGCATTATGGAATAGATATAAAGATGACGATACTGATTCTGATTGATTTTTCAGATGAGAATTCCAGCAACGGAGATGTACAAATTCGAAACATACAACGATTATAAAAACTGGGTTAGCAATAATGAAGAAGCACCGCCGTTTATATACGATAGAAACTTTGTATTCTATGAATTTTACAAAATTAAAAAAGACCGCAATAACCCATACTGTTGGACCTGTTGCGAAAATTGCATTTTCGAAGTAAGAGCAACTTACGACGCCTGGAGAATAGGCGCGAAGATAAACGATCAAACAATAATAGTATGGAAAGACTGGAGAAGATTTTTCTGCAAACTATGTTTCTGCGATTTTTGCGACAAAGCAATATATAACTGGACCGGTTACGATATACACGATTTCGATGAAGCATTTAATGATTGAAAATTGTAAATACACTTATTATCCAACCAATAAACGAACGATACGAATACATGCCTTTTCTTCCTTCCCTAACCTAACCTTTCTAAAAATCAGTGAAATCACAAGGTCTTGGAGATTTTCTTCTCTACTACCAAGGGCAGTCCCTTAGTTCACAAGCGAAGGACCTTCGAGTTGTGTGTTAAAAATAAATACTCTACCTTTATTCTGGTATATTCTAATAAGAAAGACTTTCCATTGGAGACTTAAGGAGACTTGTCTAAACCTGTGTACAACGAGATAGACATCTGAAGTACCACCTTCTGGCTTCTGTCGAGAGGACTTAGGTTCAACCACCTTTATGACGCACAACCGGAGTAGATCCTCAACGGGGAAAATTCGTGCAGAATACATCACAATATCAGCAAAACTGAATTATGGCCTTACCATGGTTGAAGTTAGAAAGTTAGCTAAAAAAGCTCAGTGTAAACTGAATTATTCACCGGTAGAGCATGCACAATCAATGAGCAATTATTGGGGTTTTGAGGACGGTGCCCATTCCGCATGTACATCCCCAATAAACCCAGTGATTAAACAATGGATTAAAATCCCTAGGATTTTTTACAGTGGAACGAAGTACATGCTAAATGCAATACCGTATATTGGAAAAGCCACGAATACCAATAGGTTATCATTAGGAGAATAATAATAAAGGAGTTCCCTCGGCCCTTGCATGGCACAAACCGGAATATAACTTGTGACAATTGGTTCACTAAAGTTACTCTCGCGAAATCATTACTTCAGGAACCGTACAAACTAACCCTCATTGGCACTATATACGATCCAATAAACGGGAGATACCCGAAAATTGAAAAACACCCGGACTCGATCCGTAGGCACGTCAATGTTTTGCTACGATGGATGTTTGACCCTAGCCTCGTACAAGCCGAAGACCTCTAAGATGTTTAACCTGCTGTCATCGTGTGATGAAGAAGGCGTCATCAACCCAACTACTGGTAAGCCTGAAATTATAATTAGTCTAAAGGCGGGGTGGACACATTCGACCAAATGTGTTCCTCAATGTTCAAGAAAACCAATAGATGGCCAATGGCTGTGCTTTATGGCATAGTGAACATGGCATTCGTCTATTCTTATGTCATAATATACTGTCATAACGTTCTTGCGAAAAATGAGAAGCCTCTAAATAGAAGGGAATACATGAAAAAGTTAAGCACCCAGTTATCTGAGCCGCGGATGAAGGAAAGACTTGAAGCTCTTACTTTGCCACAGCATGTCTCAATATTACAAATATTCTACCAAAACCAGCTGTGCAGAACTCTACAGATGACGAAGAAGGGCCTCCAGACAAGAAAAGACGGCTTTGCACCTTTGCTCAATTAAAAAAAAGAATGTCAAAGATGACTTGCGCCAAATGCAAAAAAGCAGTGTGCGGCGAACATAAAATGATGTTTGCTTTGACTGTCTGTAATCCAAAAATTGAGCCAAATTATGAATTTAAACCAACACAGTTGCACTTTCACGATATTTTAATCTTTATATCGTGAAAGTGTAACTATGTTTAAATCCATAATAATGAACTTTCACTATGTAAATACTTATTTTGTGATTATATTTTCCTGTAAACAGAATACCGTTGATTTTGTTAATTTTTCCTAGATGTTTTTTTTATTTAAGTTGTATGTTTAAAATAAATAAAAAATTTCACTAAAAATAGTTTTTTATTATTAGTTCATTAACCACGCATTATAATAATCAGGTAAATAAATACAAATAGTTAGGTATTTGATTAAAGAAAAAAATCATTAATTTATCATGCGCCTCCGAGGCGTATGGTTATCTTTTATTAACGTCGAAATAAGTTTATCTTTCTAGGGGTAAGTCAAGAATTTCGAATATGGGCTATGAGTATGGTCCCAAATATAAAGTATTGTGCAAATTAATGGAATCACTCCGATAATTTTCATTATTTGCATATTGCAACACTGCAATGTCACTTGACAACTGTCAAAGTTTTAATAATATAACCTATAATTCCCTGTCTATTATTAGAAACTGTTATTCGTATACATAATATGTTTTTGGATGTTTTATCATTCAAATATGTATATTTGAGTGAGTTTTGTGCGTTTTTTTTTCAAATTTGACTTTCGTGATGGATATCACCCCTAGGAAGCGCGAAAAGATAATCACGTTGTGTGAACACACGTCTATGTCACAAAGAGACATTGCGAGAGAGTGTGGTGTCAGTCAGAGGGCAGTAAGCAAGATTTTGAAGCGCAAAAGGGACACGGGATCAGCTGAAGTAAAAAGATTGGGCAACTGTGGAAGAAAAAGAAAGACGACAGCAAGAGATGATATTTTTTTGCTTCGAAATAGCAAGTTGAATCCTAGAAAAACAAGTAATGACTTGCAGCAAGACTTATCAGCAACATGCGTAGCAATACATGACTCAACTGTCCGTAGAAGACTATTGGAATTTGGTCGGAGGGCTATTCGAGCGCCAAAAAAACAACTTCTCACAGACCGCATGAAGAAGCAGAGATTATTGTGGGCAAGGACATACTCCAACTGGACTACGGAAGACTGGAAAAAGGTCTTATTTACTGACGAAACACATTTTGTAGTGCAGGGAGAGCGATCTAAATACGTTAGGAGATCCCAAAATGAACAACTCACTCCAGCACATATTAATCAAACCGTTAAACACCCTGTAAAAAATGTTTTGGGGTTTTTTTTCATTCACGTCAAACAATATTTTTACTGTTCGTAACGATAAAAATCAATCCACCGTAATGAAACAATTATGTGCCATCTACAATCATTATAAAATTTAATATGTCATAATAATTACATATGTCAGAAGAACCACAATTCACCACAAAGCCAAATTATGATCACTACTCAAATTCCGAGAAGCCCAAATTTGGTAAGCAAAAAATGCCTATTACTTGTATGTTTATAGGATGCAAATTTATTAATTGACGTTATTATATCCAGTAATGAAAGGAAATACAAAAAAAATCGGGGAAAAAATATTTTGATTGGTATCTTTACGTTATTTGTTGTTTTGACAGTTCCGAGTCAATCAAGCCTTCTACGAACACCTACAATAAGCATTCTAAGAATTGCAACTCCACGAACAGCACCCTTTCGTAATGCAGTTAGTTCTCTGGATAGATTGACCTCGATTGAGGAAAAAAGAGTAGAAGTCTAACTGAAAAATGCCGAAGCCCAGCTTAAAAGTGCAGAAGCTCAGAAGCTGCTTCTAACGATGGAAAGCAAATTTCATGGATTGACAAGGACATAATATCTTCGCAGAATGGCTCATATGTTGGCAATACGTAACGTCTTGCAAAATCCATTCCGTGAATCTTGTATTGCAACTCCACGAACAGCACCCTTTCGTAATGCAGTTAGTTCTCTGGATAGATTGACCTCGATTGAGGAAAAAAGAGTAGAAGTCGAACTGAAAAATGCCGAAGCCCAGCTTAAAAGTGCAGAAGCCCAGAAGCTGCTTCTAACGATGGAAAGCAAATTTCATGCATTGACAAGGACATAATATCTTCGCAGAATGGCTCATATGTTGGCAATACGTAACGTCTTGCAAAATCCATTCCGTGAATCTTGTATTGCAACTCCACGAACAGCACCCTTTCGTAATGCAGTTAGTTCTCTGGATAGATTGACCTCGATTGAGGAAAAAAGAGTAGAAGTCGAACTGAAAAATGCCGAAGCCCAGCTTAAAAGTGCAGAAGCTCAGAAGCTGCTTCTAACGATGGAAAGCAAATTTCATGGATTGACAAGGACATAATATCTTCGCAGAATGGCTCATATGTTGGCAATACGTAACGTCTTGCAAAATCCATTCCGTGAATCTTGTATTGCAACTCCACGAACAGCACCCTTTCGTAATGCAGTTAGTTCTCTGGATAGATTGACCTCGATTGAGGAAAAAAGAGTAGAAGTCGAACTGAAAAATGCCGAAGCCCAGCTTAAAAGTGCAGAAGCCCAGAAGCTGCTTCTAACGATGGAAAGCAAATTTCATGCATTGACAAGGACATAATATCTTCGCAGAATGGCTCATATGTTGGCAATACGTAACGTCTTGCAAAATCCATTCCGTGAATCTTGTATTGCAACTCCACGAACAGCACCCTTTCGTAATGCAGTTAGTTCTCTGGATAGATTGACCTCGATTGAGGAAAAAAGAGTAGAAGTCGAACTGAAAAATGCCGAAGCCCAGCTTAAAAGTGCAGAAGCTCAGAAGCTGCTTCTAACGATGGAAAGCAAATTTCATGGATTGACAAGGACATAATATCTTCGCAGAATGGCTCTTATGTTGGCAATACGTAACGTCTTGCAAAATCCATTCCGTGAATCTTGTATAGCGGAAAAAACGTGTTTCTGAAACGTCACAAAAACAAACTGTCAGTTAGAAGGCCTACAGGAACGTCATTTGCAAGAACTTTAACAAAGAAAACGTTAACAACTTTTTTCGACTTGTGGAAGATATGTATTAGAAAAATAACTATACACCAAATCGTATGATGAATCTGGCCTTAATGTTGTGCAAAGTAAAATTCCAGAAGTAATAGGTCACCGAGGAAAGAGGCAAATAGCCTCACTAACATTACAATTACAATTGTAGTGTGCATGCATACTACTGGCCATTTGGATCTCCATTCATAAATATGAGCTCCCAACTGATGAGAGGTTGTCCTCCAGGAGCTGAAGAAGTTGCACAACCATCTGGCTGGATTCAAATGAATATATTTACGGATTGGTTCAAACACTTCGTAAACACACAAACCCAACGCCAAAATCAAGTGTTCTACTCATATGAGATGGACACTTCAGCCACACCCGGAACATTGATGTGATAGACCTGGCTAGAGAGAATAACGTGGACATTTTAAATTTACCACCTCATACAAACCACAAGCTGCAGCCACTAGACAAAACTTTTATGGGGTTTTAGTTTACTACCAATCTTCGATGGTCATGCAACTCATGTAGGTATGAACCTTATCGAAAAGGCCCGAAAAGCTCATATCACAATTTTTGAAATTCTTCCTCACACCAGCCATTTGTTACAGCCATTAGATTTGGCTGTAAATAAATCATTCAAAGATCGATGGGACGTTGCCATATTAAAATAGCAGAGATTGAACATTGGTAATTCATTCCCAAAAAAGAATTTGCCAAAATGCTAAGTCAAATTTGGAGTGAGTTGGATCTGAATATATGTGCAGCCAGTTTTAGAAAAGCGGGGATTAATCCTTTGAACAAACAAGCTGTCGCAGAAGACAAGTTTAACCACGTACATCTACAAGAATGGAAACAAAAATTCTTGTATGATTCCGTCAAAGAGCTGTTGTGCCGCTGAGTGTCAATCAGATCTCCGTAAATACAAAGCCTCAAGAGCCTCGAGTTGGTACATCCAAGCACAGTGACTCAGTCATCAACTATGTTTTGAACCGACAAATATCACGGGACCATTTCACTGACGGGTCACACTATTCTGAGAAACTAACCAAAGGGTTGAATCCGGACTCGTTGCTCAAGCTTTCGTTGAAACATATCAATGTAAGCATGGTCTTGGAGCCAAACCTTCATACATTCCATAATCCAGCCAATACAGATTCCTACCATACATTCGCAATTGCCTACAACCGAAAAGCATAAACCCAAGATTCAAATATTAGAAGAACACATGTCACGTTTGATGACTTGTATACGAGGACTCTTGAAGCACAGCATATTAAATTTGAAAAAAAAAAACAGAAGAGTAAAAGCAACAAAAAAAGTTAAAGGATACGAGTGACAAAATAAACAAGATAAACAGGTGAAGGAAGCTGAAATAAAGAACGCAAGAGTGAAAACCCACATCAAACTGAAATTAAAAAGAAAAAACTATAGAAAAAAAATTAAAAAATCCTTTACGTCGTCTAGTGATAGTGGGATGGAGATAAACTACTATAACAATGATAGTGAAACTACAACAAACGTTTGCGATGTGTTTACACGTTGGCCTGAGGTTCAGTGTTGTTCACGATCTCGCGACGAACGGACGTTTACCACACATAACTTTATCCGTAGTTTTCTCTTTTTTACGATTAGTATTATTAATTGGTCAAACGATTTAATAATATCTTTTCTGGAGACATATCAATGCGAAACAGTCATCTCGGATCCTAAGGATCCAAACCATAAGGACAAAAAGAAAGTGGCAAAAGGTTGGTCTAGGCTTAGTGGCATATTAAGAATACCAGTGAAAAAACTTAAAAATAAGAAAGTGATCGTGATGATGACCACCTTTCGAAAGCATTTAAAAAAGAGACAAGATTCCATTCGTTCTGGTGCAGGTAGGTTATTTATTAATTTCTCATTTTAAAGGAATTACTCTTCAGATACCTAGTCAGCGCTGATGTGTAACAACAAAAACGACGCCGTTACGGCGTAGTTTCTCTCGAACGGGCTTCAGTATTGTTTTACTTTTTGGTGACATCTCCGGCGTGCGTGAAATAAAAGCGCTAAAATTGACGGTTTGTGCAGTTTTGTTTTGTAAGCATGCTACTAGCAAGAATGTAAAAAGTACAGGGGTCATATTTCATTTGTAAGTACTATCTTTTCCTTGTTAAATGTGTAAATATAATTTGTGCGAATAACTTCCAACGAATTGTCACTGAGGGTGGGAATGTTACCACGTACTAGAATTTTTTTCGCCAGTTTTTGTTTGATATTGTAAATAATGTTAAGTTACAATTAGTTTTAAGGGCTAAGTATGTTTGATGAGGTACCTACTTATTTGAGGCTGATTATTTTACAGATTTCCCACTGAGTCTATACTTTGTAGCCGATGGACTGATATTGTAAGAAGAAGTCGAGGTGAAATAACATGGAAACTGAGTAAAAGGTCCTTAATATGCTCAGCACATTTTCGTGATGAAGATAATATGTACCTCGCGAAACTTGGTAGCCGAAGAATTGAAAATTCTAATGCAGAATCTTATCCACGAAACAGCGGATCATCAAGAATAGTTGAAGCAATTTCCGTAAATATTATTAATTAAAAAAAGGTTGATATACCGGCTTTCCTCTCACACGGAGGGAAAGCAGAGCGCGGAGGGAGGTCCGCTCGCTCTTCACCCTCTCGGCTAAATCTCCTAACCGAGAGAGGCGGTAGTCGGCCTCCGAAAAGATCCTCGGCTAGCTCCAATTGCTGGAGACCGCCCTACCTCTATATCCAATCTAGTATCTTTCTCTGGTGACTTACTTGGGGAGATGCATGCATGGGTTTTTTTAAATCAAATTACCGGTTAATTTTATACCCAAAAGAAACCTAGTTTATTTCAATAATAAAACAGAAATGAAATAAAAAAAAAAAAACAAACTGCGATATCACACAAGATAATGATAAGGGAAAATCATTAGATAAAACATGTAAAATCAATAGAATCAGTAATTATCAAAGAGAATAATTATTTGTAAATGAAAAAAAATATGAAAACTAATTTAGGTTATTTAAAAAAATCAACGACACAAAAAAATACCTAAGATGTCACACCCCGAAAGATAGTAAAAGCATATTACAATAAAAAGTAAAAGTGTCTACTTAAAACTAACAATATAACAAAAAGAAATCTTTCAAACTGAAGAGGGCAATAAAGCAGTCCGCAAATTTTATGATAGGGTCCACAAAGCATTGATTGGTCCCACTTGAGACGATCACTTAGGTTCTGTGGAAAGCGAAAGCGTCCATCTGGCCTGGGTCGGCTGGCAATCCTCCACTACTTGGCAGGTCGGTGAAAAAAATGAATTTATGACTTACAATAATATGCGTGACTGGTTGTTAAGGCGGTGTTCGGTCGTTTTAGAGCGCTGTCTTACGCACTCCTGCAGGAACTTTGTATGTCGTCCCTCCTCGCTGTTTGGGGGTCGTCCAGGAACCACTTCATTCAATACTCAACTAGATTATTGTCCACTATAATTGTTTTAATCACTTTGTCACTTAGTCGTCGGCATCGTTAAATGTAATCGTGAAGTCTTAGTACCTGTATGCTCGGAGTGTTCATTCGTTTGACCAGTTTTCGTCTTTAGGTACAATTTACACTTCTCACAAACTCAACTTGTTTCGCGACCGTCCTCGCAACTCTTCCCGGAGTACTCTTTTCGTATACTCAATCCTCCGACGGACTCTCAAAAACTGTTCTCCGACGGGCTCTCAAAAAAACTGCCGCGACGGGCTCTCAAAAAGAACTGCCCCGACGGACTCTCAAAAACTGCCCCTTGATATACCGGCTTTCCTCTCACACGGAGGGAAAGCAGAGCGCGGAGGGAGGTCCGCTCGCTCTTCACCCTCTCGGCTAAATCTCCTAACCGAGAGAGGCGGTAGTCGGCCTCCGAAAAGATCCTCGGCTAGCTCCAATTGCTGGAGACCGCCCTACCTCTATATCCAATCTGGTATCTTTCTCTGGTGACTTACTTGGGGAGATGCATGCATGGGTTTTTAAATCAAATTACCGGTTAATTTTATACCCAAAAGAAACCTAGTTTATTTCAATAATAAAACAAAAATGAAATAATAAAAAAACAAACTGCGATATCACACAAGATAATGATAAGGGAAAATCATTAGATAAAACATGTAAAATCAATAGAATCAGTAATTATCAAAGAGAATAATTATTTGTAAATAAAAAAAATATGAAAACTAATTTAGGTTATTTAAAAAAAATCAACGACACAAAAAAATACCTAAGATGTCACACCCCGAAAGATAGTAAAAGCATATTACAATAAAAAGTAAAAGTGTCTACTTAAAACTAACAATATAACAAAAAGAAATCTTTCAAACTGAAGAGGGCAATAAAGCAATCCGCAAATTTTATGATAGGTCCACAAAGCATTGATTGGTCCCCACTTGAGACGATCCCTTAGGTTCTATGGAAATCGAGAGCGTCCATCTGGCCTGGGTCGGCTGGCAATCCTCCACTACTTGGCAGGTCGGTGAAAAAAATGAATTTATGACTTACAATAATATGCGTGACTGGTTGTTAAGGCGGTGTTCGGTCGTTTTAGAGCGCTGTCTTACGCACTCCTGCAGGAACTTTGTATGTCGTCCCTCCTCGCTGCTTGGGGGTCGTCCAGGAACCACTTTACTCAATACTCAACTAAATTATTGTCCACTATAATTGTTTTAATCACTTTGTCACTTAGTCGTCGGCATCGTTAAATGTAATCGTGAAGTCTTAGTACCTGTATGCTCGGAGTGTTCATTCGTTTGACCGGTTTTCGTCTTTAGGTACAATTTACACTTCTCACGAACTCAACTTGTTTCGCGACCGTCCTCGCAACTCTTCCCGGAGTACTCTTTTCGTATACTCAATCCTCCGACGGACTCTCAAAAACTGTTCTCCGACGGGCTCTCAAAAAAACTGCCGCGACGGGCTCTCAAAAAGAACTGCCCCGACGGACTCTCAAAAACTGCCCCGACGGACTCTCAAAAACTGCTCTCCGACGGGCTCTCAAAAAAACTGCCGCGACGGGCTCTCAAAAAGAACTGCCCCGACGGACTCTCAAAAACTGCCCCGACGGACTCTCAAAAACTGCCCTGAGGCCTGCCTTGTATGGCGTTATATAGCCCATACCTCGGGACCAACCCCCTTGCCATTCTAGGGGGCAATTTTTTGTGGGCGGGGTGCCTGTGGTGTCCCGGTGATTCGTGGAGACCTCAGTCTTGCCCCTTCCCGATCCACACGCCCCGTGCAAATGATTTATGGACAATCCAATCCATGTCTTCGTGTCCGGCTCTCTCCATAATTCAATATTTTTGTGGACCAATTTTATTTCAGGATCATTAAATATGCGGTACATTCAAAAAGAAAAAGACCTACCTACGTATAATAAAGTTTAAAAGAAAATACAATTTATAACTTACTCTAGATATCAGATTTACAAAAATAAAATTCGAATTAAATATCTATTTGGGGTGTGCATCAACCAACGAGACTATACCGAACACTTATAATTATTTATATTCAATAAACAAACTATACCTAAGCACTAGAACATAGCTATGTTTACCTACAGTAGGTACCTATATTACTACTACAATAATTATTCATCTCTTACGCTAATCAATTTATAATGAATTATTATTAAATTTTAGTGAATTATTATATTTACAAAATACATGAATATGTTAATCTTATAATATTGTTTATATCACTGGAGGATTAAGGCATTTCACAAAAGTTTATTTATAGTTTACACTTAGACTTAAAGCTCAACTGATACTATTTTTTCTCAGTAATCTAGGTACACTCAAATTATTACATATGATTAGGTACTTTAAACCGTCAGAACAATTACTTAATTATGCATACCTATAGCAATTTACATTTTTCTTTTATTTGCGAAATAAAAATTGGAACCTGTACAAAATTACAATAGATATTTATTACATACATGGGAGTCAAGACCTACGGCCTTCAGATTTACATTTTATTTCATTTGCGAAATGAAAATTGGAACTTGTACAAAATTACAATAGATATTTATTACATACATGTGAATCAAGACCTACGGCCTTCAGATTTACATCTTATTTTATTTGCGAAATAAAAATTGGAACTTGTACAAAATTACAATAGATAATTATTACATACATGGGAGTCAAGACCTACGGCCTTCAGATTTACATTTTATTTCATTTGCGAAATGAAAATTGGAACTTGTACAAAATTACAATAGATATTTATTACATACATGTGAATCAAGACCTACGGCCTTCAGAGGGGTGTGACTTTTCTACAGTTTAAATTTAATATTAATCCAATAAGAAATTTATTAATTCTACAATTATTTCGTTCTTTATCTCCATATCGTAACCAAGTACTTAATATCTGAACATGTGTCCAGCATATGTTTCTAAAAATGGTGCTGTGCAATGTGCATCCATTTCGTCTTTAAATTTATTACAATGGCCAAAGTCTCCTTTTATTTATTTATTATTTTTGTTTTTTTTTTTTTTTTAACTACGCTCTTTATTGTATACTTCGACCTATTCAAAATCATTTTATTTTTTTATGTGCTTGCTTCCTCTATTGTCCATAAAAATATTCAATGCCAAACCCGTCATACGATTTCTTAAGATTTAGAAAGTCCTAATTTATTAGCCCTCTTGTTTCGAAAATACAACGAGTGTATATTGTATTATCTAATATTTTAAAAAGAGTTTGATTTTTTTTATATTACATCAGTTCGTCATGCCTCATTTCTACGAGTCCGAAAGAAACGAACAATGATTTTAATATCCCAGCCAATTGTTTCTCTTAAAAATTAAGGAACAATGCCAAATTTGTTTTCTTTCGTTACAGTGCGTTTTCAGAAATTTACCCCTTTTGTTTAAAAAAAACTGTCAACTATTATTTTTAAGAAAGCTAATTTACGACACACCCAATATTCTTTCAATGTGAAATTCAGTCGTCATAAATATACCATATCAAATCCTCCCAACTCAATCGACTAATTTCACATTATTAATTACTGTATCGTTATACAAATCTAAAAATAATTAGCAATACTGGCTCTTCTTTTTACCCTAGGCGCCAACCAATTGTTCTAGCTAACGTTTATCTGTTATAATCCCAAATGGTAAAGAATATAACTCGCTTATACAAGATCTCATGCCCGTGACTCTTTTATGTATGAACCAACTGCTACATACCACCATCGTACCCGCTAATTACACTGATCTAATCTAACTAATAAGAACCTGTACTGAGTGTACGTACAAAAAAAAACTGCGATTCAACCCCCTTTCGACATGCTGATGGATACCTTCCAAACTCACTTCCGTGTCTTTCTTCACCTGTCCTTACAGATAACCTAAGCACCCCGTATTCCTTGTCTTATCAGCGTCCAAAACAACGACCTCTTGGGAATTGATCACTTTCCCCACATCCGGTCCAAACTCACAACTGTCTCCTAATACCAACTCTCAAACTCCTCGAACTTTTCTCCTCTCATTCAGGTATGCCTAATTCTCACTTAAATTAGGCTGGAAGAGCGAATCATTCCATCACCTTACTCTGAACTCTGTCGCCGGCCTTATCCCTAGCGACCCCTAACATCTCACTGCTTCAGGCCATGGTAAACTCACACTTGAATCTACCCAAAAGAGCGAATCATTTTGTTGCCTACACGAAGCTCTGACCTATCTTTAACTAATCCAAGTCTCCGGCCTTGCTCACCTCCCCACTGAGTTGAGCCAGAAGAGCGAATCCTTCCGTTGCCCACACGGAGCTCTAACCTATATTTAATGAATCTAAGCCTCCAGGCCTTGCTCACCTCCCCACTGAGTTGAGCCAGAAGAGCGAATCATTCTGTTGCCTCCACGGGGCTTTGCTTCATCAATATAAAAATCCCGAAAGACTATCACTACTCAGCCTTTCCACTCACTATCACATTGACGCACCGACAAATCCACCATCAACTGTCCTGGACCAGGTTGCTAAAGAACACTCATCTTTGTACCCATCTACCGTACTCAATCAAAGCCTGTACCTTTCTAGTTACTATGACGCGTACCTACCTACCTAACGCGAAACCCAAAAACATAACTCTTAAAACAAATCCCAACTGAAATGACACTGTATCTAACCTACCTTGTACCTAATCCTCCGGTGATATATCTTTCCCTAGCCTACTAAACTAAATCTTACCTCCTATGTGGGTTTTACGCTTCTCCGGGCTTCTACCGGACACTCGAAAACCAACCTGAGAAAAGGAGTGGAAACCATATTCTTTCGCCGTGGCTCCACAGCACATGGGTTTTTACGTTTCTCCTGCCTTTTACAGGACACTCGAAAACCGTGTAAAACCAGTGGAAAGCATATTCTTTCACCGTGCTTTCACGGGACGATCGTCTACCGTCATATTACTACAACCTAACATTATGTTACCTAAGCATAACTATTCACACCCAAAAATTAAAACAAATACAATGAAAAACACATGCCTGCCTTCTCTATTCATAATGGGTATCTGTAGTTCAAACTATAACTGCCACTCATATTACAATACCTAACCTCTTCTCCTCTCACCCTCTTCTCGAGACAATGCACTATAATGATATTTGCATATATAAACACGTTAGAGCTAAAGAAACGAAAATACTTATGTACTAGGCCGACCCAGCTATTAACTATCCTAATTATAATTTCAACTACATACGAAAAAGAAGAAGATTACCTCTGCTTATCATTTCCCCTCCGGAGGGATGAATTATAATTACACACACGAAAAATACCTAAAATACTATTAAAATAACTATATATTTTCCTATTTGCTATAAATGAGAAAAACAACTGTTTTATACTCTGCACATACTTATTTCGCCTATTTATTCCCTGCCTCCACCAACTAGTTCTGTAATCTGTACCTAACTAGGACGTGTTTCACTTGTCTCAATGTTCGCGTTTGGTTCTGATTGGAGCGGAGGCTCCTCACCCTCAACAATCTGAGGTGGTGGTGCATCGCGCATGTCGTCAATATGTACTTTCAGAATTTTCCCTTTCTTATTTACAAAGTAAACCCTATTCCGTCCTAGAGGCAGCAATACCTCAAACGGTCCTGACCACTTCGGGGCAAAGCCAGCATGTACACCTGCTTCCTGATTTGATAATGGGTGTTCCCTCAACATCACTTTGTCCCCTGTCCTGTAAGTTCTAACCACTTCCGAGTCAGGAGCGTATCGTTTCCGATACTTTTCTTGGTTTTGGCGGACTTGTTCGTCCTGCCCCTCTCTATCCCAACCGAGTTCACCCTCGGTGTTCGCTTCTGCCAGCTCCCACTCCCCAGGCCTTCGAGGTTCATACCCCAGGAGGGCCTGGTTTGGAGTGAACCCGGTGGCTTCATTCCGTCGTCTCCGTAGAGAACCTATAACCTCGATCAAACTATCCTCCCAAAATCTGTGTGGTTTATCGAGCAGTTTGATCCGCAAGCATTTCTTTACTTCTTGATTAACCCTTTCCACTCCGTTTTGACGTGCTTTATAGACCGCTGTCGTCCTATGTCGGCACTGCCACCTCTGAATGGCTTCCTTCCATGCTCGGTGCCTAAAGGGTTGTCCGTTATCCGACATGATGATTTTCGGATATCCATATCGTGAGAACACTTCCCTCTCCAGGAGGCTAACTACGAGTATTTGGGGAGCTCTACCTACTCGCATCGGGAAGGCTTCCACCCATTTTGTAAAAAGATCCGTGACTACAAGAACACTTTTGTTCCCTTTCGTCGACCTAACGTATGGTCCCATTGTGTCAATCGAGACAATTTCAAAAGCATGCTGAGCTTTTGTCGTACCAAGCGGGGCGTGTGGTCGCGGAGGGTTACCCCGGGCTCTCGCGCAGGTCATGCACCCTTTCACAAATTGCCGCGTGTTGACACCCATTCCTTTCCATACGTAATACTGTCTTACTGCCCTCAGGGTTTCACGCCCACCAGGGTGACCGGCTAAGGCATCGTCATGATACGCCTTAAGGACATCCCTCACCATGCAGCGGGGGACAACGAGCTTATGGCCCCGTCCATCCTGTGATAATCGGTACAACGCACCGTTCCTTAAACTATACGGCTCTCTCTGCGGCGTCCGTCGCTCACGAGTTTGAGAATCCTCTGTCTGTATTCTCTCTATGCTAGAAATCAGTTTTCTCAGCTTAGTATCTGTGCGTTGTGCGCTTCTGACTCTGCTGGCCAAGCTGTCGGAGTACCCTTCCTCCTCAGGACGGTCTACTTCTATCTGTAAAACATAGTTCGAGTCGTCCGTCTTCCATCCTTCTTGCTTTACCTCGGGGTACATAGCACGGTCTAAATCGTCTGCCTGAGAGACCAGTAAGTCTTCAGGTTGTCTCGATAGGAAATCCGGCAATTCGTTATCTTTCCCAGGACAATGTTCGATCACAAACGTAAACTCTTGTAGAAGTAATGCCCAGCGTGTTAACTTTGCCCTTTCGCGTTTACTATTATCTAACCAGGTAAGCGCCCTATTATCTGTTCTCAATATAAACGGGTTCCCCTCTAGGAACGGTCTATACCTACGTATGGCCCATACGGCCGCGTACGCCTCTTGTTCATTCGAGTGCCACCTCTGCTCGGTGACTGAGAACCGGCTGCTAGCGTACGATATAACGTCCCGCCCGCCGTCGGGACGTTCCTGAAACAACACTGCCGCGACGCCTAGCTTACTAGCGTCGGTTTGTAAAATAAACTGCCGACTCGGGTCGGGTCTACTCAATGAAAGCGGCTTAGCTAGCTCTTCTTTCAATTTTCTCATCACGTTATCCGCTTGCGGATTCCATCTGTACGGCCTCTTTGTACTAAGTAAGTCGGTAAGGGGTGCCGCTATCTCTGCATACCGCGGGACGTACTCCCTCAGCCAACCCGCCACGCCGAGGAAGGCTCGTAATTTCCGTCGTGTTACCGGGACGGGGGTATCTGCAATGGATAATTCATGAACCGCCTGTGGGTGGTTACCCCCGTTGGTAACCACATGCCCCAGGTAGTTAAGCTGCTCTGCGGCCAGATTACATTTATCTGCGGCACAGCGCAGACTAAACTGTTGTAACCTCTCAAAAATCAACCGCAGATGGTACATGTGTGTTTTCCAGTCTGGGGAATACACTATAATGTCATCCAAATATACCATACAGAAGTCTCGTAGGTATCCTGCGAGGACTTCTTGGCACATGGTCTTCTGAAAGTGGGCGGGGGCCCCTTTCAAACCAAACGGAAGTACCCGAAATTGATAACTCGCTCCGTCCGGTGTCGTAAAGGCAGTGTATTTCCTGGATTCTTCATCCAGTGGAACCTGCCAGTATCCCTTTTGAAGATCAATCGTGGAAAATATTCTTGCTCCACCAAGATCTTTCAGGGTCTCGTGAATAAGAGGAAGTTGTGACAACTCCTCTTCGGTAACGCTATTAAGCCGCCTATAGTCAACACAGAAACGAAATTCCTCCTTGCCCTTTTTCGGCGCTAAAACTATAGGGAAGCTATAGTTCGACCGACTAGCTTCGATCACCCCGTCGCTCAACATTCCCTCAAGTTGTGCATACAAATTTCTTTTCTTCACGTCAGACAACCTATATGGCGGTAATTTGATAGGTCGCTTATCCGTAAGCTTTATTTTATATGACTGAAGTGGGGCGGGGCCCGCATAGGGGTTAAATACCTCCCTAAACTCTTCTAAAATTCCTCCCAGCTCTACTTGCTGCTCAGGTGTCAAACCTGTAGACACTTTCGGTAGTAGAGCGGTGTTACTGGTTATTCTCTTTTGGGGTAAGAGGTGGGCAGTGGCTCTCTCACTTTTCCCGAAGTGTAGACAGCCTCGATATACGTCTATCACCGCCCGCTGCGATGTTAACCAGTCCACCCCTAATATTATTTCTTCCCGTAACCCGTCAACTACTAAGAACTCGGTAGGAATATCGTAGCCCTGAATCCGCAAATTAACGCGCGCTCTCCCTCTCGGTGTCATCGTATGCCTCTTATCAGCGAGTCGCAACGTGGTCCGAATGATATCGCCCACCTGTTCTGGTCGCAGCATTCCCTCTCTGAGGAGGTTGTGGGATGCCGCCGTATCAATGAGTGCGATATGCTCGCGTCCGTTGATACAAACTCGCACTCGCGGGAGGGCAGGGGTAAGGTCAGTACTACAAACCTGACATGACCCCGCCACGGCCTCCCTGCTACCGAGCCGGGTAGGTGGCAATCGATTAGATCCCGGCTCGTACTGTGGTGAATTTAGTTGCGCCCTTGGGCCGGCGAGTCCACGGTTCCTCGCTGGTCTGGGCGCTGCTCGTTTCCCCGCCACGAGCGTCTGTTCTGTGGTCCATCTGTCCTTTGCTGGGGACAGTTCCTCTGGAGGTGTCCACCTCCACATCGGAAGCAGGTAACACGGTACCTCCTCTGAATTCTGGGTTCATTAGAGACCATGGCCGGTCCCGATCGAACCTCCCCTTCGACCCTTCGGGGCCTCTCACTACTTATGGTTACCCCTACAGGGTGGACCATTTCCCTGGGGAAATCTATGTCCATCACCCGCCTATATAATTCTTCATAAGAATTAAAAATTTTGGTGTCCCTCTCCAGGCACTCCCGATACCTCGGGGACATCAAGGTCACCGCGTGTGACACCAACAGACCCCATGCTTGCTCCCCCTTCAGCCTCTTGAAGACCTTGGCCTTCCTTTCGAGGAAAGCCAAACCCGACTCCTGGTGCCCCTGTGGGTCACCATAGAGGTGAGCCAAGAGTGAGTGTTCCGCCTCCTCAGTCCCATATCTTTGAAGTAGGAGGGTTTTGAAAACCTCCCAGCGAAGGAGGTCACTACCCCTCGCTCCCCACCAAGTGCCTGCTGCGCCCCCCATCCTTTGGGCTGCCTTCCTCACTCGGTCTTTTTCGGGCGTTTCGTAGCGCCGAAAATGACTTTCACAAGCGAGGATGAATGCTTCCGGGCATTCATCAGGACGTCCGTCGAAGTTGACGGCGATATTTCGCCTCTCCCCATCACCTCGGTCTATAAACACGAGCCGTTCCTCTTGTGAATTCGCGCCCTGCTCCCTCCCTGTCTGTAACAGAGGGATCTCTTGAGCGTCCGCCCCACTACTCGTTTCCGACCCACTGGAGGCCGCTACCCTTGTGCCGTTCCCCTTCTTAGTGCTGTTCGCACGACTCATATTGCCGTTTCGTAAGGTCAATACTTCTTAGAAAACTATCGACTCACAATCTCTACCTAAACGATAATCCCGAAGTATTGTATGTGTAACGCACTAGAGAGGGATAAACAATATGTACCTACTAATTCATCCGTTTCCCGGATATTTCCAATACCTACAATTTCCTACCCAAATATTATTACATAAATCCTACCGGTCTACCAAAACATAAAACATAGCACTGCAGATTTTTACAATTTAAATAATTCTATTATAATCTACAACATTAGCCAAAGTAATGTAAGCGTGTACATTACACACTCGTCCATGGCATCCCCTCAAGTCACACGTATCGCGTTACAGAGAAAGATACATTTCGCGTATCTGCTGGAAAGCAGTACACCTCGGGTTCGTGCTTGACGCACAAATTTGCTGTCTTCACACCACAGTAGGTGCTACTAATAGCATGCTAATCAAGCAATGCCCGCGTTGGGTCCGCCACTTGATATACCGGCTTTCCTCTCACACGGAGGGAAAGCAGAGCGCGGAGGGAGGTCCGCTCGCTCTTCACCCTCTCGGCTAAATCTCCTAACCGAGAGAGGCGGTAGTCGGCCTCCGAAAAGATCCTCGGCTAGCTCCAATTGCTGGAGACCGCCCTACCTCTATATCCAATCTAGTATCTTTCTCTGGTGACTTACTTGGGGAGATGCATGCATGGGTTTTTTTAAATCAAATTACCGGTTAATTTTATACCCAAAAGAAACCTAGTTTATTTCAATAATAAAACAGAAATGAAATAAAAAAAAAAAAACAAACTGCGATATCACACAAGATAATGATAAGGGAAAATCATTAGATAAAACATGTAAAATCAATAGAATCAGTAATTATCAAAGAGAATAATTATTTGTAAATGAAAAAAAATATGAAAACTAATTTAGGTTATTTAAAAAAATCAACGACACAAAAAAATACCTAAGATGTCACACCCCGAAAGATAGTAAAAGCATATTACAATAAAAAGTAAAAGTGTCTACTTAAAACTAACAATATAACAAAAAGAAATCTTTCAAACTGAAGAGGGCAATAAAGCAGTCCGCAAATTTTATGATAGGGTCCACAAAGCATTGATTGGTCCCACTTGAGACGATCACTTAGGTTCTGTGGAAAGCGAAAGCGTCCATCTGGCCTGGGTCGGCTGGCAATCCTCCACTACTTGGCAGGTCGGTGAAAAAAATGAATTTATGACTTACAATAATATGCGTGACTGGTTGTTAAGGCGGTGTTCGGTCGTTTTAGAGCGCTGTCTTACGCACTCCTGCAGGAACTTTGTATGTCGTCCCTCCTCGCTGTTTGGGGGTCGTCCAGGAACCACTTCATTCAATACTCAACTAGATTATTGTCCACTATAATTGTTTTAATCACTTTGTCACTTAGTCGTCGGCATCGTTAAATGTAATCGTGAAGTCTTAGTACCTGTATGCTCGGAGTGTTCATTCGTTTGACCAGTTTTCGTCTTTAGGTACAATTTACACTTCTCACAAACTCAACTTGTTTCGCGACCGTCCTCGCAACTCTTCCCGGAGTACTCTTTTCGTATACTCAATCCTCCGACGGACTCTCAAAAACTGTTCTCCGACGGGCTCTCAAAAAAACTGCCGCGACGGGCTCTCAAAAAGAACTGCCCCGACGGACTCTCAAAAACTGCCCCTTGATATACCGGCTTTCCTCTCACACGGAGGGAAAGCAGAGCGCGGAGGGAGGTCCGCTCGCTCTTCACCCTCTCGGCTAAATCTCCTAACCGAGAGAGGCGGTAGTCGGCCTCCGAAAAGATCCTCGGCTAGCTCCAATTGCTGGAGACCGCCCTACCTCTATATCCAATCTGGTATCTTTCTCTGGTGACTTACTTGGGGAGATGCATGCATGGGTTTTTAAATCAAATTACCGGTTAATTTTATACCCAAAAGAAACCTAGTTTATTTCAATAATAAAACAAAAATGAAATAATAAAAAAACAAACTGCGATATCACACAAGATAATGATAAGGGAAAATCATTAGATAAAACATGTAAAATCAATAGAATCAGTAATTATCAAAGAGAATAATTATTTGTAAATAAAAAAAATATGAAAACTAATTTAGGTTATTTAAAAAAAATCAACGACACAAAAAAATACCTAAGATGTCACACCCCGAAAGATAGTAAAAGCATATTACAATAAAAAGTAAAAGTGTCTACTTAAAACTAACAATATAACAAAAAGAAATCTTTCAAACTGAAGAGGGCAATAAAGCAATCCGCAAATTTTATGATAGGTCCACAAAGCATTGATTGGTCCCCACTTGAGACGATCCCTTAGGTTCTATGGAAATCGAGAGCGTCCATCTGGCCTGGGTCGGCTGGCAATCCTCCACTACTTGGCAGGTCGGTGAAAAAAATGAATTTATGACTTACAATAATATGCGTGACTGGTTGTTAAGGCGGTGTTCGGTCGTTTTAGAGCGCTGTCTTACGCACTCCTGCAGGAACTTTGTATGTCGTCCCTCCTCGCTGCTTGGGGGTCGTCCAGGAACCACTTTACTCAATACTCAACTAAATTATTGTCCACTATAATTGTTTTAATCACTTTGTCACTTAGTCGTCGGCATCGTTAAATGTAATCGTGAAGTCTTAGTACCTGTATGCTCGGAGTGTTCATTCGTTTGACCGGTTTTCGTCTTTAGGTACAATTTACACTTCTCACGAACTCAACTTGTTTCGCGACCGTCCTCGCAACTCTTCCCGGAGTACTCTTTTCGTATACTCAATCCTCCGACGGACTCTCAAAAACTGTTCTCCGACGGGCTCTCAAAAAAACTGCCGCGACGGGCTCTCAAAAAGAACTGCCCCGACGGACTCTCAAAAACTGCCCCGACGGACTCTCAAAAACTGCCCTGAGGCCTGCCTTGTATGGCGTTATATAGCCCATACCTCGGGACCAACCCCCTTGCCATTCTAGGGGGCAATTTTTTGTGGGCGGGGTGCCTGTGGTGTCCCGGTGATTCGTGGAGACCTCAGTCTTGCCCCTTCCCGATCCACACGCCCCGTGCAAATGATTTATGGACAATCCAATCCATGTCTTCGTGTCCGGCTCTCTCCATAATTCAATATTTTTGTGGACCAATTTTATTTCAGGATCATTAAATATGCGGTACATTCAAAAAGAAAAAGACCTACCTACGTATAATAAAGTTTAAAAGAAAATACAATTTATAACTTACTCTAGATATCAGATTTACAAAAATAAAATTCGAATTAAATATCTATTTGGGGTGTGCATCAACCAACGAGACTATACCGAACACTTATAATTATTTATATTCAATAAACAAACTATACCTAAGCACTAGAACATAGCTATGTTTACCTACAGTAGGTACCTATATTACTACTACAATAATTATTCATCTCTTACGCTAATCAATTTATAATGAATTATTATTAAATTTTAGTGAATTATTATATTTACAAAATACATGAATATGTTAATCTTATAATATTGTTTATATCACTGGAGGATTAAGGCATTTCACAAAAGTTTATTTATAGTTTACACTTAGACTTAAAGCTCAACTGATACTATTTTTTCTCAGTAATCTAGGTACACTCAAATTATTACATATGATTAGGTACTTTAAACCGTCAGAACAATTACTTAATTATGCATACCTATAGCAATTTACATTTTTCTTTTATTTGCGAAATAAAAATTGGAACCTGTACAAAATTACAATAGATATTTATTACATACATGGGAGTCAAGACCTACGGCCTTCAGATTTACATTTTATTTCATTTGCGAAATGAAAATTGGAACTTGTACAAAATTACAATAGATATTTATTACATACATGTGAATCAAGACCTACGGCCTTCAGATTTACATCTTATTTTATTTGCGAAATAAAAATTGGAACTTGTACAAAATTACAATAGATAATTATTACATACATGGGAGTCAAGACCTACGGCCTTCAGATTTACATTTTATTTCATTTGCGAAATGAAAATTGGAACTTGTACAAAATTACAATAGATATTTATTACATACATGTGAATCAAGACCTACGGCCTTCAGAGGGGTGTGACTTTTCTACAGTTTAAATTTAATATTAATCCAATAAGAAATTTATTAATTCTACAATTATTTCGTTCTTTATCTCCATATCGTAACCAAGTACTTAATATCTGAACATGTGTCCAGCATATGTTTCTAAAAATGGTGCTGTGCAATGTGCATCCATTTCGTCTTTAAATTTATTACAATGGCCAAAGTCTCCTTTTATTTATTTATTATTTTTGTTTTTTTTTTTTTTTTAACTACGCTCTTTATTGTATACTTCGACCTATTCAAAATCATTTTATTTTTTTATGTGCTTGCTTCCTCTATTGTCCATAAAAATATTCAATGCCAAACCCGTCATACGATTTCTTAAGATTTAGAAAGTCCTAATTTATTAGCCCTCTTGTTTCGAAAATACAACGAGTGTATATTGTATTATCTAATATTTTAAAAAGAGTTTGATTTTTTTTATATTACATCAGTTCGTCATGCCTCATTTCTACGAGTCCGAAAGAAACGAACAATGATTTTAATATCCCAGCCAATTGTTTCTCTTAAAAATTAAGGAACAATGCCAAATTTGTTTTCTTTCGTTACAGTGCGTTTTCAGAAATTTACCCCTTTTGTTTAAAAAAAACTGTCAACTATTATTTTTAAGAAAGCTAATTTACGACACACCCAATATTCTTTCAATGTGAAATTCAGTCGTCATAAATATACCATATCAAGGTATTATATTTTTTTATGTAGGTATCTATTCAGGCAGACTGCCTTATGAAATATTTCTTTTGATTTGTTACAGAATATACCAAATCACGAGAACGAAGAACTCTCCGATCTTGATTCGATTTTTAACACACCGAAAAAATCTAAGATGCGCAAGAAGTTGAGGCATTCAATGGAACTGCAAACCAAGCACAGACGCGTAGTTATCAATCTTCGACAAAAAAATCGACGGCTTGTAAAACGGTGCATATGCCTAAAGGAAGCCACTAAAGTGTTAAAAAAGGAACGTTATATTGGTCATGATGTGTACCTATAACATTTTATCCGAAAATGTTTTTGTTGCAGATTTATTTAATAGCATATGTAAAAAGGCGAAAGACAATAAAAGAACTGTCTTGAAACACCCACCAGAGTTCAGGAAATTTTGTTTAACCTTGAACTTTTATTCGTCAAAAGCGTATACCTATGTTAGAAATGAGTTAAATACGTGTCTTTTCCACATCCTAAAACATTGGCCGCGTGGTATAGGAGTGTTAACGGTGCCCCAGTAAGCGTATATTATGCGCGTAGAAAGATACGCTTACATTACGAAATGTTCGAAGGGCTTATATAACGTTATACGAAATGTGGCGTCACCCAGGTAACCTGCAAAGAATTGTTCCTCTTATTTAAAAAAAATAAATAAATAAGAGGTTGGCTGTAAGACATTGCTTGCAGCAATAAGTCCGCCTTTTGGAAGGAATTAGTCGGAATCTCTGCAAAACATCGATATGTATTGCCATTGCCATATACGCCACCAAAAGTACGTACCTCCTATTATACATGGTTGGTGTTATTGCTTTATTATTCATGACTGGTTTGAGATTTGACGGTCTCCCGAAAAAATACGAGAAGGATGCTTCTGTGAAATGAAAGCAAGTCGGAAGTAAAATGTCCATATTACTATAGAGATATGGCTATCGACGAAGTGCTTAAATCAGACGATAATTAATTCTTATATTATAATGAAAACACAAAAGACAATGTGCCAAAAAGGGAACATACCTACTTATTTTCATCAAATACAAGAACGGTAGATTTGAACATCTCCCGAAAAAATACGAGAAGGACGCTTGTGTGATACTGTTTTGTACCTGTGCTCCAATGATAATTGCCTTAAGTTTGTTATGCCTATAGGGCTTGGGAGACAAAAAACATGAAAATATTATGAAATAGGTAACTATAAGCGAAACAAACAGAAAAATTTCAAACTACTTCGGTTAGTATACTAAAACCCGTGGGAGGTATTGTGTGAGGAATGCCCTCCCTTACCCCCACTGAGAATATCCTTTCAGAGGCTCTTCTAATGAATTTAATTTAATTGTCACACGACTGTGTAACTTGCAACACAGAACAAGTAAAATTTAAATCCTCGTATAATACGAACTTGGGTATGAACAAATATTATGGTTAGTAAACTAGATACTCAAACCTCTACTGCAACCAGCCAATTAATCCAATTTGGTATCACTACACAACAGCTATTATTTATTTAAACACTACTAGCAAATAAACTCAATCACTAGATGTAACTATTAATCTCTACTTGTTTATTTTAATACGTCACTACGCGAGTACAGTATTCCCGACACCTCTCTACGCTTATTTCAAAATATATACCAAAATCACTTCCACCGAATAACTAATTATTTTACAATAAATCTACATATACTGTCGAATCAAAACACTACGTCAAAACTCTAAACAACTCAGGCAAGCGTTAGCAGTGTAAGTCTATATGCGTGCAGCTACGTATAAGCGGTTATGAGCGCTCGCCTTGCAATACAAATCTTTTTAAGAACACTTCCGAGAGGCGGAGTCAGGACAAGGAAGGGGGACAAAATGGAGTCAAAGGATGTTCTTATTGGTGGGGAAGTCAGCGGTGTGTGTGTGAATGAGACAGGGTCATATGATGGTGTCGTAGTTCATGGGTACATTAAGATAACCATTGCTGACTACGAAGCTTTGGCTGACACAATAAGATAAAGTTAAGATCTGGATTAACTGGGAGTCTCACCGACACATCCATTATGGATATAGACGCTGGTTACACGTTTTGGTCCACATCCGAATTAGCTCAATGTGATAATAGATTACATACAGTACTATATCAAGGTGTAGCCAATAAAATCATTGACTCAAATATTACAACCTATGTGGTCGAGCAGGAGCAAAAAGTATTTGCGCTTACAATTGGTGGGTATTACACTCAATGTCAAGTTAAGGCCTATCTGACTGAACATCCAAAATTAGTAATAGTTCCTAAATCTGAGTATGGTTATTATTTTGATTACAAGCTTACCATTGAAACTTCACGATTGGATTTGATGACATACATAAACACGAAAATCATTATGTTGGAGAAACATATAGGGGCTTCCCTTGATAGTCTATTTGAAGAATTATCACTACAAAGATGCAGGTTGGAACGAAAGACACTAAATAATCTACGTTCATTAGCATTGATCAACCCACAACTCTTCGCTTATACCTACATGGACCAACCAGGGTATACTGCTATTGGAGCTGGTGAGGTTATCCACATCATGAAATGTGTCCCAGTAGAAGTGAGGGTTAGAAGAGCCTCTGAAAGGATATTCTCAGGGGGGGTAAGGGAAGGCATTCCTCACACAATACCTCCCACGGGTTTTAGTATACTAACCGAAGTAGTTTGAAATTTTTCTGTTTGTTTCGCTTATAGGTACCTATTTCATAATATTTTCATGTTTTTTGTCTCCCAAGCCCTATAGGCATAACAAGTTTATAATTTACAACCCGTTATATTTGTTTTGGGTGATAGTTTATTCTGTGGATATCAACGATGTTGAGGACGATTTTCAGGTTTTGTGTGCGCTAATGGCTTTATTAATTGATCTATTCATCAAAAAGCTGTCATACAAAACTGTTTGTAAAAACGAAACCAGAAGAACTGGCGAAGAGCAATACATTCAATAGGAAAGGCAACATACAATAATTGGTAGATGACAAGAGAGAGTGGGATACATGTACATTGGATATAAAGACGTCACTCAACTAGGGCCGGTGTACAGAGAGCCCATCGTGACTCCGTAAACCGGAAGCTAATTTTCACATAGCTTACTTATTTGATGATTTAATTTTTTTAAGTTGGTATTTATGCTATATACTAATCCATATCTGCCATTTGTTGAAACCTTTTTATTTATTGTTATTTTTTAATGGCAGATGGCCACGTGAAAGTTGTTGCTAATAAGAAATATCATCATTAATTTAATTAAATTCGAGTATAACAATTATGTGATTCATTTTTTATATTTTCTTGTAAGGATCTGAAATTCTTCTAATTTGTTGCCAAGGGAGCGATCACAGAGGTTGTCTTTCATAGAGTTTAGAGTTCTGCTTAGACATACCTCGGTGTGACGGTTCTGTCCGGTTCCATCTTGGCCCAAGCCTCCAAAGATATATATATATATATATATATATATATATATATATATATATATATATATATATATAAAACATCGATATGTATTGCCATTGCCATATACGCCACCAATAGTACGTACCTCCTATTATACATGGTTGGTGTTATTGTTTTATTATTCATGACTGGTTTGAGATTTGACGGTCTCCCGAAAAAATACGAGAAGGATGCTTCTGTGAAATGACAGTAAGTCGGAAGTAAAATGTCCATATTACTATAGAGATATGGCTATCGACGAAATGCTAAAATCAGACGATAATTAATTCTTATATTATAATAAAAACACAAAAGACAATGTGCCAAAAAGGGAACATACCTACTTATTTTCATCAAATACAAGAACGGTAGATTTGAACATCTCCCGAAAAAATACGAGAAGGACGCTTGTGTGATACTGTTTTGTACCTGTGCTCCAATGATAATTGCCTTAAGTTTATAATTTACAACCCGTTATATTTGTTACAACGTCACAACTGATCTACAGATCAAAATGTTCATGTTTGAATGAAAACTATCATAGGAACACCAAGACAGATCACGACAGATAACACAGAACAGAGGAGCTCTCAATATTATTTTGAGAGAGCGAGTCTGCTCTTCGCAAGAAACGAAGAACGAAGGAATATGGTGCAAGAGGTCCACAACCAACAAGTCATTAACCTTTTGACGGAGAATGGGGGTGATTCTAATGACCATGGGTGAGATGATAAATCATTAATTGGCGATGGAAAAGCGCAGAATGAGGATGTACAAACGTCACCATTTGTAGAGTGTTTCATTTAGGATGATGGCCGCAGAGCGGCTGCCAGATTGAGATGGCCCCCTCAATCCAAACAAGCGTTTAAGGGAGTCCCCTCCTTCGAATAGAACTCTGTCGAAGAGTGGCGTTATGATTGAAAACAAGATATTGAAAATACTGAAACGAAGCGTTAGCTGTTTATCTATACTAGGAATCATCGGAGACCGTGCGAAGTCGTGGCAATAACCAAAGATAGAAAGCCCCTTCATGCTCTTAAATTTGGTGGTCTCTTTATAAACAACGTTACTAGCATTGTTCAGGACAGCATTAGGGCCGAAAATAAAATTACAGTAAGTTTCAATAACTTCGCAACAGGTCAGTTTATCCCTTCTAAAGTAGTTATTGATACAAACTGTCCACTGCAGCCATAAATCATTTTTATCTCTTTCATTCTTCTTTCGGAGAGACATAGTGATGTCAACATTATAAAATATATTCATAGAATTTTATTTCCAAGAACAGAATAAATAATTTACAAATAATTAAAAATAAACATAAATATATTTTTTTTACAATTATATTTGCATTAAGCATTGCATTACATTAATTATTATACACACATTATTATTTAAACCAAACAAAGACACTTATTATATAAACATAATATGTTAAATCACTCCATTTCGGGTGGAAGGCCCAAATAAAATTTAAAAAAAACGTTAAAAATAAAATTTTTAAACTTCTTCCTCCGACTCGTCTGTGTCACTTTCATCTTTTCATTGAACTCTCCTACTTCACGGAATAAAAATATCTATTCAAATATTTTAGGACAATGAACATTAGGGTAAAAAAATATTATCAGCCCGCCTGCTATTGTCTATTGTTTTCGGAACTTTCATTGTGTATAAATAATCTTTGTTAGAATGATTCGTTGGGTTTCGCTAGACTAATGAATAATCGACACTCGATGCTTGAGATAACCGCACTCCTTCACTAAAGGGATTAGACTTCGTTGACATTTATGGCTGCAGTGGACAGTTTGTTCTGTTCCTAGTTTAGTGTTCTTGTTCTACAATTCGCTCCCGGTAGACTACTATGCTAGACCGACCGTTATTTGCCATAACTGTGCAAGATTTGGTCACACCAACACATTTTGTACGAATCCAAGGTATGCTAGATGCAGCTCATTTTCACACTCAAAATACCAATGTCCTAAAGAAACAACGATTTTATTGAAACGAGAGATATATTGCACTTCATTATGCCGGTCCTATCTCCCAAGCAGCATGGTTTTATGCCTGGCAGATCCACGCTGACCAACCTTATTTTAGACTGTCTAACGGGCTTGGTGGCTGGCGAGGGTCAGGTAGATTGTATCTACACTGACTTCTCCAAGGCCTTCGGTTGTGTTAGCCATGCGGTGTTGATTGAGAAGCTGAGAGAGTTGCAAAGAAACTTCCAAGAATAAATCCTGTTAAGTACTGGTAACAAAAAGAAAATTGATAGGAGGGTGTTGAAGAATGCTCATTGGGGAGATTTTAATGAATTTTGTGATGAATCTTGTGGTTCTCTTCCTAAACCAACAAATGATAACATAAATGAGTATACTCATTCTCTGACTAAAATGTTCCACAAAATTTCTGTATTTCAGAATAAAACTGCTTTCGAAAAGACCCAACAGCCGTTTGTTCCATGGTGGGATGACGACTGTGAGAAAAAGACACAGAACCGCAGAGAGGTACTTCAAAAAACAAATTTAACTCGGATTTTGTAAACTTTATTACTTTCAAAAATGCCCAAGCCCAAGCCAAAGGATTGTTCAGAGCTAAAAAGTGGATACAAAGAGGATGTAGAAAATAATAATGTTGTCACAAAGTGGTACGATAATAAAGCGGAATATTTGGCATTTTATTTTGCTGGACCTGATCCAACTGATATACGCAAAAGATGGGATAAGAAGACTAAAATATATGACGACATCACTCCAAATTGCATCCAACTGTACAACAAGTTTATGGGCGATGTTGACCTTTCTGACATGCTGATGGAGCTTTATCACATCGATAAAAAAGGGGAAAAAATGGTACTTCACGTGAATGTGGCCGGCGAAGAGTCTCCCATTGACCATCACAAGGCGATTTCGTTGGCGACGCTATCGCTACTCGCGGCAGTAGTAATTCTGGGCATCCGTACTGGGGGGCTTAAGAAGTACTCGGAGCAGCTGAGAATCCAGATGTCACGGCAGGTGCAGCCGACGACCTACAACCCCTAAGGTGACTCCGTCACTTGGGGGGGAGTCCTGTGGCGACCCTGTTTCTGAGATGCTTGCAGCGTTGAGTGCACACGGCACACTCAACAGATAAGAAGGATGACAACATCATTAGCCAACCATAGGAGTCCATCCGATCGCATGATCTGAATATCCGATGAGGGTGGACCATGATGTCGTCATCCCAGTACCTAGTGCATCCGCAGGACAGGGCACGCCGACGAGCTATCTACACAGTCTCTTCCGCGTCGCGTCCCGTGCAACCGTTCTTTCCCGCGGCTTCCGTTTACTCATTATGTACATTCACCATTTTTGTAATTTCTATATTAGTTGCAATAAACATGTATATCAGTTCTAAATTGACTCTTGTCTTTTAATCAGAAAGTATCCAAGTACCTGCATCTACCTTTACCAATGCCAACAGTGGTGACACCCGACGTTATAATTTAGGGCTTGGATATAGTAGTGAAACTCCGCGTGTTTTTTAAAAATTATTTGGTGTTAAACTGTTGTTTGCAATTCCCAGAAGTGAAATGGCTTTAAACGCGAATACACCACAAATGCCAGCCCCCAGCAATAAACCCCCAGCAGCAACAACGGAAGTGAACCGGATAGCGGTGAGGATCCCGCCAGATCCAGAGATGTGGTTCCACATGGTGGAACGCAGCTTCGAGGCGAGCGGCGTAACCCTGGAAACCACGAAATTCGGGGTACCTCCTTGGCGCATTGGATCCCACCCACGCAAAGGAAGTGAGGGATATCATCCTCAACCCTCATAAAAAGGCTCAGCTCCACGCAGGAGCAAAAAACGAAGCAACTGCTAGAACATGAGGAGATCGGGGACCGGAAGCCAACTCAGTTTTTGAGACACCTCAGGTCTCTGGCCGGCTCTGCGGTCGGGGACTCCATACTGAGAACGCTTTGGATGAGCCGCCTGCCATCCAATATGCAGATAATTCTAAGCACGTAGAAGGAGGCGACTTTAGAAAAGGTGGCAGAACTGGCGGATGCGATCGCCGAAAGGACATACGGATCAATGACACTCAATCTCAACCTCGGCCTACGCAGAGAGTTCCCGTGGCGATTCGTAGTGGCTGACGTCACTCACCCCATCATCGGCGTCGACTTCCTATCTTTCTTCAATATCTTAGTAAATGTACGAAACCAAAGGCTTGTCGACCCACTGACGAACATCACTACCACAGAGAAGAGAACGAACATCGTCGTCACGGAGATACAAACCGTCTCCGGCACGGGTGCTTATTATGAACTCCTACGCAAGTTACTATCACCCGTCCGTGCGGGAATGTGGCAGCAGAGATTATTCTTTTTCTTTTTATTATCATCCCCAATCAAATGGCTTGGTCGAACGTCTCCATCGCCAACTCAAAGCAGCCATAAGATGCCACCAACACAACAAGTGGACCGAAGTGCTACCTACTGTACTTCTAGGTCTCAGAGCAGCTTGGAAAGAGGACATCAAAGCAACTCCAGCAGAGCTCGTCTATGGTGAGACACTCCGTCTTCCAGGCGAACTACTCGAAAAACAGCATCAGCCAACACCAGACACCAGCGAATTTGTGACTCAACTGAGACAGCACTTCATCAATGTCAGACCAGCTGATACCAAGAGTTACAGCAAACCAAAAGTCTTCGTTTTAAAAGAGCGATATTGCCAATTTAACATTTGCCAATGGTTCGTCTGTCAAAGCAAGAGGATGGAGGAGCAATGAGATAGTGATAAAAAAGTAAGCTTGCTCCAAAGCCATATGACAGCATCCAGTATGACGGAATTAATCCCTGGCCAGAGGCTGCTATAGGGTAAAGACACGTAGAAAGCCGATTTCGACCCGCGCAAATAAACCCTCGCATTTTTTTTCACTTTGTTGATGTGGCAGTGTGTGCCAGCTGGGTGGAATACCGGCAGGAATGCGCATTACTAAATGTCCCACCTAACAAAGTGATGAAATTATTAGATTTCAAACAAAGACTGGGAAGGTCGACGATTGATCTGAATGAAACACGGAAGAGAGCAAGGCCAAACAATACCACCCCAACTCCACCACCGAATAAAAGCAAGAGGGGAGATACGACCTTTAGCCAAAATACAATATCATGGAGTGGATTATCTCCCACTGCATGATGGGGCTAGTGCTCCAACAAGATGTAAGTACCCAAAGTGTGGTGGACGGTCAAGAATAATGTGCACAAGGTGCAAAGTGCATCTTTGTCAAAATTGACGAAATTACGGGAACTCTATTAACCTTCTAACTCTATTATAAAATATTTAGCGCCATCTATATGTACCTAGTGTTAAGATTTTTTTCCTAGCGCACACGCAAGAAGATAAACAAGGATGAAGATATCGGACGTCTCACTTACACACCGCACCCCGGAAGGAAGAAAGGGACGCAGGATCAGAGAGGTATTTAAGAAGGGCAGCGCGCCGCACCCTTATTCACTATTATCCGTCAGCCTCTATTAGACCTTATTCCCTTAGTGCCCTGAATTGCACATTGGCTCTCATTAGCCCTTATACTGTGACTCTGTTGGCTCGTAATTTGGACACGCACGCACACTGCACGCAACGGAAGGACATAGTTGACGACCACAATATTATTGGGACGCCCAGCGAGGATTAGAAGCCATCCACTACTGAAGGACGACACGGAAGCTGCCATTGAAGGAAGGAAGACTGCCACGTCATTGACTCCAGCCTTGCAGGAAGACTTGGACTGGACTTCGGAGAAGAAGACGGCATCACAGGACGGGAACTGACCAACCACGGAAGCACCTGGATAACCTACAGAGAGGACCCAGCGTGAGGACACCGGAAGGAAGACACCGCGGAACCCACGGAGAGGACGCGAGTGAATAATTCATAGTGTTATTTGTTCTATCTCCTGGAAACAACCCTCTGCACATCCATTCTAATTGAACTTATAATCCTTATTACAAAAAGTTAACTAACAACCATGAGTTTTTACTTCACTGCATTCATTATTAATATATTTCTTTGCACCAATTTATGCTTGTCTTCATCTCCTCAAACTCTTATCTGGAAACCCCAAGCACAACCTTTTACTTATTCGATTTTATATGCAGCTAATTATCTAATTGTTTATAAATGTGATTGGTCCAACACATTAACACCCAAAATATCCATTCAAAATCAAACTCCATTAGTATTTTCTTCATTGTTGCCAGATTCACTTATTCTTCAGTTGTACAACTTAATTCCAGGAACAGTTTATAGTCAGCCTTATAATGTGTTTCAGTTCCATCTATCAGATCATTGTAAACCCGGAGAGATTATTGATAACATCAACTCATATGAAACCAAATTTTGGAGATCTGTATCAGATCTAGATCAAAACAAAAGACCAATCCTTCCTCCTGGAGACTGGATTCCTGTAATCATATCCAACTTTTACACAAATAAAAACAACACAATCCAAATACGAGTCATTAAATCCTTATCCACAATTGGATCAACCGGCGAACACGAAACAAAGAACTGACACAACCCGCCAAAAAACAACTCCCCCCTATAACCTTCTACCCCCGATACCTCATAACTATTTAATAGTGGTTCTGAGCTCAGAAAGGTTTTCGAGCAGCCGGAAGCTCATAGAAGACAGAAGAAAGAAGTAGATGCCCTCCTTTTGATAATAAGGTGTCAGAGGAAAGATCACAAACTCTGGTGGATTGGGAGGGAAAGGGCGAAACGGCTATCGCTTAACCTAAATTTGATTGTTTGTTATTGTTAGAAAATAATTATCACAAGTACCTCCCAAATAACATTCTCACACTCGAAGATTAAGATTTTGAATTGATTGTAAATTGATATTGTGTTGATTTTTTTTTGCTTCCACTGAGGAGCCATAATATATGTATTAAACTGCCTTGATTCTTTCTCCTCAGTAGTGATTAGAAATCCACCAAACCCTATCTTTATCAGAGCCCCCTATTCTTTATTGAGCATTTTTATTTGAAGAGCAGAATTTAAATACCTCCCTATCAAGACTTTTTTTTATATTAAGGTGATGTATAAAAAAGGAAAGAACTTGCCCAAGGAGTAGGGAGTGGGTTCCTGACTATACGACAGCTATATATCAAGAGTATTTGCATATATACTAGAGTTATTAATATGATTATTTTGTCTACGTTACGCTGTCACTCTTTAGTCAAAATGGCGTCCGGACGAAGAGGAGTGCTTGAGCTCGCAGCCAAAGGTAAGATCATCACATTATATTTTTCTAATCATGTGTTGTTTTATTGTTGTTTTCGCGTTTTGTAATAAAATATACATCAAATTCATAACATTTGCAATTATTTGTAAGATTACACAAAAAATCAAGATTGTACACTAGTTTTAATTTCAATGTCCTTCATGTAGCACTACAGTAGTTGTCAATGTATACTTTATTGTAAATCTTATGTAGGTACTTTGTACAGTACTTTGGTCGTCAATTACAATATTTGGAGTGTGTGTTGGATTTGACATTATCTGTGTTTTTATTCTCAAATTATTATATTTTTACTTTTATAGGTCTAAATATTGACGCTCATAGATTTGGATGAATCTGAGTACGATTATTCAGATGATTCAGGTAATGACCCGGTTTATACACTGCCTCGAAGTACGAGAGCAGAGTCAGATTCAGATACCTGTAGCGGGTGTCTGAAAACACTCAGTTTGTTCGCCTTCGCCAGCTATTTCTGATAGTTCATTGATTCACAGAGCTTCTACAAGCAACCGACGCCATGGTGGCAGACGAGGAAGGGGAACAAGGGCTAGAGTAAGCGGAAGACGAATCTCTAGACGCAATTGTGAAATCCAAGATGAATGGACAGGGAGTACCTTTCATACACAAATACATAATCTGACACAACCAGCGTACTTTCAACAAGATATTAGTAACTGGGATTATTACAAATTTTATGAACAATATATTGATCACGCCATTCCCCTACAGATGGTTGATTGTACAAATAGAAACAATATTTTTGTTAAAAGAAGAGCATTGGGGTTAACGGTGAAAGAGTTGAAGGTGTATATTGACATTACAATGATTATGGTCTGCTCTCCAATATCCGCAATTGGATATGTAGGTATTGGTCGGAAAAATGGCGAGTTCCCGTTATTGCGCAAGCAACGAATCGCAACAGATTTTATTCCATCCAGACATCATTAAAAGTCGTATTCGACAAAGATATTGGCCCAGACAAAGAGAGGACAAGATATGGAAGGTTAGACCATTATTTGATAGCATATTGAAGGGTTGCCATGAACAAGATCGTTTCACTGCCTTGAGTATTGATGAGATGAACAAGTCGAAGAATTAATACCTAAACATTAAAAAACACAAGGTGTTAATAGTTCCAATTCCTTCAGAAGAAAGGCGCCAACAAAGGGCAGCACATCTGCCAGAATATGGGCAGAAACAATATCGCTGCCGAAGAGATGTTTGCGACAAAAAAACTGCAGAAATGCAATATTTATTTGTGCTTTACACCAAACCGTATATTTTTTGTAAATTTTCACGAGAATGTCCTATCTTCTCAAAAGTAATAATATGCTTGTAATAATATACATCCACACAAGTATGGAGAAAAATATTTTACAGTGTCATTAAATTCTCTTCAGACTTCCATTTCTGCATAAAAAAATCAAATTTGACCCATTATACATTTAACTACGTAACTTTTTTATATTTTAATATTTATATTTCTGCAAAATATGTAAAATAAATATATTTTTAATATTTTCTTCTGTAATAACCATAGGCTTTTCTTTTACAACCCAAATCCTTCTGAAAGTACATAAAAAAATATTTAATAGTTTATTGGCAACCAATGTCATACATAAAGTACATATGGAAAAGTGTGTATTTTCCAGTGAGGATTTTTTTTTATTATTTTTGTCATTGTATTTGGGTGCTATGGAACATTTCCTGAAAGTTTCATCCGATAATTCGAAAAAAAATTCTGTGGAGGTAGGAGGATACATTTCGACCAGCAAGATTTCCAACTGAACTACGTTCTGATGCATAACACGCGAAACCGAACACAACTGAGACCGTGGCAAGCTTGAACAACCTTTGCACAGCGGAGCTACAACTTCTTAGCCCCGCGTATCTTCAACAAAATCTTACCACATATAGAGCGCAGTATCGGCGAAGGTGGAAGAAATATTAAATTGCTCGTTAGTACTTGGCTACGGAAAAAAGGTTGCAAAGAGGCGGCTAAACTTTTGACTATCGGGACAGTATAGGACATTCTTTGGATACGTAATCACCGAATGATTATGGTTGTGTCGGTGGTATCCCATATGAGTGTGAGGGTGTGTGTACATGTATGTTAGAGTATGTTTTTAGATCTGATTTGATAATATTCCCAGTAATTTTAATTTATTTAAGTCAAAGCACATGAATTATTGGGTTAATTGGTGTTTATGGTTGTACCACAGGAGCAAAAGATAAAAAATTATAAGTAGTAAGTAGTACTGCCCCAGAACAGATTTATCTAGTGGGGCAGTAAATTCCATTTAAATAACATTGATTATGTTTTGTTACATTTATGTATTATGTGCTATAATTGTGTCATTGTCGTGATGCTTATAGTGTGCCTAATTGTATGCTTATTTTTTGGAATAAATCATTTCATTTCAAGAAATTGAGCTGAAATATTATAGCTTCGGATAGCTTCCACCACCAGGTGGAACTATCGCTATAAAAAGAAAAAGTCTCGACTTTTCCGACTTCTCCAAAGCAGTTCAGTCTGCCAATAAAGGCAACCTCGAGGTGAAGGAATTGACTTTTAATAGTTTTTATTTGTGGAAGGATAACAAATCCCAACAAAAAAAAAATGCGTAAAGAAAAAAAAAGATTGATGGGAAAACAAAATCTGGCGCATCTGGGGATAAATATAAAAGTAAATTATGGTACTACTATATGTTTGATTTTTTGAGGGATCAATCAATCGAGTCATCCATGAGGCTCAGTACGTCAAACGAACTTCATCCGAGAAATATAATGAGAATTGTGTAATCAAAACCGACAAACACACCACGAAACTAATGTTTTGGTCGGTGATATGTGGCCAAGGACTAGGTCGTCTGTATATTGTACAAGGCACGAAGAACCAATGTTCTGGAAACTCGATTACTACCACAATTGAATGACTGGTTCCCCAACAATGCTCACAATCTATATGCAAGATGGGGCTCCATGCCATACGGCAAAAAAAAACTTATCTGATAAAAATATTACTTTGTTAGAATGGCCTGGGTATTCCCCAGACCTTAACCCAATCGAAAATGTCTGGGAACTGCTGAAAAGGGAGATTAGCAAGGAATGAGTCACAAATAAGACTCAACTTATAGAAAAAGTAATATGGCACTGGAACCATAATGATCGCCTAAAAGAAACGGCTATTAATTGCATTAATAGTATGCCACGTAGAGCGCAAGCCGTCTTAAAATATAAGGGAGGGTCCACTAAATATTAATCATCTATATTTTTATATTTTTACTAAAAACTTGTTCCATTATACTATTTTTAATCACCAATAAAACATTGTAAGAACATACTTATATTCTTGTATATAGTTATTATTATTACCAGTAGTGCATAGCAAAACTTCATTTCATGCGCAGATTAATATCAGTTTGCAAATCCAAAAAAAACATTTGTCAGGTTCCCAAATATCCCGCTTAAAAAGCATAATTGATCCACTAACTAGCAACACAGGACATATTTTTCAAATAGAAATATAATTTGAAAAATGCCCCATTCCTCCACAGCTTCCCCTACTTCTATAATTAATAAACATTTTTTAATAGACGTCTTATTTTTTATTTTATCGACTTGCAAAGTATAAACATTCTTTTGAGACACCTTGTACTATCCTGTTGCCGCCCCGGATGTAACCGAACCGACCTGTTGAATGTTGATGGAAGAGTCAGCGACTACCGTGGGGTGAGAGTTTTCGAATCTTCTGCAACCGTTGTTCCTGACGGTGGAGAAAGATCACCGTTACAGGATCAACGAGCAAACATTGCAGCTATAGGAAAACGAGACGCCGAGACAAACGTAAAAAAAAATACTCGATCTTAAGACAACAATAGAGTTATTATTTTACAACTATTGGAACAACGTGACTTTAACGATGCCATGGCACACTTGATATTATCAAAGCCAGTTGAAGGGATTAATGACCTCTTCAAAAGAGGAGCAGGCGAGTTTCTATAGCCAACCCGTGTTGGCTTATAGAAAGATAAAAAAACATAAGATTGACCTCCAATAACTTCGTCCTAGTATTAAAGGCGTGAAACCAGATAAAACCAGATTTACAGAGTATGTTTTCAAGATATAAGTTGGTAGTTTAAGTATCAATTTCACACTTTGCAATTATACAAATATTTAGAATTCTGCACTTTTCCTGAATTGACAGGCATGTCTATTGACAGCGTTGCCTAATATACAACAAAGCGTGAGTGTTTTTTTTTTTTTTAATTTTTCAAGAGACGTTAAAATATTAGAACTTCCGCCTTGCATTTTTCTCTTAGCTCATTTACGTGAGCGAATATGTCCGCCAGATAAACAAGTTTACTACACATTCTTTTGAATCAGCCTCTTAAAACGCTTGGGGCTCATTTTTTCGCGGCACACCAACCGATGACCACGGTACACCAGTGTCCCGCGGCACTGCTATAAGAGGTTAATAGAGACGCCATTAGGATTTAAAATAGAGACACCCATTGGATGAATAGAGGCAGAGTGTTTAAATATTTAGCAAACTTATTCATTTACATTTTTCATAAAACGTCGTTTTATTTTATTTTCAGATTAGGTATACTGTCCTTTATTATTGATGTGCCGCGAACATATTATGTGCCGGATCCAAGGAGCAATAAGCATTACAAAAAACACTCTGATGAGGCAATTCAAGCAGCATTGGAGGTTATGTCAAAAAACAGCCTTTCTTATAGAGAAGTGGCATAAAAATACCAAATTCATCGTTCCGTATTGCACAGACATGCAAATAAGCACACGAAGAAACATGGAGGACAACCAGCATTAAGGCCAGATATTGAAGAATATCAATATCAAACGGCGTTCGCACAGCACCATTATACGTAAGTATCTCGGTGAAAAATATTTAAATAAATTGCCAGAGGAGATTAGGAAAATTATAGATATCAATAAATTAAGACAAGAATTGAAAAAAAATTACCAAACTAGTAGGTAGTGCCTATGTGAATCCATAATACTATCAAATATATACCTATTAAACTACCTCATTAATTAACTATCCAATCTGATGTTCTTGTGGTGTGTCATTTATGTATATAGTAGTAAATATCATCTTCTTAATGTATAAAAATAAATAAATAAAAAATAATTGGTTAATTAAGTAGAAGGGTGATGGCAGAGCAGAATTAAAACACCATATTTTTTCAACAATTTTCATTTTCATCACATGCAGATAGATACCCTCTCTTTGCACGAGCTTCTACAGCGAGGAGTTAAATATCCTGAAAAAGTCCTCAATCATAGTACGACATCAACATCTGTCATGTTTGCGGCATCAGCAGACGGGCAGCTTTACCGCCATTTGTCGTGTATAAATCAGTCCATTTGTATGATACATGGACGACAACTAGCCCAAAAAAATACAAAATAAAATAGGACTACCAGCGGCTGGTTTGACAGCATTTGTTTTGAATCGTGGGAGAAGGAAATTACACTTGAGTATTTTAAGAACAAACCCGGGAAGAAAATAATCATTGGTGACAACCTGTCTTCCCATCTGTCGCTATCTTTAATAAAATCGTGTGAAGATTTGAACATCCATTTCGTATTTTTGCCACCCAATAGAACCCATTTTTTAGGCCTCTCAAACAAGCGTGGAGAGAAACACTATTGGATTGGAAAAAAGGAGAAGAAAGGAAAGAATCCAGCATCCCAAAAGGCCATTTCCCGCGTATTTAAAAAAAACTCATTATTGGATGACTGCCATCAGCTGTGGATTGTCGGACGAAATAGGTTTGCGATCCACAGATGGTTAGTTGCAAGTCATGCGCCATCTTGGCGATCATGGTAACCCAAGTTATATGCAGCGCCATCAATAGATGCCACTATAACCAACCTTGTCAGTCTAATAGTATTATTATGTTATAAGGAATATTTTGGTGCTTTGTAAACACTGTCCAAGGTAGCCATTTTGAATCAAAATCTATAAATGTGAGCGAGCCTTGTGGCTCGTCCTCTTTTTCGTCAAACCATCGCCGAATAAACACATCAGAAACCATCCTGCCTGTTTTACTCACACATCCAACCGGAGAGACGTCCATTTTTTGGTGCCGAAACCAGGGAAAAGGTGGTTTCAACATTAATAAGCACACCATCGACCTGTGACCTCTTTCAGAAGTTCTCTTCTTTCAACAAGTTGCTGCGAGTAGTTGGATATATCAGGAGGTTTACGTACAATGCAAAACATCCGCATCAAAAAAGGGCAGGACCGAGACATTTGAGTTGGAAGAAGCACAGAACATAATTATAATAAAGGCACAAGGAGAGATGTATCACAAGGAAATTGAAACACTCAGGTCAGGAGGTCAAATTTCAAAGCGTAGTAAAATAATTAATTTGAACCCTTTTTACAGAACGGCATATGGCACATTGGAGGGAGGTTAAGAAATACAGAATTGGATTTTTACTCTAAGCACTCTATATTATTAGATTCATCTCACATATTGTCTCAGTTAATTGTCAGACATTTTCATTATAGTAATTTGCATTGCGGCCCTAGAACACTATTAGCAATAGTCAGGTTAAAATATTGGATAAAAGCAGGTATGAAATTAGTGAAATAGGTTTTCAAAAAATGCATTTTATGTTTTAGATTCCGCCCGACATTGGGATGGCAGATTTGCCCAAGGATAGATTCGTAGCATTGACGGCGTTCCATATCGTCGCGTGCGACTATGCTGGGCCACTGTATATTAAGACAAGTAATTTACGAAACTGTAAACGGGTAAAAGCTTATATTTGTTCATTTGTTTGCTTAGCCACCAAAGCCATACATATTGAATTGGTGGGGGATCTTAGTACAGAGGGTTTTTTAAATGCGTTACGAAGATTCATTAGTAGAAGGGGAAAACCATTGAGGATACTTACAGACAATGCGGGGAATTTCAAGGGAGCACAATCAGAATTAAAATTTATCTATGAGTCATACGATTTTTAGTTGAGATTGCATGAGATGCAATTTAATACGATTTACAATAAGATATTATACTGGAGATGCAATTTCATACGATTTTCAATAAGATATTATACTGGAGATGCAATTCCATACGATTTTTAGTAAGATATTATACTGGAGATGCAATTTAATACGATTTTCAATAAGATATTATACTGGAGATGCAATTTCATACGATTTTCAATAAGATATTATACTGGAGATGCAATACCATACGATTTTTAGTAAGATATTATACTGGAGATGCAATTTAATACGATTTTCAATAAGATATTATACTGGAGATGCAATTTAATACGATTTTCAATAAGATATTATACTGGAGATGCAATTTCATACGATTTTCAATAAGATATTATACTGGAGATGCAATTTCATAAGATTTTTAGTTAAGATATTACTGGAGATGCAATTTCACACGACTTTTAGTTTAGATATTATACTGGAGATGCAATTTCATACGATTTTTAGTAAGATATTATACTGGAGATGCAATTTAATACGATTTACAATAAGATATTATACTGGAGATGCAATTTCATACGATTTTCAATAAGATATTATACTGGAGATGCAATTTCATACGATTTTCAATAAGATATTATACTGGAGATGCAATTCCATACGATTTTTAGTAAGATATTATACTGGAGATGCAATTTAATACGATTTTCAATAAGATATTATACTGGAGATGCAATTTCATACGATTTTCAATAAGATATTATACTGGAGATGCAATACCATACGATTTTTAGTAAGATATTATACTGGAGATGCAATTTAATACGATTTTCAATAAGATATTATACTGGAGATGCACTTCCATACGATTTTTAGTAAGATATTATACTGGAGATGCAATTTAATACGATTTTCAATAAGATATTATACTGGAGATGCAATTTCATAAGATTTTTAGTTAAGATATTACTGGAGATGCAATTTCACACGACTTTTAGTTTAGATATTATACTGGAGATGCAATTTCATACGATTTTTAGTAAGATATTATACTGGAGATGCAATTTAATACGATTTACAATAAGATATTATACTGGAGATGCAATTTCATACGATTTTCAATAAGATATTATACTGGAGATGCAATTTAATACGATTTTTAGTAAGATATTATACTGGAGATGCAATTTAATACGATTTTCAATAAGATATTATACTGGAGATGCAATTCCATACGATTTTCAATAAGATATTATACTGGAGATGCAATTTAATACGATTTTTAGTAAGATATTATACTGGAGATGCAATTTAATACGATTTTCAATAAGATATTATACTGGAGATGCAATTCCATACGATTTTTAGTAAGATATTATACTGGAGATGCAATTCCATACGATTTTTAGTAAGATATTATACTGGAGATGCAATTTAATACGATTTTCAATAAGATATTATACTGGAGATGCAATTTCATACGATTTTTAGTTGATATTATACTGGAGATGCAATTCCATACGATTTTTAGTAAGATATTATACTGGAGATGCAATTCCATACGATTTTTAGTAAGATATTATACTGGAGATGCAATTTGATACGATTTTCAATAAGATATTATACTGGAGATGCAATTCCATACGATTTTTAGTAAGATATTATACTGGAGATGCAATTTAATACGATTTTCAATAAGATATTATACTGGAGATGCAATTTCATACGATTTTTAGTAAGATATTATACTGGAGATGCAATTTAATACGATTTTCAATAAGATATTATACTGGAGATGCAATTCCATACGATTTTTAGTTGGGATATTATACTGGAGATGCAATTTCATGTAAATAAAGTGGCCACTCCCACAATGAACATGCTTTGCACGTTCAAACTAGCCCTAGATGAGGTCCGTCTATGAGTTATAAAATTTAGAGTCAGAGAGGACCAAATTAGGAAAAGGAACAACGCTGGTAATTTGGTTTATCAAAATAAGCCTCAAATGAGAACCATCATGAATTATGGTTTAAACAACCAGCACACATTCCTATGTAAGGGAATTACTTTTCCACCTAAAAGGAGGACGGGTTTACTTAGATACCTGGGGCCCATGGCAGCAGCTATTTTCTTGTGCAATGAAAATAGATATAAAGACAAATTAGCCAATGCTCTATCTGAAAGCATAAAAATGCTACCTATGCACAAGGAAATAGTAGCATGCATTTCCAATGCTAAAAGTCCGTCAGAAGTCTCTGGTTTACTGGGAAACCTTGGAGATGTTTTACTAATGGTGTTGCCCAGTAATCAGAAAAAGATATTCATGCCCATTGCCTTGTTCTTTTACATGTGGTCAAAAGCTGGTCCAGCTGACAGAAACCTATTGTAACGTGTCATAAAATAAAAGGGAAAAAGGGAAGAATTTTAATTTAATTTTGATTGTGATCGCTGATTGCGAGATAGCAGCGCTGAATTGTAGCGATGTGTCGACGTGTGCCCTACAAAGTTGCGTCGCCATGTCTTTCAGCGATGACAATAATATATTTAAAATTGTATATAAATTTTCTAATATTAATAAGATGGTAAGGGTCTACGATTTTGTAAAAATGTAAAAAATAAGACTGTAAAAATTAAGGATAATTTTTTGTCTTATGCTGAGAGACAAGCGGGCTTAAATGCAATAATTCAGAATGAACAAAGGAATTTCTTTTCAAAAGAATTAAAATCTTTAGTTATGAAAAAGCAGATTGTAAATTCATCTTTGAGTAATTTGAATCCATTCTTGGATTCATTTGAGATGCTCCAAGTTGGACGTCGTCTTCAAAATTCAAACTTATGTTTTGAACTTAAACATCAAATAATACTTATTACCTAGAGAATCACTCATCACAAGGCTCATTATTGAAAATGAACATTTAAAATTATTGCATGCAGGCCCACGCTTGGTTTTAGCAAGTCTTAACCAAAAATATTGGATTGTTAATGGGTTGAGACAAATTAAAAAGATTTTGTATAAATGTACTACTTGTTTTAAATTAAAGGCCAAGGCTGCTAATCAGCTCATGGGTTCACTTCCAGCTGACAGGGTGAATGTGAGTCGAGTTTTTAAAAAAATAGGGATTGACTTTGCTGGGCCGGTGCCATTCAAGCAGTCCAGAATACGTAGTTCTGTGATTACTAAGGGGTATATCGCTGTGTTTGTTTGTTTCGGTACAAAAGCAGTTAAATTAGAATCAGTTTCAGATTTGACAACAGAAGCATTTTTAGCTTGTTTTAAGCGTTTCATAGCTAGAAGAAACACTTCGTTGTTATTATTTCTGTAACACCCTCAGTGGTTTATTGTGAGAATGCAACTACATTTAAAGGGGCAAAAAACAAATTTGATGAATTGTACAAATTACAAAATTCACAGAATCATCAGAATGCAGTAGGTAATTATTCAGCTTCTTTGGGTATTAAATATAATTTTATTCCGAGCTACTCTCTTGTGTTTGGGGGTCTATGGGAGGCTGCAGTTAAAAGTATCCACATTCACCTATGAACAGCTGAGCACAATTTTAGCTCAAATAGAGCAAATATTGAATTCCAAGCCAATTACACCCATGTCAGTAAATAGTACCGATTTTTCATATCTGTCTCCGGGACATTTTTTGACTGGAGACACTTTCACAAGTATACCAGTGTAGCGACAACCCGACACACAGGAGGAGTAGGGGAGCTACGCCAGACAGAGCAACGCAGCAGCGCGTTGCGGAGTCACACAGCTACGTGTAGAGGCACACTCAACACTCACCAACGGAACGTCCTCGAGTTTAGACCGCTTTATACTCGCCTCCTCGCTTCTCTCATATATCAATGAATTAATATATATTTACTTCTAATAAACAACTGCTATGTAACCTGGAAAACAAATCTTTCTTTCTACCGACCTTCCAAACCCACACCAGAATAGAGTTTGTCTGAAGTTCCTCAAAATAGACTCAAATTTTGGGAAAATTGTGTCGCTACTCAACAGATGTTCTGGAGATATTGGTCTAAAATGTATTTAAACTCACTTACGACGTGTTGTTTCTTTATATTCACAGTGCTGGCTACGGTGAATATAAAGAAACAACACGTCGAAGAGAAGTGTGAGGAAAATTCCATACTTTTAAATTTTTCAAAAATAAGGGTTTTTCGTTTCGAAGCAGAGCATCCAAACACAATATTTATTAAACATGTATTTAATGAGGAATTCAAAACATGAAAATTTATTCAACGGGGTTAGACTGGGTATCATAATAATCTATTGGGACAAATACCTAATAAATATAATAGCAAACTTGCTCTTTCCATTTAAAAGATAAACGATATAAGGCAGCTTCTGCCTTATATTCCACCAATCAACAAAAACTATTACGACGGTATTTTGTCAGAAATGCAACCGGATCAAAATGACGAAGAAATCGAAATTCTTGAAGAAAATTTTGAAAGTGATTAAAATGTAAGATGGCTGTATATTTTTGTAAGTATATCTTGTCACGCTGTTTATGTAATGTATCTTATATCTGATTTGATTGTCACCGAAACAACAAGATATGCGAAAGAAACAAAAAACAAAACCTCGTTCAAAGTTTTTATTGGGTTTCTTGTCTTCAGCGGATATCACACGTTATTAAACCAGAAGGAAGAGGCTATTTCGAGTATAAGTTTGACAAGGAAAATCAGATTCTTGCAGTCAAGTGGTATGACAATAAATGTTTCTCTATTGCAACAAATTTCAACTCGGTTTCCCCTTTGAAACAAGTCAAAAGATCGTGTCGGAAGAAAAAAGATAAAATAAATGTAGAACCAACCACAAGTGATAAACACCTACAAAAATTTCATGGGATACATCGACCAACACAATTTGTTATTGGAAAAGCATACCATAGCGATTCGTGGTACAAAATGGTATTGGGGTTTGTTTACAAGGATGATAGATATGGCTATCGTTAACGTATATGCACTCCATAAAATTGTTCATAATAACACATTATCCATAAAAGATATCCGAAGGAAGATCGCAAGGACTTGAGAAAGACACGAGAGTTGCACATCGAGATCTAAATTCACGCCGGAGTACATCGAGATCTAATTTTTTTCCCAAATATAAGATACGATGGCAAAAGTAATATATTAGACAAGAGGGGGAACCAACGCCATTGTCAATTGGAAGGTTGTAAAGGACGTCCGAGAACTTTTTGTTTCAAATGTGACGTTACTCTATGTATTCCGTGCTTCAAAATATTTCATAATCAATAAAAAAAAATTTCAACTGATTCCTTCTATTTCACCCTCTATATATATATATATATATATGATCCACATGAAATTAAAAAAAAAACCAGAGAGGTTAAGTGCCTTTGCCAGCACTGGCATTAATCCTTTAAATCCAGAAAAGGTAATCAGAAAATTTCTGAAGAAGAAGAATCAGATTTTTTTTCAAACTTTAGAGAAGCCAGTAAATATACCATAGGCCTAATCAGTTCTGGAGTACCTAAAAGAAAATAGATCACCGAATCTGATAAAAAGAGTAAGAAACAAGAAAATTGATATTCGAGCGGGGGTATATGTTACAAGTGATGATTTTGCTGGCAATGTAATACCAGTAAAGCAGTCTACCAGCTCTTACCAAATTGACATAGGTACCGGTAATATCTAGAGTGCCCGACAAGGGAAAGCCCAACAGTAAAGGTGTCGAAAAAAAGAAATGATTTGAAAGAAAACCTTCAGAATAAACTGATAAACAATAGATAAATTAAGAACAAACAATTAGTGAGTTTGATAATATTCCTACTGATCCGCTGAGGTGAGTGTCCATTATTTGGCCTCAACCGTTCAAGGAGTGGATCCCCCCCAGCGACATGTAGTTGATGGATTAAAGAGGAGAGGGTACGGAGAAATATAACACAGCTCGCTGTCATCAAGTCATACAAATCAGAATATGGGTGGTGTTGACATGCTTGATAGAGTGGTCTATAAATATGCGATGAGAAACAGAACAAATAAATGTATATTTAGGGCAATAGTTAGACATTTTATCGACTTTAGTATTGCTGCTTCGTGGTTAGAATACTGGAGAGCGGCGAAAGCCAATTTGCCAACAAAGAAGTAAAAGATTCAAGTGGAATATCGCAAACAAATTAATTGCTCAGTGTGAGAATGAACATTTTAATATTGGAACGACTAACCCCATTAAATGATTCTGAAAATAATTACATACCGACGGCAAAACAAAGACCAGAATGTTTTTTCCACATGAGGATTTCAGGAAAAGTCCCTTTATATTCCTATTATGAAAAATTGAGAACAGAAAAACAGATCCAAGTGTAGATTTCCAGGATACAAACATCTGACTTATGTGTTTTGTCCAGATTGTCAATTATGCCTTCGTTTCTCGACTGATCGAAATTTTTATAAAGCATTCCACGAATAGTCCATTAATTTAGTTAATATTTTTAACTTAATTTGTATAAAATTTAAATAAAACGATTTTTATCTCTTCCACAATTTATTTTGTCCCTGACATGTTTAGAGATAAAAATCGTTTTATTTAAATTTTATTTAAATTAATTCCACCAAGTATGCATGTTCAACAATTAGTTAATTTTATTAATTTGTATATCTTAACTGCTTTTTAGATTTTTTGGTCCAATGATCTATGTCATTGTTTTATTGTAATAAAATATATTCCCACCGGATGAAAGAAATCACTTTTTATCTTATAAATATGTCATATTATGATTCTGCCAATGCCATGTACATTTTGCAAAATAATCGATTGCTGAAGGATGGAGTGAGGATCAGGTTGATCCGACGATTTCTCTGAGGGAACAGCTTCATAGCCTATGGAACGAGGTTGAAGAAAGACGTACTGCATGGGGAAGACAATCTTATTGTCAATAACCAAAAAAACCTGCAAGTCGACCTGCGCAAAAGCCTACTACCAGAACGTCAAGAGGAATAAATACAAAAAATAATTATTTATTTGTAAGCGCATCCTTGGCTTCTATGATATTTTATTTTGTTTGGAGACCTGGTAGAACAAAAATGTGCTTGATGAGAACACTGCTCCATATTCATAGATTCAAAATCATAGAAATGTACTTCCTACCCATCCATATGGTCGCACCTGTAAGAATTTGCTATGTGTGGAGACAAAATTTGCTGTGTGTCAATCAATTAATCAGTGTGGGGTCACCGCACCGCTGCCTATATTGTCTTTGAAACATATCAATTGGTTTGGCGAGTTAAGTGTGATTATAAATGAATTAATGAGACTACAATTAAAGTGAAAAGGATAACTAAAGAACAGCTAGTACACAATGTAGGTGTGATCTATTTCCATCTGCCCCTTTAAGAAACAGCCGCTATTGTGTATATAGGGAAGACCGTTACCGCAAAAGTAGCGGTAAATCTAGGGGTGGGGGTGTTATGATTTGCGTTGCAAAAAAGTACAGATCTCGTTTCATAAAATGTCTTCTCCGCACTTCGTTGAAGCAGGTTTTCATCGAGATTGTTGTCCTCACAGGTCAGGTTGAAGCACCTACCTAAGTAAGTTTGAAACTAGATAAGGGGAAGAGATTTGTTTATTTTTAATGCACAATTTAAAACACAGGAAAAGTTAATAATAGAATGGGAAAAGTTACATTTTGACAAGGTATTACAATTAACATTTACAAGAAACATTTCTGTCAACACGCAATGAAAGTGACAGTGACTAAAATGTCAGGTAACAGAGAAAATGATTTTGAATTGTGTGGTGTTGACATATTTTCTTGAGTTTTCGGATCTCAGATGTTATGGAAGGCAAACTATCGATTAGAAAAGCTGCTGATAAATATAATTTGAAAACTGCTACTCTACAACATAGGCTTGAGCATAAGAAGAAGAAGACAGATGAAAAAGATATAAACTATTCATCTAAGTATACCTCCCAACAAGTATTCACTAATGAACAAGAGAAACAATTAAATGAATACATAATAAAATGCAGTAAAATGCATCATGGCCTTACCTAAACTCAAGTACGACAACTTGCCTACCAATTTTCCAGAAAATTAGGTAACAGCACAAGCACAGCAAAAATTAATAAACCTGTTTTTTTATAAGTAATATTCCATTAAATATTAGTTAACTAATCTTGGTTGCCAATGAATCGAAGTGCCCCTGACGCGTATCAATGTACCCCGTGAGTGGGGCAGTTTGATACAAATACCATTATTTTATAAAAAGGTCTTAACACTTTTTTCAATTAATAATATCAAAATACATTTCTGTAACGTTTATTTTTGTATTCAGATTTCCAAATGTTCCATCCTTATATGGCCACATTAATAAGAAATAAATTTTCAGTTTACCTTTACATTCTAAAAAATGTCCATTCTGGAAGACATCATTTTTTATTCTGTAAGTGAAATATGAACAATATACCAATCATCTGTGTGTTTTTACTGTAGATTCGTTAAATGATTCAAGATCTATTGAAACAGCATTGTTTCTTTTAATGATCTTATCATAATACACATGTCTATCTGTCATATTTAACATAAATGTTCAAAAGTTACTACAAATAAATAAACGAGTGTTAAAAACAATAATCTTTCTTTAATTGGAATACTAGTTGTCCCGCCCGTCAATCTTCAACCTAACTCAATTAAAAAAAAAAAATTTTTGACTTACTACATGAATAAAATGCAATTTACGACATAAAAACTTCATTGGTCTTAGCTAATAATTTATTGCACTATGTAATAGTTATCGTTGATTTGGATGCGGGATGAAGTTCGATGGGTCATAAGTTTGAAATCAAAACCATTCCTCTATTAATTGCTTTACTTTTTAAAAAATCCAAGAGATGACGGTGTAGTAGGAAATACATCACGTCATGTGATGTCTGTTTACGTATTATAGACATTGTTGAAAGAATAGACCGCATTGAAACCAAATTTTACTGAATTATTTACTACATACCTAACAATGGAATTTATCGACGATGAATATTCCTTTTATTTTTAAAATAGGTACAACAGTCACATGCTATTTTGATGGAGCAGAAGAGCTTGAAAAAAAAAACTGGCGCCTAATAAACTTTTTTTAAGATATTATAACTACTTTCTGTCTTTCCTAGTGCACTGAAGAAAGCAAGAATTATCCCTATCTTTAGGAAGGGAGATAAATGCGATCCTGATAATTACAGGCCCATTTCGATTCCTCACGTATCATCAATGTCATCCGACTCAGAAGAAGCATTACCATCGTCTGAACTATCAAACTCTGTTATTAGACGGCCTTCATTTATCTCCAGAAGACGTAGAGGTTCCCTAGGACCACGAAGATCAACAGCTCGAAGACATATCGTTTTCAGTGACCACTGCGCCATAAGACAATATAATCCCAATAAACCAAATCCTTTGTAATGCTTTAAAAAATTAGTGGAATGTCATATTTATCGAGAGGAAAAAAATATAGAAGAACGGCAATTGAAACCACACTATTTTAAGGTTTATTCCGATGGGACTATTGCAACAACAATAATGCTTTCCTTTTCGTCATTTCTGGTGTCAAGACGAGAGTTTGCAAAATGTTTTTGAAAAATACTTTGCGTAATATACCAATTGAAACGGCTTTACTTAAAGGAAATAATGAAAATAATACTTTATCAATAAAAGACAAACGAGTTTTCCATAAAAAGTTGATAATTGATTGTTTTCTTCGCTAATATTTGAAAAATGAGCAAATATTGGTCAAATCTTAAAGATAAATCATTACGTGTGTATCCAGCTATTGGCTGAGAAAAATAAATCTCATGAAGTTGGTAAAAAACAGCTTATCCCAAAATATCATAAGCCATATTATGAATCTTTATACACAGATATCTATCAATTTATTTTCGTTGGTAACTGCCAGTTCCTAAATGTAACAAAGTACCAAAGCCTTTTCAATGTGAAGTGTAACTACTTCAAGTAAATAATTAATAATTTTTTCATAAATGAATACTCTTTTCTTCATTATTTTTATTCACATAAAGCCTAATTATAATATATAAACGTTCTTTGAGATAAATATTTTGTGGGTCTCATTTTGCCTTGGTAGAAAATAAACCAACTAAAATTTTACTTATCATTTACTAAAATTTTTGTTACAAATTGTTTTCAATTTGAATAAATAAATGTATAAACAACAAAGAGTTTTTGTAAGATAACCCAGTACTTACTAAAAAAAATTATCATATATTATAATGTGACAAATTAGTTTATTACAAGATTTTTCCTTCATATCTTCAGTAAAAACGTGACATAGCTGAACCAATTTTTTTAATGGGAAAATTTATGCCATAAATTTTGAAATTATCAAATAATTGCATTTTTATAGTAAAGCTTAATAGTTAAATTTAATTAATAATTTTAGTTCGACAGTAAAAAATCTAATTAAAATAAAATTTATAAGTTGTTGAACATGCATTTTTCTTGGTGGAAGTAATTTAAATAATCAAATTTAAATAAAAAACTTTTTAACTGTTCCACAAATTTATTGTACCTGACATGTTTCGAAGGGGCACGCCCTTCATGGTCACAGGTTTGTTTCAAATAACCTGTGACCATGAGGGCGTCCCCCTTTGAAACATGTCAGGTACAATAAATTTGTGGAACAGTTAAAAAGTTTTTTATTTAAATTTGATTATAAAAATCTAATTGTTTGGTTTTTATTTCATTTCGAAAGTTTAAAAGTGGCTTCCTGTAAAATTGCATTTTTTGAGATATCACAGTGTTCTCGCAAACAGGCGAAATATTGAGAACACAAAAACTATTTACAACAATCTACTCTCAAGAGCTTGTAGATCCGTAGAGTGCTGTTTCGGTATAATTGCAGCTAAATAGAAGATTTTGCAAAAAGCTATCGAAGCTATGGTGCAGATGTTATTTAAATCGTAAAACCTGTATGTATTCTACACAACTTTATTGTGATGGAAGATCCATCTGCGTTTCAACAGGATATTATGGATTCAATTAATTGAACAAATTTGACACAGCCCCTAGATGTTTGCTATTTCAGACCACTGAAAAAGTTATGGTGCAATATACTTTTGGATTACAGACATAAAAATCCTCGTGAAACATCCATGAACAAGTCACACTTTCCAGAAGTTCTAAAAAAATTCATTAATGAGTTGGATACAAAAACACATAATATTTTAAGTGCCTTTGCCAGCACTGGCATTAATCCTTTCAATCCAGAAAACGTAATCAGAAAAACAGGTCTGGAGTACCTAAAAGAAAATAGATCACCGAATCTGATAAAAAGAGTAAGAAACAAGAAAATTGATATTCGAGCGGGGGTATCTGTTACAAGTGATGATTTTGCTGGCAATGCAATACCAGTAAAGCAGTCTACCAGCTCTTACCAAATTGACATAGGTACCGGGAATATCTAGAGTGCCCGACAAAGGAAAGCCCAACACAGCAAAAAAGTAAAGGTGTCGAATAAAAAGAAATGAGTTGAAAGAAAACCTTCAGAATAAACTCATAAATAATAGATAAATTAAGAACAAACAATTATTGAGTTTGATAATATTCCTACTGGTCCGCTGAGGTGAGTGCCCATTATTTTGGCCTCAAACGTTCAAGGAGTGGATCCCCCAGCGACATGTAGCTGATGGATTAAAGAGGAGAGGGTACAGAGAAATATATCACATCCCGCTGTTATCAAGTCATACAAATCAGAATATGGGAGGTGTTGACATGCTTGATAGAGTGGTCTATAAATATGCAATGAGAAACAGAACAAATAAATGGATATTTAGGGCAATAGTTTGGGGTTAGTTGTTAGAAACCACAACTTCGTTGTGGTAAGCTCGCCCTCTGTATGTTGATTCTGTGATGTCTTTGTTATGTTAAGTTTTCATGTGTTACCCTACCAATGTACAGTAAAGTATGAGTAAACTAAAATAAAAATAAATAGTTAGTCATTTTATTGACTTTGGTATTGCTGCTTCATGGTTAGAATACTGGAGAGTGGCGAAAGCCAATTTGCCAACAAAGAAGTAAAGAAGTCTTGTGTTTTACAAACATGTCATCGTGTTCAAGCAAATTGGGTAAAGGAAGAGCACTTTTTGGGCAAACGAAAGAAGTTTATGAACATTTAAAAAAGAGCTACAATAGATCTACTGAAGTAAATACATGTACTTCCTATTATTTTATTTAGATATATGATATATCTTTGATTTATGATTGTATTTGAATGTACTATGTTTTTCATCGTATCATGTTCGCTTTTATGGTTTTCATTGGGAATTTCTACCTTGCCTTTCGCCTGTCTCAGATTCCTCGGACTAAAATTCGCAGCGGCTATATCATTTTTATAAAAAGTGTTCTTATTTATTTCAGGTTTTATCCGAAGTTTCAGCTGCTACTGGTGTCTCTGTAAGAAGTATAGTTTCGTTAAGCAAGACAACGGGTAAAGAAGCAGTAATCAAATCCCCACAAAATACAAAACTGAAGTAAAAAAAATTGATAAACCGGACGATTTAGACAAATCTGTCATCAGACGAACAATTTATAATTTTCATATAAATAAAAAAGAATTTTCCACAACTAGGAAGCTGTTGGTTTACAAGAGTCAATTGGTTTTGTAGGTTCGAAAAGCTCTCTATGGAGAATAATAAAATCAATGGAATTTGAATGGAAGGGGATAAGAAATAATTATAAGATGCTCAAAGAAAAACCTGACATTGTGTATAAACGGATCGCTTATTTAAGAGCTATAAAAGGGTTCCGATTGGAAGGTCGTCCAATAATTTACACGGACGAAATATACGTTCACACAACGCACCTCTGCTCCAAATCATTGAGCGATTTAACGAACGAAGGCCTTCACAAGCCAACGTTAAAAGGATCAAGATTCATCATAGTGCACGCCGGGGGTAAAACTGGGTTTGTTCCCAATGCTTTTCTAGTGTATAAAAGTCATCAAACTGTGGGGGACTACCACAACGACATGAACTTTGAAAACTATTGCAAATGGCTGACAGAGAAGTTACTCCCAAATTTAGAACCTCCGTCTGTTGTAGTAATTGATAACATGTCTTATCATAATAATACGTTGGGTCCCGGGCCACGAAGGAATCGAAGGCAATGAGAAGGCCGACGAACTTGCAAGGCCCGCATTGCGAGAAATTTCTGCGGACCTGAGCCATTCTTTGGTATTCCTCAAAGCACCATTCGCAAAACTTTAGTGGACATTTACCATGAACACTCAATAAAACTCTGGAATGAAACCCAGGGTCAAAAACACTCCAAGGAATTAGTAAATGCCTATAACGCAAAATCTGTTAGGACCCTGGTGTCTTTAAACAGAAAAAACCTCTGCATGATCACTAGATCCCCAACGGGGCACTGTAGGCTTAACAATCACACGTGCACCATCGGGATCCTGGACTCGGACATTTGCAGGATGTGTGGGGAGTCACTAGAGACCCCCATGCACCTCCTCTGCGAATGCCTACTAATGATGCAAAACAGACACAAAAACCTGGGAAAATTCCTTTATATGCCCAGAAGAAATTAAAGATCTCAACGCCGACAAAATCCTCCAATTCTTCCAGAAGGCTGGACTGAGAAATGAGCTCTAATAAAAGGCTAGTCACAATAGTTCCATTATGGGACGCAGTGACAAATACCCCCCAGGGGGCAGCAAGCCTATCAATAAATAATAATAAAATTTCATAAGTGCTTGAACCCAGCTCCAACATCGTCATCAAAGAAAGCTGATATACAAGAATGGCTGTCCAGTAAAGGCATTCCTTATTGTAGCGACATGCTGCAAGCGGAATTATATATATAAACTGATTTTATTAAATAAGCCCAAGTATAAGGAATATGCAGTTGGTAAAATCATTGAAGAAGAAGGACACAATCCGGATTTGAATCCGATGGAATATATTTGGTGTATTCTGAAAGGGTATGTTGCATCCAAAAACGTTGAAATGTCACTAACAAACATTCAATTTTTAATTGAAGAAAAAATTAGGAACATTAATGAAATGGAATGGATCTACACCTGCCGGCATGCCGAAGAAGCTGAGAAATCATATTGGGATAATGAATTGGCTTTTGATGGCATCACCGATTATTAGCAATTCATAATAACTGAAAATAGTGAAAGTGTTGACAGTGAGAGCGGTGACTCAGATGAAGAATAACTCTAACTTGTGCCTAGTTCTTTTGTTTCATTGTTATTTCATTGGTTTTTTAACACGTCCAGTGCTGAGCCCGTAGCAGGTACGGGCGATACAAAGTTCCCCGGGTACGCCGTCCGAACAAGGTACGGGCACCTTTTAACTAAGGGGTATGGTAATAAAAAAACGTTAGCACAGGCGGATTGTGTATATAATACCCTCAGCGTGTAGTATAGCTTCAGTATACACCCATACATTCTATAGGTCGGTTCCTATTGTGTTTTTTCTACCGTAGTACCGTTGTAGCGCGTTTACACTGGCGAGTTTTTCTATACAGCGAATTATATTATGAGTGTGATAAGTTCGCGGACTTTTATTTATTTTTTTATTTGACTTTATTCAAGTGTCCTCTTGTTTATTCATTTTTTTATTAGACTTTTCGTTATTTTTTTTGTGTTCGGACTTCGGAATCAAAATATTATTGTGTTTTGTACTATGTGATATAATTGTAATTTATATTGAATTTGTTTAGTATAAAGTGTCTTTATTGTTATTTTTTGTGTTGGACCTTACATTTTTTTCGTTTTTTATCACGAAATACGCACCTACCTTGAAAAATGGATCAGCCATCAACATCCAAAAGAGCTAGGCTAGATGACGACTTTAGCGACACTGATAGTGATTTCGACGATTCGGGAAGGGACTTAGAGTTATCTTCCCCGAATCGGATGAAGATGACTTGGAAGACATGGATATAGATGAGATTATCCAGCCAGTACCACCAGCATCACCACTGCATCCATGCCAACCATCAAGGTCCGAACCAAGACAGTGGTCAAATTCACTCAAACCACCACAACACATCCCATTTACCGGTGTATCTGGTATACATTTTAGGGAAGCTGGAAGAGAACCAATCAACTTCTTCAATGCCATCGCCAATGATGACTTGTGTGAGATGGTAGTCAAACACTCTTCTTCAATGCCATCGCCAATGATGACTTGTGTGAGATGGTAGTCAAACACTCTTCTTCAATGCCATCGCCAATGATGACTTGTGTGAGATGGTAGCCAAATACTCTAACGATTATGCGGTAGAGGTGTTATCAAAGTCGGAAGGTGATAGAAGTCGAATCACAAGATGGAGGGACCTATCAATCGAAGAATTTAGGAAGTTTTCAGGGCTTATTTTCCACATGGGAACAATTAGGATGAATTGCCTAAACGACTATTGGAAGAAGGACCATTTGTTCAACCTGCCGACATTTGCTCAATACATGTCTCGAGATAGGTTTCTTCTTATACTTAGAGTGCTTCATTTCAATAATAATGAGGAAGAATCGACAAGCTTAGGAAAAATTCAGCCACTCATCGATTTTTTCAATGAAAGGAGTAAAAATCCGAGTAAAAATCTTTCGATTTTTTCAATGAAAGGAGTAAAACTCCGAGTAAAAATCTTTCAATCGATGAATCGCTGGTGCTCTGGAGAGGCAGATTATTGATCCGTCAGTACATGAAAGGGAAAAAAGCGAAATATGGTATAAAACTGTATATGTTGGGCCAGTCAAATGGATTGGCCCTAAAAATAATTGTTTATGGTGGGGCAGCAGACACCGAACTCGGTGGTAAAGACCACACTAACAAAGTGGTCAAGAAATTGATGGAAGGGAAGACTGGAGTCGGTCATAGTTTGTATATGGATAATTTTTACAATAACGTTTCATTGATGGAACATTTATTAGAAAATAAAACATTTGTTACTGGGACCCTGAGATCAAACCGGAAGTGACGATATCTTCCGAATTCGATGGCCAATTGACCAAAACCACTAATCGTCGAGGAAAGGAAGTTTGTAAGCCGAACATGGTAATAGAATACAACAAACACATGAGCGGTGTAGATTTCCATGACCAGATGCTTGCATACTACCCGTGTCGTCGGAAAACTTTGAGGTGGTATAAGAAACTGGGAATTCACATTTTCCAATCAATCCTAATAAATGCCTACTATTTGTACAATGCACAGAGTGAGCGGAAGAAAAGTCTAAATGACTTTAGACTGGAAGTAATTGATAATTTGCTTGGACCTCCTCCTGCCGTTCCTCGTCCATCAGTGTCAAATGTAAGACATTTGCCAGCCCCATGCGAAAGAAACGACAAAGGAAAAGTCAAAAAAAAGGCAATGCAAATATTGCTGGGAAAAAAATAAAAAACGGACCGATTCCAATTATTGCTGCAAGGAATGTCCACAAGTGCCTGGATTTTGTATCGAACCCTGCTTTAGGAACTACCATGATGAAAATAATCTATAAAAATCCTATTGTTATACCGATAATTACCTGTTTCGATGGTTTACCCGCACTTTCTCTTTTTATAACAATACTGATTGATTGTTATACATGTACTGTTTCATCGTTATTGTAAACATCTTCTTATTCTGACTCGCTTTTTTTTGTCGTAATATAACTTCTCAATGATGGTTTTCATATGACTGTTGCGAACCATTTTTCATTGTTATGGGTTTCTATGATACTCTCCAATGTCGATATACTCGTCATTATTTTTGTAGTTTCATAACTTGTTGTCGTTTGTTGTTCAGAAACGGACTTTACATAATAAATTGGTATGTTCATTGTTATTTTGAAGGTTTTTTACCCTTCTGCTACATGAATCCCTTTGAATGTCTGGAAATTCGCAATAATGGACAAATTGCAAACCGACTCTATATTCTATTGTTTTATTTTGTTTCGGTTACTTCAAAGACTTTCTAATTTCAAATCCTTTCCATTATAGACAGATAGGCCTAATTTTTATTATAACAATACGTCATAAAGTTGGAATAGGTTTATCTCTCTTTTCAATTTTTATTGTTTTTGTACAAACTTATTTCTTAAAAATTGTAAGCTGTCTCCAGATTATCTTTCTATTTATTTTGCATTATATAAGACCTAGTGAAATGCATTGTCATTTTATAACCTAAAGTTTCTTTTATCTCCATTCAAATTTCATGCATTTGTTCCCAAATTTACCCATATCTACATAAAATTTGTTGTTTTTTTTTTTGTTATTTTGTTTATGTCGGTGCCTAATAAATATATTTTGTTTATATTACCATTCAGTTTTGTTTATCTTATCTTGTACCTTTCTCCCTTTCCTAACTATTTATATTTAAAAAAACAAAACAAAAAAATTGGGACACTCAACCTCCCATTGCAAATGTCTCAATGTTGATGCAAAGAAATAGGTGTATTCACATTGTGGCGGCCATGTTTTGCATGACGACATCATCCACCAATAGCGTCTCTCCATGATGTCGACATCCAGTAGCAGCCTGCCACATCGTACACTGCAGTAGATATCGTAATTTACTCTTCATAAAATGGGTACTGGATCATTTCAAGATAAAAAACTTTAGCATCATATATAGGTATAAAATAAATAAAAATGTCTCTCTTTCTATCTCAACTATGGAAAGAAATATTCAAATGAAATAAAAATATGCTAAAAGGAGGTTCACTACCTGTTTCGTACAACCCAATATTGAACTGAAAAACTTATGGGTTTTGCGCTTTTCACATTCTCGACAGAAGAAGAAACACAAAAAGTAATAGGTAGGTATCCTGTCTTATGCACTCATTATAATCTCGCTAAAGTTTGCAAACCTAAAGATTTCAATACCGACCCAGAAGGACGTCGCTTTAGAAATTTAGGCACTCATAAGACTCTCGCTGGTGACCCCAAAATATATTGTGAAGTTATTGCAGTAGGTACATAGTACACACGAAATTCGATCACAATTCCTAAAATTTCAATACCGGTCTAGAATGAGGTCACTTTAGGTATCCAGTTTTAGACATTCGTAAGACTCTCGCTGGTTACCCCAAAATATATTGTGAAGTTATTGCAGTAGGTACATAGTACACACGAAATTCGATCACAATTCCTAAAATTTCAATACCGGTCTAGAATGAGGTCACTTTAGGTATCCAGTTTTAGACATTCGTAAGACTCTCGCTGGTGACCCCAAAATATATTGTGAAATTATTGCAGTAGGTACATAGTACACACGAAATTCGATCACAATTCCTAAAATTTCAATACCGGTCTAGAATGAGGTCACTTTAGGTATCCAGTTTTAGACATTCGTAAGACTCTCGCTGGTTACCCCAAAATATATTGTGAAGTTATTGCAGTAGGTACATAGTACACACGAAATTCGATCACAATTCCTAAAATTTCAATACCGGTCTAGAATGAGGTCACTTTAGGTATCCAGTTTTAGACATTCGTAAGACTCTCGCTGGTTACCCCAAAATATATTGTGAAGTTATTGCAGTAGGTACATAGTACACACGAAATTCGATCACAATTCCTAAAATTTCAATACCGGTCTAGAACGAGGTCACTTTAGGTATCCAGTTTTAGACATTCGTAAGACTCTCGCTGGTGAAAGTGTTAATATGCTGATTCATGTTTGTTTTAGTTATTTTTATTATTATTACACACCTATTCACCCTAAACAAGTTTTTTTTCCCTCAAAGCCATTTATAGAATAATACAAGATAAACCTGTATTTAAATCATTATCGAAAAGGAGGCAGTCCAAAATTTTTCAATCAAGTGGACAGCTGTGCAATCGGCACAAGATAAAAGAAGCTTGGAGGAATTTCCTGGTACCACATGCTCCACACTGGAAGCGAATGTGGATTAAGTAAGGAAGAATATGTTTTATTCCATGTGTCAATGTTAGATTAACAGTTCTACAGAATGGTATTTCATACTAATGTAACCTCATTGACACAGATATTATTAAACCTACAAACCTCGAAAGTTGTGCGTATTCATGAATAAAAAAACTCCCACATTGCTAAAACGGGTAAAACCCAAAATTGTTTTTTGATTACAGTCCACTTTGAAATATATCAAGAACAGTGTTTTCACTATCGGCAACATACAGTAAATAAATTCAATAACATTATGAACCTTATTGTATGCAAGAGTGGCTGGTGATCCGGCAGCACTGGTTACTCCTTGGATATGATCTGAACGATGGCATTGATGATCCGGCTCCCCTTTTCGTGGTGGAGCAGGTTAAGACAGGGATCCTTGATTTTCTCTTCTAGCAGGTTTATAAGATCGCTACGTATCATTTTCAGCATTTCTCCAATCTAAAAATAAAATATTTGAGTTTCATTATAATAATTGTATAATTATGACCAAAAAAATGGACATCATGTAGAAAGTTTGCAACTTTCAAAAAACCTAGTTCCTTGAACACTAATTTAAATTAACCAGGTTTAATGTGAGTGTATTTTTTTTTGTGAGCACAAAAAAGGAAACTTATTAGATATTAAATTGCAATGCATGTATTTTGTCAAAGCTCACAATAAACTTTCACAACAAGGAGACACAATCCTCGCAAAATCATTTTTTCCCCAAATAACCAACATCGCACAATATTTTATTCATACAAATTACAACATAATATGGCAAAAGCTATCAAACAATATTTAACAAACGACCTATGTAGAATAGAAATTCATTAATTTTTAAATCCTAAACATTCTCATAAAACCTATTAGCAAACACAAAATGTCATAAAACATAGGTACAAATTCCAGAGGTTTACAATTTTATTCACACACATCTGGACAGAAGAAATTTATATATAAAGCTAGTACACACCTCATTTGTTTCAATTTGGAATACGATCCAGCCATCTTCCAAGGACACGACAAAGCTTCCACTGTGTAACTCAACACCGAGATGACATCCTGTTGACAAGTTTCAAAATTAAGTGTTATCATTGAGATTAAATTCATCTTACAAACTGTTCGAACGACAAGTATTTTCAAATGCATTCAAATCCATATTATCCAATGAAATATTACCTGAAAACAGCACAAAAGGTAACTGAGGCACCATGGAACAATCTCGGATGAAAATTCTCGAAGTCTTCACCTTTTCCTGATAGACTAGATATGGACTTGTAAAATGTGAGACTGTGTAGTTTATAGAGGACGGATGAACGCAAACGTAGCCGTCTTGTTTAGTCTTGAATTTCAACTCTTCGGGTTTGGGTAATCTAGGTACGGCACCCCCGGCTGATTGATGGAAAGACTTCTCCGGTGTCAGAACCTTGAATTAAAAAAAATATTGAAAAATTTATAGTAAAAAATATAACTTAATAAAAATTTAGTTGATGAATAAGAAATACCTTAACAACATTTGGATACAGTGCAGCACATAAAATTGCAGCTAACAATTTGTGATTGTCACCATTAACATTCAGCTGTGAACAAAAGAAATCAGATTAAAATCAATGATATAGTTCGGCTAGAGTGAAAGGCTATAGGCTAGACTAGTTTATATCCATTATAAAAACAGAAAAAATGTTGATATGTGTACAGCAAGCATTTATAAAATGGTAGGTACTGAAAAAGGAATTTCGACTGCGTCCCAATTTTTTTTTTTTTTTTAAAAAAAATGAATCTGTGCTCACTCGAAGTGAACACAAATACACTTTTGACATCTTTCACAGTAAGCAAATGCTTGTGTCGTGAAAGCGGAAAATGGTCGACACGGCCGGGATTCGAACCCACGACCTCCGCACGAAACAGTGCGAAAGCCGGCGTCGTAACCGCTGGTCTATCAACCACCTCAAATGCATGCACTCTGCAACTGTAGAACAATCAAGTGAAATAATAATAAAATGAGAAAAAAAATAACCTCTGAGCCAGTAATGGTGGCAACTTTATCAGCTCCCTTTGACCGTCTCGTATTCGTGAGGGCAGGAACGAAACCAATTGACGCCAGCAAGTCCAATAGCTGATGTTTGATATCTCCCAACATCGATAATGTTTTCCCAGATAGAAAATTCTCGCTAGCAAACACTTGTCCGGAATATCTACTCTTTGACGAAGCATCTTGCCATTTCTAAAAGAAAATTACGACATAGTAAGACATGTATTTTAGAATACCTAACACTTTAGTATTGGTTTATGATTTTCTATCTTTCTGAATTTGAACTACTGACTGCAAGCAATCAAGATTCGATTCGATGCTTTGATAAGGTTGTTAAAATGTCCCAGGTAGAATAGAAAGGTTCGTTAATTCCCCTCATACCTAAATGCTGGATGCTGAGAACTTTTTACTATATTTTATTTTATTCAGTCAAAAAAATCATCACTCAGCATAACAGGTAAAAACCCTTTGCGCCGAGCAAAGGGTTTTACGAATGCAAGCTTTCTCTTGAAACTGACTCTTCGTCGTTGGTTCTATGAAACCTCTCATGTGTTCAGACACAAATTTTACAGGAGGCGCAAAAAACTGTTTAAAGCTTGGTAAGCCTCACATGAGAGATTTATTTTTTCATCATGGCATTTTTAATGTAGCCTTAACACATAAGATATTTCATTGACATATGCAACTCGATGAAAGTAACAATTTGACACCAAAAACTCATTTGCAAAAATTGCCACATAAGAGGTTTCATAGAACCAACGACGTCTTGTTACTGAACTTTACCTTGTATGCTTTTAAAACAGTCAATTGGTCACTATTGTACATTCCAAATTCCTTCTTTTTCTTATCGGCTTGGTCTTTTTTACCAAAAGGTGCTACGAACGGGTTTTTATAGCTCAGACAGGCTGCTATGGTGAGGGCTGAATCTACACAGCAGAAAATTGCCCCAAACAACATCAGCTTTCCGATCCTGACATCCACAGGTAGGGCTGCCAAATGTGCTCCGAGAGCTGTTAGATCCATTGCTCTGTCCAGTGCTCCCACATCTTGAAGTCTTAAGAGGGCAGAAGATACACTTTCTTCAGAAGGGGGCTCTATTGTATTACCTACAATGAAAGAATCATCCAATATAAAATTTGTAAAAATTTTACTGCACCAAAATGTAGTAATGTCTCGAGCAAGTGTCTATAATATAAAAGAAAGTCAGGTTGGTGCAAAAATTTATAATTAGAGATCGGCTGAATAGATTTTTATGATGCTTGGTTTATTGGATTCTTCTCCACTGCGGATAACAGAATAATTTTAAAAAATTTGATAAAATTCCATAATACAATTTTTATTTACTTGATAACTACCAATTGAGTTTCAAAACATTGGTATGCAGATTTTTTCAGAAATATTTTTTTATCATTCTAACATATTTTAAAAGTATTTTTGTATTAATTACAAATTTGAAATCAATATTCATAGTAAAGACTACAGGACAATGTCTGTCGGGAAAGCTAGTAATACATAAAATGTGGACATGGAAGAAAAAAGAAGAATGTAGTATAAATGCAGTAGAGATGAGAGCTCTACGCTGTGGGATATGAAAAGGAATGAGAATATTAGGAAGGAATGTGGTATGGAAGTTACTATTGTTACGAAGATGAAAGTTAACACGTTCAGTGCTAATGACGCGTATCCGCGTCATAGTAGAATTTCATACAGTGCTGTTGACGCGGATCAGCAAATTGAACATTCCAAGGCTCCTCAAACTATAGCGTGGTATGAAATACACTAAAAACGCTGCAGCACACGGAATAACACTCAGTATCCACTTGGACTTTGGCCGGGTTGGTACTTTTGTATGTTTTGGAGTATTTATAAGTCGTAGGTTCGTGGCGAGAGTATATACGCGTCTTACGGATCTCTATTGTTTTATTATTGACTATATTACTTTTATTCACTTTTATATTTGTTTTTTATTTTATTTTTACCAATAATTTATGTTTTTATTATTTTTACCAACATATTTTTGCAAACATTTTACCTGTGAAATTATTTTTTTCGGTCATATTTTTTTAGTAATTTTACTATTATTTTTTTTTTGGCTTAATTTTTTACCCATAATATTAATTTTTTACCGTCTAGGTATACCATTGTATTATAAGTCATAGATCAATCATGAAAAAGACCCAAGTATGATGACTCTGGCAGTGATAGCCAATATGATGATATTAGTGATAGTGAATTGTACTATTGTATGTTTAGTGATTATGAGTCTGACAAAGATAAAAAAAGCGGTTATGATGACGAACTCGTTATTCCTATGCAACCCCCTCAAGCATTACGACAAATTGTTACAACATCGGGTTCGGAAAAAAATGCAAATAATATTGAGTATGTGTGAATCCTCCACTCTATGTACCTTCCATACAAATATATAACTCAATATATACCAAGAGGGCGGTGCTTACAGCGACACTTGAAGTTGGAAAGTGTAGTAGGTTGCCAACTATCGTGATATTTATGGGATTTTATAAAGAATCGCCGTTTTTAAGGGATTTTAAGGATATTCAGCAACTGCCTAATTATTAGGTTTTTCATATAGCAGTGAATGTGTTAATAAGTTGAGATGGTTCGGTCATGTTGAATGAATGAATGAGGAATCAAAACGAAATCACATAGAAAGGACCTCACCTAAAACTTGATGCACTTTGATATTTTCAAAAAGTGGAAGGACTTTAATCCTCAATATCAGCTGCTCCAAAGGCACTCGGTGCAGTTCAGGAATGGGCTGATGCAGCATGTGATGCTCATACCTGTGTGACGTGAACAGATGGATGCAGATACCAGGCATGACACGACCCGCTCTTCCCTTTCTTTGCAAGGCATTAGCTCTCGACACCCAAATCAAATCCAGCGATTCCATATTACGGTTGGAGTCAAATCTGTAAATGAAATAATAAAAAAATTTAAGAAAACAAAGCAAAACTACCACGATTGCATAATGTAATGCACTGACATCTATTGAATTTAGGGAGAATTATAAATTGTGTATATGTGACAACTAATAACTCTAAGAATTCATTACTGAAGTTAGAATTTTAAATGGAACAAACCACCACGGGCTTACGACCGTCTTCTACTGTTATTTCGAAGGCTGGCTTAGTGTGATCACTTTACGTTAACAACGTTCGCCATTAGGTGGTAATGTTTATTCCCCAAAACTCCTAATCATGAGAATTATAAAAAATCCCATGTAGATAACAAGTAGATATTCAATAATTAATGAAATATAGAGATAAAAGTTGGAAATTATTAAGAACAAGAGAGCAAACAAATTTAAAAACTGCGACTGCTGTCATGTATTTGGCGCCAGGATATGAATATATTCATTTTTGTTACTGTCTCATCTTTATTGCCTATTGGCTTTGTTGGTGCACAACATTCTAATTATGTTGTCTGTGTTTGTTTTAATTAATTATAATGAACTTTCCCTACGTGAATACACAAACCTTACAAAAAATTCTAATTATGTCTAGATTCTTGTTACCATTTTTCTGGACTAGATCTCAACCAATATGAGACAACTAATGAATCTTAACAATCCATTACTGAAGTTTAATTTTTAAATGGAACAAACCATTGTGTAAATTGACAGCTCAGCATAGAAAAAAATTATTGGACTAAAAAAGATGTCATCTCCTAGAAAGTTTGAATTAATAAAATTGATTGATTGATTGAGTAACTTATGTACTGCTTCTTACTTGAGGATGTAGGTTCCTATTTTTTTTTTTTTTTTTTTTTTATTTAAGTTCTTTATTCATTGGAAAAAATCACATTAGATACATTTTCATATCTCCCTCCACTAGGCATAGCCTGTCTTAGAGAGGAGATGTCACATAAGCATACATATTATATTATTAGTCGACATAGATAAAAATAAGGTAAAAAGACTATGGTACACAATATTATGTTTGTACATAGTGTAAAAAAAAAATTGAGTAAAAATAAAACAAAGATTATAGTAATACCTAATAATAAAAAATAATAATAATGTCAGAATATAATTTAAAAAATAAAAAATGATGAAAGAATGAATATATGTAAATCATTAGTCATAAGTTATTTCACAAGCAAATATCTTTATAAGAAAAAAAAAAAGAAAATATATTTATATATGTAATATAATAATAAATAAAAAATAAATAAAAATTGAAATAAATAAATAAATTAAACACACATATCTACATATAACATGCACACAACACACATAAAATATATAATATAACAAAAATAAATATAATAAATATAATGACACTCAACAAGCCCCACAAACAATCATGCAACATCATGGCCTCAGCCTAACAGCGACCCATAGTACTCTCTGCCGAGACCTAGGACAAACTTTGTTACCTTTCTCTTAAACTCTACCACGGCAGTTACACCCTTCAAATCCTCACTCATTTCATTATATATTTTAGGCCCAATGAAAATCATATGTCTCTGCCCAGCTGCAGTCCTCATGAATGGAATCTCCATATTGATTCTCAAGGCCGATCTAGTCGATACTATTGACACTTTCTCATTAAAAAAATACTTTTTGCTATGAATAACTATTAAAATGGACTTGATAAATAACTGCCTACAATCCAAAACTTGAAATTGACTGAATATCTCATCTGTTGAGTATCTTCGAGGCTTTTTTAGTAGAGTTTTCAATATGTATCTCTGAACCACATTTAACATTTCAATTATCGACTCAGTACAACCACCCCAAGCAGGAATCCCGTATAGCAAGAGAGACTGGGTCATAGAGTAGTAGACAACTCTCAATGCTTTTATATCCAATATGCGTCTAAGCTCTCTATAGATATAGATAGATTTTCTCAATCTGTTCGATAAATGCAATATGTGTTCCTCCCATCTAAGTCTGTAATCTATTATTATTCCTAAATATTTTACCGAGCTCACTCTAGTAATAAAATCACACCTGCATTCAGCACATACCCCTCTACACTGATGCACTCTCATGCAATTCCCATCAGTGGGCTGACCTCTACTATTCAGACTAAAAGTCATAAAATGTGTTTTCTTAGTGTTCAAGGTAAGCAAACTGTCATTCAACCAATCTTTCACTCGCCTTAATCCCCTCTCGGAGACATCCCAAACCTCAGACCAAGTACTTCCCTCAAAGATCAGAGCCGTGTCATCTGCGAAGGTTATGACGTCTCCATCCAAGCCAATGTTACAAAGTTGGTTTATATAGATTATGAACAAAATTGGCCCCAACACGCTCCCCTGTGGCACTCCAAATGACACACAAGCTTCATCACTACAGACATCACCAATTTTCGTATATTGCACTCTATCCCGGAGGTAACTTTTGAACCAATCATGAGAGGGACCAGTAATCCCCACATCAGTGAGCCTATCAAGTAACAAAGTATGAGACACGGTATCAAAAGCCTTCGCTAGATCGAGGAAAACTGCCAGGACACGTTTACCACAATCAATTCCTCTACTAACCTTTTCCGTGACCCTCAATATTGCATCAGTAGTACTACGACCATTTCTAAAGCCATATTGATTGTCTATTTCACGACAAGCTTTTAATAGCTTAATGTGAAAGATCCAAAAGTGCATTTGCGTTCACTTTATGTATTACAATAACATAAGAATTAACAGGACTTAACTTACTTATTCAATATAGTTTATAATGAGACTAGCTTTCTCGACAGACATCCTGTGTTCTGTGTTCCTAACTATGAATATTGAATTCGAATTTGTATGGTGATGAATAAATTATCATTTGACCAATGTAATCATGACTGATACGTCTGTTTTAAACCATGTATATTCTATCCGCATTCTGTCAATTGCAATAACTATTTAACAACCGACAGTTTCTGTCAAAATTTCAAAATTGGAATAAAAATTACTAATAAGGTTGCCTACGTAGAGTTTTCTTTGATTTTCTAACTATCCAAGCAACTTTCTTAAATTTTGTTTCATATGAATCTTCTCCTTATAAAAGCCAACACGACAAAAAATGAATTAGCGAAATTGGTCCAGCAGTTTAGGCATGATGCGATGACATCGGAAAATAGCTCTCCATTTTTATAATATAGATAAGTAGCGAAAAGAATGAAGATGAAATTAACTGTAAAAATTATGTTTAATCCATAACAAACCTCTTTTCTTTCATTTTGCCACTGTCAATAACGAACACACAATCATCAATGGTGACAGAAGTCTCTGCTATATTAGTGGACAGCACAATTTTCCTCACACCTTTCTTAGGTTTGCTAAAAACAGCCGATTGCTCCTCGCTTGACAGGGTGGAGTGTAGAGGAACTAACATGTAATTTCCAGTTCTGTAACGTAAGATAAGAAATATTTTAAAATTCAATTGTATTGAGATTGAAAGTCTCTTCTCCTAACCTCTTTTGGCTATGCTAATCTCAACGAAGACAATCTGCAAGACAGGCTTAAAATTTCAGAATTCACTTTAGGTATTTCTGAAATAGTCATTGACGGCTTACAATACATAAACGACAGCATATTACTTAAAAGACAAATTCCAATACCTAGATATTCACGGCTCCAACAAGCATCTTCTTGCAATACCTCCACACAGAACTTCATTTTGTAACTATTCTTTATCTATCTACGGCGCTCGTTATCGGAATGATCTCCCATCTTCGGCAAAACCAGCTTACAATTCAAATTCCTTTAAAAACTACTTAAGACACATTTTTTCTCTTCTGGTGCATTATGAACCTTATTTCATCCATCCCATTTTCCACCCTCTACCCTCATTTATCCTATTTGGTGTAATCTATAAATTTTGTTCCCAAAACTAACCTTGGACTAAACACTTTGCTGTCACACAATTGTTCATGTAATGATGTGATTTCTGATATTCCGGGGAGAAATATCAAAATAGCACCTTCCTTTGGCCAATCATGGTCGCCTTCTACAATATACGTCAATATGTGTTCAATCAACTCCAAATTTATCTAAAAAAAAATAAGTTAATCAATTATCGAGAGACAACAAGAGAGACAAAGTCCCTCAGCTATGCTTTGAAGTAATGAAACACTCAAGAAAGTCTTCCCCCTCTAAAGTCATTCAGTGTATGAAGGAACCTCACCTTTTCAGGATTCATAAGATACAAATTTTTACATGTCCTTTTCGTATACTTTTGATATCTGGCCAATGTTTGAGCAAGAGTCAGATTTTCATCTCTGATGTTTGGTTTGGGCATTGACTGCGCCGCTAATACATCACACGTTTCCATTTCAATCTCCATATCTTCCGCCGAACCTGCAAAATCAAACAAGTATTCCTCTGAAAACTCATCATTTGGTCGTTTTTTAACAAAATGAATATTATATATTCACCTTTGGCCAAGGCTGTCGCCAGCCCAGGGCCCAGGAAGGGGCAATTTAATCCATTCATAGTCTATTCTCCGTATACCCTATTGGAGGATGAGGAAAATATGAATTGGCTACATTTTTAAATCTCCGCTTTTTAATCTCCCTGCCCCCCTTGGCAACGCCCTTGCCTTTGGCATCACTTTCTAACAGCATGTCAAATCTTTAAAGTCGTGCACTCATCAGCAAGTTATAATCATAATTGCTCCGTCAAGTAATTTGTTTGACAAAGCATTGGTCTTGTTACTGTATCATGCTGATTACCATTACAGCTTGTTGATGTTTTTGTAGATTGTGAATTTACAAACTGACTGTGCAGAACAGTGGAAATGACGACTTTAAGAAGAATTAAATGAAGACTTGTAACATTCAAGATGTTTTAAGATGGAGTACAAAGAGGAGAGACCATGTTGGCAGAATAGGTCCAGAGAGACTTCTTAGAATAGTAAAGGAAACACTACCAGAGCGAATGCATCTGCATTTCAAGAACCAGACTAATTTCTGAAAAAATAACAGATCCAAGATCTAAATAAAAAGGGAATATTGTACGCTTTCAGACATACCTTTTGTAATACGTCTAGCGTATGTTGAATTTTCCTCCATAACATAGTTGGTAGATTCTAAAATATCTTCCAGGAAGAACTGTTGGACTGGAAACGTTCTACCTGGAATCAAATCATCAAAAGACAGTTCCGAGGAATGATATCACCTTGCTTGAGAAAAATATGCACAAAAAATATATTTACCAGGTATTTCTAAAACGGGAACACCGCCAAAATAGTTGGAAAACAACTCAGCATTGAGAGTAGCGCTCATCAGGATCACCTTCAGATCTTTACGGTTCATTAATAAATCTTTCAATACAAGCAGCAAGAAGTCGCTCTCTTCAGATCTCTCGTGAACTTCGTCAACTACAATATGGGATACAGATTCCAAACTGGGATCGCTTTCTAATCTCCTCAGCAAAATACCCGTAGTGCAGAAGGTTAATCTAGTTTTGGAGGAAACCTTGTTTTCTAAGCGGATCTGCGATAAATATGATACAAAAGTTAAAAAATTAATAAGAATATAAAAATACAGTAGGCAACAGATATTGTGATATAAAGCGGCTCTTTCTATTAACCAATGATTACAATAACCAGCACATACCGTATTATTATCATTTAGCCAAAAAATGTAAGGTTTCAATTACTGACCTGATAACCAATGGTATTTCCAGTTCTCTCTACTCTCTCATCAGCCACCCGGTCTGCTACTCCAATAGCCGATATCCTCCTTGGTTGGGTGCACACAATCTCAACATGAGATTTGGATTGAGATTTAGTTCTAGCCGACAACCATTGATCTAAAAAGAATTGTGGTATTTGTGTACTCTTACCGCACCCAGTTTCTCCACAGATCACAACCACCTAAAGAAAATAAAGATGTTTATTTCAATAAGAGAAGTGAGTAGGAAGGAACCTTCCAATAACGTGTCCAAAAGAAATCAAAGAGTTTAAAATCCACCATCTTTGCAAGAGACTGAACTGAGCAACAAACTCTAAATTTAGGGCTAGTTATAATAGTTCCACAATGGGACGCACTAACAGCGACTTCCTAGAAGGAAACAGGCCTAGCAGTAAAAGTAATTATAATCAAAGGGAAAGGGGCAAAATAATTTTGATTAATATTTCAGGATGAGATTACCTGATTGTGTTCCACAGCCGCTAATATTTCTGTCATTTTATTCCAAGCTGGTAACTTCTTTCTGTCTTCCAACATCTTTTTATACTGGCCATTGTTTTGTTTCTCCGAAAACTTCTTAGCTATGAGATCATCTTCTTTGCATATGCTTTCGTAGCTTTGGTTCAGTTTGTTGTCTCTGTTGGATGCTTTCTCATAATGAGACGGAAGGATTTTGTGTGTGGTTTCCTCTTCATCCATGATAATAGGAAACAGAGGCTGCGAGGAATCTATAAACTTCTTATTATTGCTTTGTAAGAACGTTGTGATGTCCTCTTCGTTTTGCAGCAATTCTACTATAGAGTAAACTGAAGGAATTCCGTCCTTGGACAGTGTGTCGGCTTCTTGAATCAAGCGTCGACAAATATGCAGACAAGTCAATTGAGGTAGCTTGTCGGTTGGTGCTGTCGATTTCAAAAATATATACGGACTCTCAAAGGGATATCTACTATTTACAGGAAAACGTATTTCGAGATAGAAATCCGAAATATTTGAAGCATCGTCAGTATCACAGATATTGTTATTCACAGCAGTCTCAATTTTATGTAAAAATCTACATTTACTACCAAATTTACAATTACCCTTAGCAAAATTTCTACATATATCAATTTTTTTCGTTTTGAAGTTGTTATTTTTATTATTGTAATTTATATTCTCTTTTCTTAATGGTTCTTTCTTTGGTTCGTTGAAGAGTTTGAGGATAAAATCTAATTTTAATTTAACTTCCCAAACGCTATTCTGCTCTTTTTCTTTGAACAATGAATCGTAAATTGACTCTAACACGGCTTTTTCGTCAATCCTCTGCTCTAATAGATCTTTGTCAGTCATATTGCAATCAATTTCAATGTCCTCTTTTTCTATTTCATAATATTTTTCAAACAACAAATGCAGAGCATCATCAATCTGACCATTTTTATAATCTAATGCTTCAGCGCAATGAGATTTGTGAAAACCATAGCTGAAAATATATTTTAATTAAGTAAGTATTAAAAAATCAAAGATGAAAAGATACCATAGACAATAATGATTTATTTAGTTTCAAAAATTACCTCTCTAGCTTCTTCAATGCAAACATTCTTAGTTTATTTTCCATAGATGGCGCCTCGTCCTGTTTTTTGGAATAATCAAATATTCCTTGCACAACTAAATTACCCCTTTCCATCCAATACTTTTTATTTAAATTTGAACCCTTATCCTAAAGTTAGGCCAATATGATTGAACGATATTTATAATAAACAAAATCTTTCAAAAATATTCTTCTAGCAAATTTTCAAACCTTATAATCGGATGATTTTTTCAAAGCGAAATCAGGCCCATGAATATATCTCAAAGTATCCATTATAAGATTTTGAGAATCTCCACTGAGACGAAGAGTTTGCATCTCCACTCGAAGTTTATGAGCTTCATGGTTTTCCAAAGATTCTTTATTTTTTCTAGAATCACAATAGGAATATCTTAAAAATTACATTCTGAAACACATTGTGAATGTGTTAAAAATGTGAGGAAGTTTGCTTAGAGACATGGGCAAAAATATATGATGAGATATTAAGAACATCTGGGATCCAAAATATGCTGCAATAATGATAAGAATAACTACAGCTGGTTCCTCCAGTATGTGAAAGTACCTAAGCATTGCAAAATATGATGAAATCACTGATGGTCAGTAAATAAAGGTTTAGTGTACAAAAACATCTGATTACCGATGTAAATTTAAAATGATCAATTGACAATCATTTGTAAATCGTATTTTGATATTTAAAGCAACAAAAGAATTTATAACTAAACAACCTTGAAAGACAGCAATATTTTACTTACCCAATTTTAGCGTTAACAGGTACGTGAAGAAAAAAATCATCGGCGATTGCAGGGGAGTCATCATCCTCCATTGTAATAGATTTACTTCAAGTACTGATGTAAAAAATGAAAATAGATTTCATACCAAACAGGCTGATGATCCACAAGTGCGACCAAACTCCAATGCACAGACACTTATTACTCCAATGCAACGTCAAATTTTGTAGGTTATCTTATTGTCAAAACAAATCATGAAGTAACGAACAGTGACGAATAATTCTGTAATAATTACTATGTACCATTGTTGCCAACACAAAACTTTAAGAAATAAGCAGACAAACTGGCAAAAGTGGTAGAAATTGCTAAAGGTAGAATGCCAAAGGCGTTCTGAAAATTGGCACCCGGAAACATGAGAATTGACAAAAAAGGTAATTCATCTACACTACTATTATAAAGAGGAAAGTTTTGATTGATTGTTTGTTTGACGGGAATAGGCTCCGAAACTACTGAACCGATTTGAAAAATTCTTTCACTGTTGGGAAGCTTAAGCTACACTCTCCTCGCTGAACATAGGCTATATTTTTTATTTTCATATAGCCTTTGATCCTTACTAAAACTCCTATAAGGTGCAAAAATTACCTAAAATATTCTTTACATCGCGTACGCTGCGAAAACTATTGAAGATAGAGTAACATAATGTATTACGATTTTGTAGATGAGATCATTATTTACAAAAAATGTCGCGACAGCATATGTCTAACTATTATAGTTATGCCACAATAAGTGTTTATTTATTTAAAAAAAATAATTGAAACGCCATTTCATAATTTGAGTACTTAACTGTATCTAACAAGAAAAAACATATTATTTTATTTCAAATTTCAAAAAATATTCTTCGATTGTCATGTAATGAATATAACCAAAGAGACGTAGAAGTTTTTGATATTATTTGCCGAATAAGTATCAAACTTTTTTTTTTCTAAAGAAGCGTTTCAATGTTAAAAACGCTTAGTGAATATTTTTAAATTCTAACCGTTGGTTGTCGAGGAATATTTTAAGATAGAAGCATAGATGAAGATTCTTCATTTCGGCGTATTTTTGATTCCCTCGCCTGGGAACTATTTCTAGATAGTTGGGTTCTTGATTTTTTGCATGCTTCAAAATATTATATTTTTAATTATTTATAACTACTGAACCGATTTGAAAAATTCTTTCACTTTTGGGAAGCTACACTATCCCCGGTGAACATAGGCAATATTGAATTTTCAAAAATATTTGGGATCCTTACTAAAACTCCATTAATGTAACACAAGGTGTAAAAAAAATACCTAAAATATTCTTTACATCGCGTGCGCTGTGAAAACTTTGATGATAGAATAAAATAATGTACTACAACTTTGTAGAAGAAATAATTATCTACTAAAAGTGTCGCGACAGCATACGTCTAACTATTATAATAATGCCACAATTAGTGTTGATTTATTAAAAAAATAATATTTGAAATGCGGCAGAGATATAGACCATTAGAATGCTACATTATTCCAGATTAACATAGCCTATAGAATATTTTGATAAAGTTAGGGATCTATAAAGATCATAAGAAAACTGAATTATTTTTTTTTAAATACCTATGTACCTACCCGTGCGAAACAGGGACAGACTGCTAGTTGAGTATAATAATAATACTACTTAAAATAGAGTGGCAACTCGAGCGTTTTTTTGTAGACTGGGTATACAACGCCATATTTTGTTCATCGTACTAAAATTACGCACATGCGCGCTTTCAAATCTTATACCCCCAGTGGCGGATTTACCAGCAGGCTGAGTAGGCTTGAGCCTAGGGCGGCGGATTTTTGGGGGCGGCAAATTTTCCCCAAAAAAAAATATTGTCTTACAGAAATAAAAAATAAATAAATACCTAAATGTTATAAGATTTCACCACTTAACTTAACCTGTCAAAGTGAGGAATTTGACGTTTGTCAATCTGCTAATACTTTTTTATTTGGAGCGCGGTGCGGAGTGCCTGGCCGAAAACACCTACGCCTTCATAGCACCATCTGATCGTTTAATATTGATTATTTACCAAAACTGTAGTAAATTGTAAAACATTCATACGTTTTCGAAAAGCTTATTAATTGGGGAAGTTTTTCTTGTATTTTATACGCCAAGTAGGTATATTATCCTTTTTTGGAGCAATTCCTTTAGAGAAGTCGAAATAAAAAATAAAAAAATTGACTTGTGATTTAAAAACGTTGTATTTCTGAGAATCTTTTAATTTTCTTCTTGATTTTTTATTTCAACCACTCCTTTATTCTTCAACTATTAGAAAAATGTATTTTTACATTCCTAAATGGAGTACCTACTTTGTTACAATTTCCAATTTTATCTCAAATAGTGAAAATTTGAAAAAAAACTGTAAAAAGTTAAATAACTCTAAAACCACTGGCATTTTACCCCTGGTTAATAATGGCAAATTTGCAACAAAATTGTTGCAAATTTGCTCTAATATAACCCCTTCAAGGAATGCATCGAATTACCAGTCACCCTGTATATAATTTTAAAAAAAGAGAATCATGTTTTAGTCTTAATTCTAAAATATTTTCTTCCATCTTCTTTTGTCCGTGTAGGGTATCGAAGGTTAGAAGGGGCGGCAAAATTTGAACAGCCTAGCCTACTGGCGGCAAATGCGTAAATCCGCCACTGTATACCCCTCAATATATTCAATTTTATCCTTAACTTATGAATATAAATAGTTTCAAAAATGACCTACTCTATTTCATCAGCAAATATATTTTTTATTTTAACGTAACATTTTAAACTTTTTTTACACATTCAAGATTAAAATGTTAAATTAAAACAAAAATATATCCATTTTAGAAATAGGATGTCACTTTAAGAAACTATAAATATTCATAAGTTATATGAACAAAATTGAATATTATGTCAGTGTGTTGATGAATATTTTACACTATATATTTTATGAAAAGGAATTAAAATTTGAGATGTTAATCCATTAATAAAACAATCCAATAAAATAAATTACATTTATTTGTTTTTTATACTTAGTGCTTTTACATCAATGAGATATTATACTGGAGATGCAATTCCATACAATTTTTGGTTTGAAACTAGCATCACGAGTAAATTTGAAGTTGAACTTAAATAAAAATATGCAATCAAGCATTACTGACGAATATTTTTGTCTTTGTCACACATAATACGCCAAACGGCTAAGTGCTGTCACCTTCTACCGGTACACATTAATAGAATTTTTTTTTTTTTTTAAATTATCACAAAACCTCCTATTTCTTGAGATTTGTTCATCACTCAGACCTTCCAATATTTAACCACAGATTTTGCATTAAATTACGAGACAGATCGTTCAAACATCGCTGCACTGATGAAAACAAAACAAAGCGACCTATATCGAGACACATGAATGAAAACAGGGAATAAAGCGTCCAAATATCATACAACGACACAAAAATAATATATTTACGAAAAATGAAATCACAAAACTTATCATATCAAGCTTCAAAATATAAAGAAACTGACACATGGTGAAAAAAATATAAACTCGCGGAACTAAATCAACAACTTCTTAACAACTCAATCAACAACTTCTTAGTAACCCAATCAACAGTTTCTTAGCAACAATCAACAACTTCTTAGCAACTAAATAACAGCTGTCATGCGGCTGCGCGGCTGTAGTTCCAATAATTTCCGAAAAAAAAGTTCTGGCTCAAGGACCATGAGGTGTCAAACTTATCTGTCAATTGTCAAATATATTGTCTATGGTTTCTATGGAAGTTTCACTACAAGGAAAACGAGGTAATTATAAAAGAATCTGATTTTCAAATGAAAAACTTCAAATATAGGAAGATTCCTTACTCAAATCGGTAGATACGTAGACAATATCCAAAATCGGTAGATCTACCGAAATGTCGGTAGATATGGCAACGCTGCACCATGCGCATTTTAACAAAATGATTGATTTATTGTGATATTTTAACATATTTATTCTATGCTTGCCAAGACTTTTATGGTAACAGTTTCAATAAACTGGCTACATTTTTAAATCTCCGCTTTTTAATCTCCCTGCCCCCCTTGGCAACGCCCTTGCCTTTGGCATCACTTTCTAACAGCATGTCAAATCTTTAAAGTCGTGCACTCATCAGCAAGTTATAATCATAATTGCTCCGTCAAGTAATTTGTTTGACAAAGCATTGGTCTTGTTACTGTATCATGCTGATTACCATTACAGCTTGTTGATGTTTTTGTAGATTGTGAATTTACAAACTGACTGTGCAGAACAGTGGAAATGACGACTTTAAGAAGAATTAAATGAAGACTTGTAACATTCAAGATGTTTTAAGATGGAGTACAAAGAGGAGAGACCATGTTGGCAGAATAGGTCCAGAGAGACTTCTTAGAATAGTAAAGGAAACACTACCAGAGCGAATGCATCTGCATTTCAAGAACCAGACTAATTTCTGAAAAAATAACAGATCCAAGATCTAAATAAAAAGGGAATATTGTACGCTTTCAGACATACCTTTTGTAATACGTCTAGCGTATGTTGAATTTTCCTCCATAACATAGTTGGTAGATTCTAAAATATCTTCCAGGAAGAACTGTTGGACTGGAAACGTTCTACCTGGAATCAAATCATCAAAAGACAGTTCCGAGGAATGATATCACCTTGCTTGAGAAAAATATGCACAAAAAATATATTTACCAGGTATTTCTAAAACGGGAACACCGCCAAAATAGTTGGAAAACAACTCAGCATTGAGAGTAGCGCTCATCAGGATCACCTTCAGATCTTTACGGTTCATTAATAAATCTTTCAATACAAGCAGCAAGAAGTCGCTCTCTTCAGATCTCTCGTGAACTTCGTCAACTACAATATGGGATACAGATTCCAAACTGGGATCGCTTTCTAATCTCCTCAGCAAAATACCCGTAGTGCAGAAGGTTAATCTAGTTTTGGAGGAAACCTTGTTTTCTAAGCGGATCTGCGATAAATATGATACAAAAGTTAAAAAATTAATAAGAATATAAAAATACAGTAGGCAACAGATATTGTGATATAAAGCGGCTCTTTCTATTAACCAATGATTACAATAACCAGCACATACCGTATTATTATCATTTAGCCAAAAAATGTAAGGTTTCAATTACTGACCTGATAACCAATGGTATTTCCAGTTCTCTCTACTCTCTCATCAGCCACCCGGTCTGCTACTCCAATAGCCGATATCCTCCTTGGTTGGGTGCACACAATCTCAACATGAGATTTGGATTGAGATTTAGTTCTAGCCGACAACCATTGATCTAAAAAGAATTGTGGTATTTGTGTACTCTTACCGCACCCAGTTTCTCCACAGATCACAACCACCTAAAGAAAATAAAGATGTTTATTTCAATAAGAGAAGTGAGTAGGAAGGAACCTTCCAATAACGTGTCCAAAAGAAATCAAAGAGTTTAAAATCCACCATCTTTGCAAGAGACTGAACTGAGCAACAAACTCTAAATTTAGGGCTAGTTATAATAGTTCCACAATGGGACGCACTAACAGCGACTTCCTAGAAGGAAACAGGCCTAGCAGTAAAAGTAATTATAATCAAAGGGAAAGGGGCAAAATAATTTTGATTAATATTTCAGGATGAGATTACCTGATTGTGTTCCACAGCCGCTAATATTTCTGTCATTTTATTCCAAGCTGGTAACTTCTTTCTGTCTTCCAACATCTTTTTATACTGGCCATTGTTTTGTTTCTCCGAAAACTTCTTAGCTATGAGATCATCTTCTTTGCATATGCTTTCGTAGCTTTGGTTCAGTTTGTTGTCTCTGTTGGATGCTTTCTCATAATGAGACGGAAGGATTTTGTGTGTGGTTTCCTCTTCATCCATGATAATAGGAAACAGAGGCTGCGAGGAATCTATAAACTTCTTATTATTGCTTTGTAAGAACGTTGTGATGTCCTCTTCGTTTTGCAGCAATTCTACTATAGAGTAAACTGAAGGAATTCCGTCCTTGGACAGTGTGTCGGCTTCTTGAATCAAGCGTCGACAAATATGCAGACAAGTCAATTGAGGTAGCTTGTCGGTTGGTGCTGTCGATTTCAAAAATATATACGGACTCTCAAAGGGATATCTACTATTTACAGGAAAACGTATTTCGAGATAGAAATCCGAAATATTTGAAGCATCGTCAGTATCACAGATATTGTTATTCACAGCAGTCTCAATTTTATGTAAAAATCTACATTTACTACCAAATTTACAATTACCCTTAGCAAAATTTCTACATATATCAATTTTTTTCGTTTTGAAGTTGTTATTTTTATTATTGTAATTTATATTCTCTTTTCTTAATGGTTCTTTCTTTGGTTCGTTGAAGAGTTTGAGGATAAAATCTAATTTTAATTTAACTTCCCAAACGCTATTCTGCTCTTTTTCTTTGAACAATGAATCGTAAATTGACTCTAACACGGCTTTTTCGTCAATCCTCTGCTCTAATAGATCTTTGTCAGTCATATTGCAATCAATTTCAATGTCCTCTTTTTCTATTTCATAATATTTTTCAAACAACAAATGCAGAGCATCATCAATCTGACCATTTTTATAATCTAATGCTTCAGCGCAATGAGATTTGTGAAAACCATAGCTGAAAATATATTTTAATTAAGTAAGTATTAAAAAATCAAAGATGAAAAGATACCATAGACAATAATGATTTATTTAGTTTCAAAAATTACCTCTCTAGCTTCTTCAATGCAAACATTCTTAGTTTATTTTCCATAGATGGCGCCTCGTCCTGTTTTTTGGAATAATCAAATATTCCTTGCACAACTAAATTACCCCTTTCCATCCAATACTTTTTATTTAAATTTGAACCCTTATCCTAAAATTAGGCCAATATGATTGAACGATATTTATAATAAACAAAATCTTTCAAAAATATTCTTCTAGCAAATTTTCAAACCTTATAATCGGATGATTTTTTCAAAGCGAAATCAGGCCCATGAATATATCTCAAAGTATCCATTATAAGATTTTGAGAATCTCCACTGAGACGAAGAGTTTGCATCTCCACTCGAAGTTTATGAGCTTCATGGTTTTCCAAAGATTCTTTATTTTTTCTAGAATCACAATAGGAATATCTTAAAAATTACATTCTGAAACACATTGTGAATGTGTTAAAAATGTGAGGAAGTTTGCTTAGAGACATGGGCAAAAATATATGATGAGATATTAAGAACATCTGGGATCCAAAATATGCTGCAATAATGATAAGAATAACTACAGCTGGTTCCTCCAGTATGTGAAAGTACCTAAGCATTGCAAAATATGATGAAATCACTGATGGTCAGTAAATAAAGGTTTAGTGTACAAAAACATCTGATTACCGATGTAAATTTAAAATGATCAATTGACAATCATTTGTAAATCGTATTTTGATATTTAAAGCAACAAAAGAATTTATAACTAAACAACCTTGAAAGACAGCAATATTTTACTTACCCAATTTTAGCGTTAACAGGTACGTGAAGAAAAAAATCATCGGCGATTGCAGGGGAGTCATCATCCTCCATTGTAATAGATTTACTTCAAGTACTGATGTAAAAAATGAAAATAGATTTCATACCAAACAGGCTGATGATCCACAAGTGCGACCAAACTCCAATGCACAGACACTTATTACTCCAATGCAACGTCAAATTTTGTAGGTTATCTTATTGTCAAAACAAATCATGAAGTAACGAACAGTGACGAATAATTCTGTAATAATTACTATGTACCATTGTTGCCAACACAAAACTTTAAGAAATAAGCAGACAAACTGGCAAAAGTGGTAGAAATTGCTAAAGGTAGAATGCCAAAGGCGTTCTGAAAATTGGCACCCGGAAACATGAGAATTGACAAAAAAGGTAATTCATCTACACTACTATTATAAAGAGGAAAGTTTTGATTGATTGTTTGTTTGACGGGAATAGGCTCCGAAACTACTGAACCGATTTGAAAAATTCTTTCACTGTTGGGAAGCTTAAGCTACACTCTCCTCGCTGAACATAGGCTATATTTTTTATTTTCATATAGCCTTTGATCCTTACTAAAACTCCTATAAGGTGCAAAAATTACCTAAAATATTCTTTACATCGCGTACGCTGCGAAAACTATTGAAGATAGAGTAACATAATGTATTACGATTTTGTAGATGAGATCATTATTTACAAAAAATGTCGCGACAGCATATGTCTAACTATTATAGTTATGCCACAATAAGTGTTTATTTATTTAAAAAAAATAATTGAAACGCCATTTCATAATTTGAGTACTTAACTGTATCTAACAAGAAAAAACATATTATTTTATTTCAAATTTCAAAAAATATTCTTCGATTGTCATGTAATGAATATAACCAAAGAGACGTAGAAGTTTTTGATATTATTTGCCGAATAAGTATCAAACTTTTTTTTTTCTAAAGAAGCGTTTCAATGTTAAAAACGCTTAGTGAATATTTTTAAATTCTAACCGTTGGTTGTCGAGGAATATTTTAAGATAGAAGCATAGATGAAGATTCTTCATTTCGGCGTATTTTTGATTCCCTCGCCTGGGAACTATTTCTAGATAGTTGGGTTCTTGATTTTTTGCATGCTTCAAAATATTATATTTTTAATTATTTATAACTACTGAACCGATTTGAAAAATTCTTTCACTTTTGGGAAGCTACACTATCCCCGGTGAACATAGGCAATATTGAATTTTCAAAAATATTTGGGATCCTTACTAAAACTCCATTAATGTAACACAAGGTGTAAAAAAAATACCTAAAATATTCTTTACATCGCGTGCGCTGTGAAAACTTTGATGATAGAATAAAATAATGTACTACAACTTTGTAGAAGAAATAATTATCTACTAAAAGTGTCGCGACAGCATACGTCTAACTATTATAATAATGCCACAATTAGTGTTGATTTATTAAAAAAATAATATTTGAAATGCGGCAGAGATATAGACCATTAGAATGCTACATTATTCCAGATTAACATAGCCTATAGAATATTTTGATAAAGTTAGGGATCTATAAAGATCATAAGAAAACTGAATTATTTTTTTTTAAATACCTATGTACCTACCCGTGCGAAACAGGGACAGACTGCTAGTTGAGTATAATAATAATACTACTTAAAATAGAGTGGCAACTCGAGCGTTTTTTTGTAGACTGGGTATACAACGCCATATTTTGTTCATCGTACTAAAATTACGCACATGCGCGCTTTCAAATCTTATACCCCCAGTGGCGGATTTACCAGCAGGCTGAGTAGGCTTGAGCCTAGGGCGGCGGATTTTTGGGGGCGGCAAATTTTCCCCAAAAAAAAATATTGTCTTACAGAAATAAAAAATAAATAAATACCTAAATGTTATAAGATTTCACCACTTAACTTAACCTGTCAAAGTGAGGAATTTGACGTTTGTCAATCTGCTAATACTTTTTTATTTGGAGCGCGGTGCGGAGTGCCTGGCCGAAAACACCTACGCCTTCATAGCACCATCTGATCGTTTAATATTGATTATTTACCAAAACTGTAGTAAATTGTAAAACATTCATACGTTTTCGAAAAGCTTATTAATTGGGGAAGTTTTTCTTGTATTTTATACGCCAAGTAGGTATATTATCCTTTTTTGGAGCAATTCCTTTAGAGAAGTCGAAATAAAAAATAAAAAAATTGACTTGTGATTTAAAAACGTTGTATTTCTGAGAATCTTTTAATTTTCTTCTTGATTTTTTATTTCAACCACTCCTTTATTCTTCAACTATTAGAAAAATGTATTTTTACATTCCTAAATGGAGTACCTACTTTGTTACAATTTCCAATTTTATCTCAAATAGTGAAAATTTGAAAAAAAACTGTAAAAAGTTAAATAACTCTAAAACCACTGGCATTTTACCCCTGGTTAATAATGGCAAATTTGCAACAAAATTGTTGCAAATTTGCTCTAATATAACCCCTTCAAGGAATGCATCGAATTACCAGTCACCCTGTATATAATTTTAAAAAAAGAGAATCATGTTTTAGTCTTAATTCTAAAATATTTTCTTCCATCTTCTTTTGTCCGTGTAGGGTATCGAAGGTTAGAAGGGGCGGCAAAATTTGAACAGCCTAGCCTACTGGCGGCAAATGCGTAAATCCGCCACTGTATACCCCTCAATATATTCAATTTTATCCTTAACTTATGAATATAAATAGTTTCAAAAATGACCTACTCTATTTCATCAGCAAATATATTTTTTATTTTAACGTAACATTTTAAACTTTTTTTACACATTCAAGATTAAAATGTTAAATTAAAACAAAAATATATCCATTTTAGAAATAGGATGTCACTTTAAGAAACTATAAATATTCATAAGTTATATGAACAAAATTGAATATTATGTCAGTGTGTTGATGAATATTTTACACTATATATTTTATGAAAAGGAATTAAAATTTGAGATGTTAATCCATTAATAAAACAATCCAATAAAATAAATTACATTTATTTGTTTTTTATACTTAGTGCTTTTACATCAATGAGATATTATACTGGAGATGCAATTCCATACAATTTTTGGTTTGAAACTAGCATCACGAGTAAATTTGAAGTTGAACTTAAATAAAAATATGCAATCAAGCATTACTGACGAATATTTTTGTCTTTGTCACACATAATACGCCAAACGGCTAAGTGCTGTCACCTTCTACCGGTACACATTAATAGAATTTTTTTTTTTTTTTAAATTATCACAAAACCTCCTATTTCTTGAGATTTGTTCATCACTCAGACCTTCCAATATTTAACCACAGATTTTGCATTAAATTACGAGACAGATCGTTCAAACATCGCTGCACTGATGAAAACAAAACAAAGCGACCTATATCGAGACACATGAATGAAAACAGGGAATAAAGCGTCCAAATATCATACAACGACACAAAAATAATATATTTACGAAAAATGAAATCACAAAACTTATCATATCAAGCTTCAAAATATAAAGAAACTGACACATGGTGAAAAAAATATAAACTCGCGGAACTAAATCAACAACTTCTTAACAACTCAATCAACAACTTCTTAGTAACCCAATCAACAGTTTCTTAGCAACAATCAACAACTTCTTAGCAACTAAATAACAGCTGTCATGCGGCTGCGCGGCTGTAGTTCCAATAATTTCCGAAAAAAAAGTTCTGGCTCAAGGACCATGAGGTGTCAAACTTATCTGTCAATTGTCAAATATATTGTCTATGGTTTCTATGGAAGTTTCACTACAAGGAAAACGAGGTAATTATAAAAGAATCTGATTTTCAAATGAAAAACTTCAAATATAGGAAGATTCCTTACTCAAATCGGTAGATACGTAGACAATATCCAAAATCGGTAGATCTACCGAAATGTCGGTAGATATGGCAACGCTGCACCATGCGCATTTTAACAAAATGATTGATTTATTGTGATATTTTAACATATTTATTCTATGCTTGCCAAGACTTTTATGGTAACAGTTTCAATAAACTCTTAGCGATCTCTAAAATAATGAAAAAAACGAAACTACACCACATTCTTGTACTTTCATACGTTCACTTCAAAATGTCACTTTTCCCTCCATTTTGAGAAAACAATTCTGCCAATTCCGTGCAAGGTTGCCAACGTGTAGTAACTAAACAAATGCATCTGAAAATTTTATGAGCTGAAAAAATATTTTTATCATAGAAAGAAATTAATAGACCATTAAAGGATGACGTCATCTGACTTAAAGCGGGCGGCACAATGGCGCCACACACACCACACATGCATAAACCATAGTGATGGGTAACAAAAATCATTTTGCATAGCGACCCGAACTACCCGAATCAATAGTGATCGGAATCAGTTGTCTGGTTCACTTTAGTCAGTTTTGTGATACTTTCCAGGAATAAAACACAATTATATATTACTAGCTTATACCCGTCTTGCTTTACGTTTTTGATTCCGATTGTCAGGTTTGATCGGTAGGTAATTAAACAGGTTCTAGTCTAGCTTCCCATTGCTTAACAGACCTCTATAACTGACATAAGCACAGAAAAAGAAGAATGACACTTTTACAATTTTTGTTTTACCGACCTCATAATATTATACGAACCTACCGACATAATTTGCAAGTTTTCATAGAGAGCTCTGTGGTTTGAATCTTAGCTACATTCCCTACTTTGATAATTAATTAGGCATTCCACCCATAGAGGGTGATTTGTACCTGTCAAACTTCAAAATCAAACTGCAAATTTTTTCATTAAATCTTTATTTATTGAGAATAATAAGATTTGAATAACATTTATATGTATAACAAATCAATCTACAATTATTTTATTACATTTTCATACCGTAATACCAAGATTCCATTCAACGTTTACATGAGTAGTTTTGTTTCCGAAAGATGACTTAATGTCTTTTTGAGAAATTTGTATGAAGATCCTAAAAAATAGAGTTTTTTAAATAGCTCTAAATATATTAAAGTTAATGCAGCAAATTGTATTTAAGAACCTTCTCCAGCATTTTGTACGGCTCTGGGCATATTAATATCTGACGTAGCATTTGTATTTTGAGCGTGATGTTCACATATAAGGTAAAAGTATTGTCAAAGGCAAATAAAAAAACAAACATTTCTGAATTATTATGTAGATTTTTCTTGTAAAACACAGAAATGATTCATAATAATTATTGATAGATATCTAATAATTACCTACACGTTAAAATATATTATTCCATATTAATATTATCAATGATTCTTCTCGGTTCATAATACCTAATTGTTTTTTTTTTTACAATTTTATTTACCAAACCGATATTTTTTGTCATCAGAATATTGATTTTTGTGTCTAATTGTTCAATTTTATGGTTCTTTGATTATAATCACTACCTATTATCATAATTCTTATTATGTTAAGCAATAATATTTTGTGAAATGTTAGTTAATAAAAAAGTATATGTCGTTATGGTAAATAGTATAATATTATATCATTGCTTTTTTTTCTCAAATTTTGCCATTTATTTATTTATCTCGTAACATCTGTAGATTCTCTCTATCCGTGACCTGATAAACACACTCATACCAACTCTAATTTTTTTTATATGGCGCCCGGCTAATGTCAAAATCCACGTGGTCGTTAGTGGTCTATTGATTCAATCCATAATAATAATTATTACTTAGGCAAGAGGTACCTACAATACATGTAGAAGGTAAGCAGCATAATAATTTTCTTTAAATTACATATTATTTTTTTAATTTTATTGAGGCCTTTCACCCGAATTCGAGTGAAGCGTCTTTAAATTATTAATCTTATTTGAAAGTCAAAAAGTTTCCTATGAATGAAAATAAACAAAAGTGACAATATGGTAGGTTGGTAAAGCCAGTTGGTAAAAAAATAATATTTTGATAAAATTTTGTGGAAAAAGATGATTTTTTGTTTGTTTTTGGTCCGTAGGCAGCTTTTAAATTAGGCCATTTAGGTTAGTTTAAAATAGTTTTAAATTTCATATTTTTTTCTATCAATTAATGGGAGGTTTTCTGGGGAGCTTCCGACAATACACACTATAGGGTAAGAACACGTAGAAAGCCGATTCCGACCCACGCCGACCGGCTCATAGATTGTTGTCTATGGTTTCAATGCATTTAAATGGGCATGCCGGAAAGCGGGTTCCTGCTTTTTCTGTGGGCACCCCCATTCAAATGCATAGTAACATTCTTTGCGCAGGTCGGCGCGGATCGGAATCGGCTTTCTACGTGTTCTTAGGCATAGGTGGCAGCGCTTCTAATCAGGTCTATTGTCAAATTATGACAGCCGTCAAACATACCATCTAGCAATCTAGCATTGACTAATGAATATTATGCTAATACATCTCTCTTTTTTTGTTTTCTCAATTAAACAATTTAACGTTTTAATTATTGATGATTGCAAAAGTGGCTTTTTCTAGGAGGTAAACCATAGTGTGCCCTTTTATACACACAAACAAAAACACTAGGTATGTATTTGTCTTCAAGGGTGGATTTGCAGTAGTTTTTCGAGAATAAATCTCAGTTCTGTATATTCTTGTTTTATTGTTTTCTGTTACGCTATTTTTTCATTTGTATTAAGGTAGGTATATAAAAAATAAAATAAGATAAAAAATTATTTTATTTGTAATAGTATGTAAATAGAAATGTTCAATGATTATTCAAAACATATGGTTGAGGTTATAAACGTTAATTTGACCAGTGTTGCCAACACCATTTTTCAAACGCAAAGTAGCCCAACTGAAAATTTGGTATGCGGTCATTCCGAAAATTTTAGTATCCGAAGAGAGGTGGAAGTTCACTAAAAAAAAGGTTATTTAGTATCCGAATCTTAGAGTAAGAGAATACTATGGAGGGAGCGATAGGTATATTTCCTATTGTTCTCGCATGAAGCCGATTTTTAGACCTGCACGAACTTCACTCTTGTACTTTTTATGGCAGTCTGTGGAGCGATATTTGAATCAATTTGAATAGTGCGTTGTGTCAAAGTGACTTGGTCATGATAAAAGCTGTTTTTTTTCTCCAAAACATAAATTTGTTTGCATTATTTTGTGAATTAATATTCAACATTAAACATCATGTGGAAATGTAGTGTTTTTGGGTGAACAAACGGCGATAAAGATAAAAAAATGGGTATTTCCATGCAAGGGTGAGTATCGAAGTTTATTTGTAATATATTATCATATATAACAACTTTTCTCTAATATTTCATAAACCTGATATATAAAGATGTATTATTTTATTGTTATACGTCGTTTATTATTGAAAAATTGAATTAAAAATAGTATTTTACTTAAAATAATGATTTGTTGTGTGTATGACATTTTATGTGTAGTGACGCCAAAACGGCTCATCGATGTTATAATCGAATAATTATTTTTGATAATTTTTTGACCCGTAAAGCTTAACTTATCGATATTGAATTACATTTGTATATTTAAAATAAAATATGTATATGTAGGTGTATTATATTTATCTTTCTGTGAAAAAATAGTAATTTCGTACGACATAATGAGCTATTTGTTAGCTTGATTCTGTGTAAACATTTTAGTATATCATGACAGAAAACAATATTGAATGTGAATTTAAATGATACACTTGTCTTATTTTCTAACTGTTTGTATGTTTTAAGATTTTCCAAAGATGATGGATGATGGGCAAAGGCAATGGATTGCAGCAGTAAAAAGGGAACATTGGACACCTAAACATACTTCATGTATATAGTCGGGTCCGTACACTTCCATCCATCAAATATCCACCCTAGTCCTAGTGGTTATATTATACAAAAATTGGCATTGTAACAATAAAATGATTTTTCTTGTAACATTAATTATCAAATGAATATAAACATTTCCATAAAATGACATATTTTTTTTATTTTTCATAACCTTATAATTAATGACAACCATTACGCATTTCAGTTTTCTAAACTAAGTACATAATATATTGTGTATGATGAAAAATTCCGCCACGTTTCGACAAGCACTCATCATCTTCATTACTGCCTTGGTGTGAAGCCTGCTTTCACTTGAGCTTGTCAAAGCATCGTGAGATTTTTGATAACACACACACACACGCTGTGAAGTAATTCTTAACAAAATTAACATCATATCATAACCTACGTGAAAACAAAAAAAATTACTTATGCACTTTATTTCAAAAACAATTTATGATATAAGCGTTCTCATACGATGGTTTTTAATGGGCTATGAAATTCGATGTAATTGTGTCATACATTGATCATTGATGACATCTGTAGCATTGGCATCCATATGGAGCCAACTTCACTTTATCACTTTTTATGGCCCTGTCCGCCATTTTTAGGCTTCATTTTTTCGCAATTGTGCTCCCTCCATAGTATTCTCTTACTCTAAGATCCGAATGATGAAAATTCGCTAAAAGGGAAGTAACCCAAGTGGCTACCTGTCGCCTTTTATATTTTTCGTCGCATATTCTCGTTCCAAATAGCCCAAATGGCAGTAAATCGCCCCCTTTGGCAACACTGAATTTGACAATAGACCGGATTAGCTAAGGCGCCTCTAGTGGCACAAAATGGAAAAAAAACATCCCATTTATTTCGCCCAAAAAATCAAGGTAAATCATATACTTAGGTACCTACTTCAAATAAATAACACCAGATGGCAGTAGCGAAAAATAGTTAATAATAATAGCCCAAGCCATTTTTCATTCAGTAGGATGAAAAAGATTTGGAGATCCAACCACAATAATTACAATTTTGCGTTGTTCTCGCGAACTTTGGATATGGATATCACAAAAAAATAGAGATAGAACAAAAAACACCTGCAGTGAGCTCCTGAAGATTTTAAACAATCACCGCCAGATTTCTATAGTATAAGTTAGCCACGTTAATTTCTGCTCTGTAGGTATATTAGGACTTACAGAGTAGGTAATCTTTATCTTTATTTTATAATATTCCCACGTATTTTACGTGGAAATAAACAAAGTGTTTTTTATTCAGTTACATTTTATAATGGAGTTCCACAAGGTCTCACGAGAGTGTTTCGAAAATTTCTCTTTATTTTATCACCCTTAGACCCCTTACGAGGCACTCGGGTTCATTAAATATGAATTATAATTTATACATATTATAATGCATTACATAGCAATAACACAATGACAAAGCAAAACAATAAATAATATTGAAATCGATGACAATGGGGTGTAAAGGGTCCCATTGGCAACTCGTCAATGTGCAAAACTAAGATCATTTCGTTTATTATAATGGGAAATATTATAGTCAGTTGCAGTAGCGACAAGAGGAAAGTCAGTAGGAATTATGAAAATGGTAATATATGAAAATAATGTCACAGACAACACATGAATAAGAGGTTAAGTTACTAACATGTCATTAATGGAATAAAAAGCTTTCTCGACAAGATACTTTTTAACCTCTCTCTGAAAACGTACATTGTCAACAAATTTAAGGTTTGACGGGAGGTGGTTATATAATTTCACGCTCATACATACGAAGCTCTTTGATAATTTTGTCAGTCTACCTATAGGCCTCAGTAGGGTTTTGTTACGGGCAAGGGCGGATCCAGGGGGGGTCAGGGGGGTCATGACTCCCCCTCGGGCTGGGTCCAGGCCTTTAGTTTGAAGTACAGTACTTACATTTATTAATTAAATACCTTATTTTCTATTATAATTATAAGTTATTGTGGTTCAAGACCCCTCCTGGATCATGGAAATGACCTTTTTTTTTTTAGGAAAAGTGTAGTTTCCAGTTAGCAAATTTTGGACCTTTCTTTACTATGTCGTGACCCCCCTGGCGGCAATGCTGGATCCGCCCTTGGTTACGGGTATCGTGGTCGTGAAATTTTGTCATCATCATATTTTTTTCTACTATACATCGATTGTAAGACTCACAAAACGGGTGTTTCGTACAAAAACGCCTTAAGGCTTACTCACATTTTAAGCATATTAATCTACTTAAGTATATAAAAAATAAAAAAATGTTTGAAGGTATCTACCTATGTCCGTTATAGGACATGCTTAGTTATACTTTGAAACCATTCAACCGATATACCTCAAACTCTCAAACCGTTTTCATTATTTTATGCGGGATGGTTTTAGATTTTAGACCCAATCCAAACTCCCTTAAGGCCCCACTTAGGGGCATAGGGAGGCAACAAGAGCTCTCCATTGCGCTCGATCTTGCGCAATGTTTACGACCTCCTCCCACACCATGTCCAGATTCCTCAGCTCTGCTTCAAAGGACCGGAACACAGTATGAGAGGGTCTTCCTCGTCTTCGGGACCCTGATGAGAGGAAGAACAGTGCTCTCCTCGGCCAACTGTCATTCGGCATCCCTAACACATGTCCCAGCCAAGTCCATCTCCTCCACATAATGGTAGAAGTGATGGGCTCACGCTGGGTGCGTCGACGTATAGCGTCGTCGTTCGTGATGCGATGGTACCATCTTACACCTAAAACTCTCCAGAGGCACTTCATTTCGAAACCTGAGACTTTTTGTGCCTGGGCTTTGGTCAGGTGCCAGGACTCACAACCCATACAGGAGAATGGGCAAGACCAATGAAACAAATTTTAAAAAGCACAAATTTAATGTACCTACCTACCTACTTATTTCTTATATGGGGACTGATTGTAACGTCGCGTCGCGACGGTGAAGTAAACGACGCGTCGTTTCAGCCTATAGGCAAACGTAATAGAGACAACCGCTTTAACGTGAGAGTCGAGTTGAAATAAATTCATTTATTGCAGCAATTATGATCACCTCATTTCATTTTGAGCGTAGTGCTGTAGCACACGCTCAAAATGAAATGAGGTATCCACTAGTAAATAATATTATTTGAATGGACGAAATAGGTATAGATTAATCAAGAAGTTAACCGTACGTATTATCCGGCCAATATGTCCGAATCAATGAATGTCATTATAAGGTATATGAATGCATGAGTATCTACATACAATAAATTAATAGGTAGGTACATTATAATATTATTATCTATAGTGGCAATAAAGATGCAGTGCATTGTGCAGTGTGCAGTCCTACTACATGATCGTTGATCAATCTAGTCTACTATAATAAATATCTACTATAACTTGGGTGTTCGTTGTCAGTCCAACAGAACAATAAACTTTTCAGAATAATATCGGTATTGAAAAAGGCAAAAATGGCTTCACACCAACTTAACAAATAAAATAAATAGGACTAAGTAGGTATGTCCTGTTTATTCTCATATCCCATATATGGCCAAGTTTTTTCCTTAAAGATTTTTTCATTATTTTTGGGGTTTTTAGATCTAAGGGGACCTCTGGAAACAGAATATGTTGGATTTGAAAAAAAAAATTCAGTCACTTCTGAAAAAACGACAGCCCCAAAAATGGGGCGATGGGCGTCGGAGGGTGCATGGAAATTCTCACACAAAAATATTATCGTTATTTTTTATTATTGACAAAGTTATTGTTTTAAAACTTGAATTATACGATTAAACCCTATTCATTTACATTTTTTGTTTAAGTAAAACATAGACTACGCATAGAACTTACCAAAAAAATTGAATGAAAACCAAAATTTCACTGTAAAATGTCGCATTATGAGCCTCATGGTGCATAACTGTTTCATCCAAGGCGTTTTCTATATTTTATTAATCTTTATTGTTGATGCATTTTTATGTTATCAATTTTTAAAGGCTGAGAAAAATTTAAGAGAGGAATAAAATTGTCCATAACTCTATACATATGTAGCCTTAAGAACCATTTAACCACTTTGATATCATGTTTATCTCAATAAACTCACTAACTACCAAATCTGGCTTTGTAAACCTTATTTTTTTATATGGTTCAAATGTCTTAAAACTCCATTCTCCCTGATGGGAGTCATATCCATGTTCTTTATCATCGCAAACAGAGAGCCTAGCCACTAGGCCATCTGAATCGACACTTCTTCATGCTTTTCACAGCTTTTTTACCAAAAATTGAACATTTTGTGCTCATTTAGAAATAAATGGTGAAAAACAAATACAAAAACTTTCAAAAATTTGCAAAATGTGACTTCTCTCCCATAGTATAAACAGTGGTGCCTCCAGTGCCCAACGCCCCAATAATGGGGCGTTAAACAAAAACACTTCGCATGACCAAGGATTTATATATTTGTTAGTTTTTATTATATAAATCATAAAAAGGATAATAACAGAATAGAATAAATGTATAACTTCAAATAGGTACATAGTGGGAAAATATATAAAAACTTATGTATTACTTTCAGACGTCGCATTTGGCGCTTGACCTTGACAAAGACATATCAATAAAAGCCACAAAAATGGTCAGAATTTGGTACAAACGTCAAAAGGTTGTTGCCGTATGTTTCGACTAATGATTAAATGCAATTTTGCTTGCTTAAACTTGTGGTTTCTTATTTTTATTTTAACTTTCGTGACCGCTTGAAAAATGGGGCGATGGGCGTATATGGGATATATGTACTTACTTATACTTATTATTCCTGGGACCGATTTGTCCAACAATAATAATGCCTAGTTATTGTCCCTTCATTTTTCGATCAACGAAAATATTGCCGTATATTTTGAAAGACCTACGCTTTGTCAGACAATGGACCGCTGCTTAGGAACCCGCTGCATAACTGAAGAATTTGCACCGCATCTCTGTTTACTGAATCCTGAGTCGCACAAAATATTTTTAGAAGAATTTGGGCAAGAATGAGACGTAGAGAATTAGAACTTGTTGAAAGTTAATAATTGAAATAGCAAAAAAGCTTGCGGAGGTCTTAAAAATGAATACCTACATAATAATAACAATAAAGAAATGACTAATACACGGTTTCTATTGCAGTAGGCATGCTAGTATGTTGGTAATACTTATCTGTCTATTAAGAGGACACTTAACAAAGTGTTGAATAGAGATTGCTGACAATACAACAAAATGGTGCTGCACCTTACGTCGAGGGGATTCCCCTCACAACAGACCCATGTGTTTTAGTGAGGCACAATGTTGACTTTTTCCATTCACATGTGGCTGGTAACATGGTGGTTTCGTCGCAGACTTTTGTACTGTTTCGTACAGGCCATGGGTACGATCCCAAGTGGAGTCCGTCTTTCTTTTTCACGAAACAAGATTTTATTTACTGCGAAAGACTCAAAGAGTGTATTTAAGTTCAGTTTCTTTAAAAAAAAAAAAACGGCAGTGGAGGTGGAGGAACAAAGATGAAAAAAATCATACTTTGTGTTTTTATATAATATTTTCTCTTTCGGTCAGTGGCATATTTTCTTAAATTATTAATCACAATTGAAAACCCGAAAATCTAGCAATCAACAAAAACTAGTGATCGAACAGTGCACGAAATTCGACCATAATTAATTTATATTATATGTTTCAATATTATTGAGGTTCTATTGTCGAAGACTGAGCGAGCGCTATTTCACAATTTTATTTCAAAAACAATAACATATTATAAGTATACTTCAAATTTGAAATGTTGATAACATCTATCGTTCTCCTAGTTCAATGAATCCATTTTCATCTAAGCGACTCACTATTCGATTAAAATAAATACATTTATTTGAACTGTGTGACTATACCTAACTGAAATATCCGATCTTAGGAAGACTTCCTCGCGTATCTAGAAGTCCTTCTACAGCCATACAAATAGTCAAACGTGCTTACAAATTCATCAGATTGAAAAAAAACTTCGGTCAATCGCTTCGTAACTGATGAACTGCGGGTTCGCATTGTTTACGGCTCTTGTCTGACGTATCATCAAGTCTTAAGAGACATAGTATTAAATTTTGTAATTTGCAAAATCACATGTCGAATATTTCGAGCAAAATTATTTGAATAAAGAGTTCGTGATTTGCTGATCAGTCAACCAAATAAACACCGCGTTATTTGCGCAAAAACTTTAGCATCGAATACGTTCTTTGAAAACGGTTAATAAGACATATTATTACATTTGTTAAAATCATAATAATAAATAATATAGCATCAAAGGAAATGTTTGCACAAATACCAATGTGATCTAGAAGTTGGCGAGAATCGATTTTCTTTTACAATTAACACAATATATTGCACCTACCAATTTGTGACGTAAATGACGCAATTTTAAGGAGAGAAGCCGTTCTACAATTTGAATTGTGACAGATGCGTCTATAGCGATTGTTTTAAATTGTCGGCGGTTGATTGGTTAATCGCTGTATGACATTGTTGTCTATGTAATAGTATTATGAATACCTTCTAACCAGGAGTGCATACCTGGTCATTGTCTTTTAATTGATTGTTTTGTATCCATCGAAGACGCGTGTCTCTTGAGTGTATTCATAGATAAAGTCAATCACGGTGCATTTTGAACGAAATTTGAAAATAAAGTGAAAGTTCGATAATTTTAAATGAAAATAAATGCAGATACATTGTCGGGATTTCGAATGATCGCATTTAAGAAGAATGGTTTCTGTCGGAGTGAGAAAAGTATTTAAAAATTTTCCAGGAGGTCGAAGTCCTTTGGCCGTGTTAAGGACCCGAGTAGACCCTCTTATTATGTATTTACTTTTACTGGATTTACCGAGTCAAGAAAGTGATAATTCCGAAGAAGAAATTAGCGAAACGACAGAACAGGCTTTTGAAAGTTTATGACTAAGAATTCCTCGATTCATAAACTGACGAAAAAGTGAAGTTAAACTTTGATTAATAAAATAAAGTGACTTTGATTAATATTATAAGGTGACTTTAATTAATATAATAAAGTGACTTCGATTAATATAATAAGGTGACTTTGATTAATAGTATTAATAAAAAGCCTTCAAGATGATGTCCAAGAAGAAATGGCTAGGTTTGCTTTCTTTTCACATAGCTTATTTGTTTATCGGTGCCAGCATATTTTATAATATCGAAAATCCTTTGGAAACTAGAAAACTGACTGAACTCAGAAAGGAGATCATAGATGTACAGAGTAAGTACCCACGCTACTTTTTAATAAGTGAAAGATAGAATTTATATAATATACCTTATCTTTTACAAAAATTATTGAGGCCTTTCACCCGAATTCGAGTGATTTTGGAAATTTAATCTCGTTTTTCAATACATTTTAAAATGAATATGTAGGTACCTACTTGTAAATGGAACGTGTAGTCTAGTTGTCTAAGCGCCGATTTTAGAACGAGAAGTTCCTTGTTTAAATGCAGGTTAAGTCAAAAATTTTGTATAAAGTATCTACTTACAAAAGTAACACTGAAAGTTCAACATTATTGATATACCTATTCACTGTTATATTGCTGAATGACAAGTGTATAGTGGAAATAAAATACGCACTAAACGCCAAAAGGTTCCCTTTTTTAGACATTTAGAAGAAGAAAAAGGTTCCCTTTTTTTCTTCTAAATATCTAATGTTTCTAAATGTCGTTTGCCCGACAAAAGTTGACTGTTTTTAGTCATTCATTTCCTCCTTGGCCATCACTGCCAATTTTCAGGGCTCGACAAGATTTTTGTTGCTATATTCATAAAAGTTCCACGTAGGTCTATATTTTGAGTCCCGTATTTCTTTACTGAAAAATTGTATAATGATTGCCGGATTGAGTTTTGGAGAGTAAACCCCCCTGGTCAAGGCGCCGACATCTGAACAAGAAATTCCGAGTTCATATTCCGATCGCGTCAGATTTGACATTAATTTATCCACGGATAACTGGCATAATATACAGTAGTTCTATCGATTATGCGTATAGATACTAATAATTTTGTTATAGGGAAGCGTCAATTAATCAATTATTAATTACTTTAACACCTTGACAGGCATTTGAACATAGATGTCCAATAAATAATTGAAATGAATCATCTCAAACAAAAAAAACTGTTTAACAAAGGTGTAGCCAACGATGAAGTAATGTTGCCAATCTTAAAAACTTTTAGGTAAATACCTACCTGTGGATGCTTTATACTATTTTCCATGACCATAGGTCTTATATAGAACCAACGACTATATGCAGACATTAAATCAATTAGCGTTCGATTTTAAGAGGTATTTTTTTACAAATTTGAACCACTACCTTCTTCTACTGATGTATCAAAGACTAGCTTAGTGTGATCACAAAACGTTAACAACGTTCGCCATCTGAGTGGTCAAATTCGCCAAAACTCTGAAAAATTCAATTGATTAATGTTATATTAAAAAAAAAAACTTGTACCTGTTCTCAATGTACAACGTAAAGGGTTATGTTATAACGCAGGTGTGTTCTCAAAAAACCTTATTTCGAACTTATTAATTTCTTAAGGACAATAATTATTGTAACAATAAAAATAATACCTATTGTGTTTAGGTAAATTAGGCAAATTCCAATTATTATTAATTTTCAGATAATTACACATCTTACGTTTCTATAAATAGGTAGATATTTTATATTTTGAGTTATGCATGGATAAAAAAAAATTAAAAGACGTCCCAGAAGTTACTCAAAACGCATCCTAAACTAAATAAACTATTTAATTAAAGTTCAATCCACAATAAAAAATAAACTTAGTATGTTAAGGACTCGCGGAATTATTCATTATGTACTTGTATCACGAACCCCCCTACAGAATAATTTTATGGTATCACGAACCCCCCTACAGAATAATTTTATGGTATCACGAACCCCCCTACAGAATAATTTTAGTAGATAACATAATAATGTGAATGCTAAATAACATATTGGCGTATTGGTTAGGATAATCGCAGGCCTCTCCCACAACTATAATATGTCCCTGTAACTTAAGTACATTGGCTGTATTCAAACAAGTTCAGTTGTTACTGATCGAATCACAAGTCAACAATTGAATATTGGTCCTATTGTGCTCTATTCTCTTAATACATAGACCGACCTCGGTAGCCTAGTTCTACTGGCGTGGACTTCAGTTCACGAGGTCCCGGGTTCGATTTTCAATCCAACTCGGAGGAGACCAATCCGCAGCAAACTCGACCCACACGAAACCGACCCCCTAGCTCGATCAAAGCAATCAAACGGAAAAGCCGGCCCCACACAAATCAAGTCCGTCGCGGATCCCCCCCAAACCAACAATGCGGGATGCCTGAACCCCACTCAGGAGCATAGGGAGGCATCAAGAGCTCTCCATTGCGCTTGAAGGCGTCCGAGGCTCATTGTGCCTTTTCTGACCGGTTGAGATTTAAGGACGTGAGGTGGTCAACTTCACGGTCCCAATCTGATTTTTCGATTTCCTGCCTCTAACAGGATGCTCGAAAAACCAGAAAAAAACAGAGGTGCTATTCTTAGCCGGCAACCCCACGGATTCACGGCGATTAAGCAAATTACCCATAGATTAAGCAAATTTTATTTTCTAAATCCTTAAATTGTGAGATGGAAATATACGCTCACGTGTATGGAATAAAGACGACTGCGAAGAAGTAGAAGATGTAAATTTAATTGTTATCTGGACGGTCCGAATAATACTCCATATGTCGTGGAATGACCATAGGTACCTAATGGCCCTAATGTACCAAAAGTCAATTTTCTTAGTATCTTAGTATCGCATGACCATCACCTTGGTTCTAAAACTGACCGATATGATAATTACATTACCTAATTCTTTATTAAGAACAGAGTAGGAACTACAGGTACATAGAAGGAACAAAACAGTGAACTTAATTAATTCATCACGAACTCCAAATATTTTGCCCAACATCTGCCAATATATTCCGTTAATTAGTTAGTACTTGGTAAAAAGTTAATTTGCAAACTTAACCTTATTCTTGTTTGCAGAACGTGATTGATAATTTGGTCACAATGCTTATTTGACTAATAATTATAAACTTGATGTCTTCAAGGCTTCAATATACTTATTTTATTCTTAAGTATCATCATCATTCTAGAATCTAGCCCATTTATAATGTTTATTGATCATCTAATGTTAAACAAGAAGTGGCCTTTTCTACATTCTTATAATAGTTACCAAACCAACTACAAACCAAACTCCCTTTAAACCCCATTTAGGGGCATAGGAAGGCAACAAGAGAGCTCTCTATTGAGATCGATTTTGTGCACTCATCTCACGTCATGTCCAAATCCTTCAGCTCTTCCCAACCTCCAGGGAGGAAGAATAGAATCTTCGTTTGTGGTTTTAGTTTGTTGGTGCTTTGGATTTATACATTTCCTCTATCTATTTAAAACGCTTAATTCACAGAACCTATTGTTAATCCAGATGATTTTATAAGACTGAATTTTCAAGTTTGAACCAAACCAGGCATTCAAAAAACCAAATTTAATTTGGAAATCTAAAAGTTTCAATACAGAATGGCAAATGAGGTTAAATCAGTATTGATATAATATGGCAGTGAAAGACGGCTGTGGCCCGAATTGGCATAATCATTACTAAAACCGCAATGTTCTACTTATACGAGTATATTGAGTTACTTAGATAATTTTATACAAAATTACAGTTTTGTTGATTGATCGATAATTTGGGAGTGTCAAGGACAATCATTGTGGAGTGTAAACTGGAATTTATTTTGTTTCCATCACAGTTCATTGATTTTGTCTGCTTTGTTTGCTTTGATAATGTCATCTACTTTATTTGCTATTTTTTTATTTTATTTATTTTGACAAAACACACTACAGAGGACAACTATACATTAAAAGTAAAAACAATAGAAAGTTATGGCCATAAACTAAGTTGACCGATTTTAAATTTGCTTTGATTTCATATTGCAAACCTAGAAAACCTCTATAGAATTATTATTTGAATCAAAATAATCCTAAAAACCTTTCTACTTTTCTTCTCTGGTTATTTAACTCCTTACTTGGGTCGTATGTCGAATGATAGGGGTTTCTATTTTGATTTTTAGTGAAAACTTTCATAATAATCCGAATAATCTGAACAAAGAAAAAAAAATTGTAGGAATATTCCTTACATATGAGTGCTTGGATTAGATTCTCAAAATCAAATCAATGATATTAATAATATCATTGTTATCATTGTTTATACATAGATAGAAAAGAAAAAAAAACACATTCCTTATGAGTTTCAATAATAATTATATCTATCACGGAGTAACTGACTTTTTTCATGTTGCTGAAGAGGCACTTACGTACTTGAACCTTGATTATAATCTTTAAGAATGGCGACTTATTTCATTTACAGCCATTTAATTCAATACCAAAAAAGCTCTCAGTCCGATATTCAACTCTATCTTTTGTTCCTTCTGTCTTTTTTTATTTATTGGAGTTGAGCTTTTCTCCCTTAAGGTTCATAAAACTTGTTAATTAAGAGAGATTTATTTTTTTTTTATTTTTTTTTCATCAACCGGCATTAGAGTACTGTTGATGTCAACAAAATACAAAATATCACTCAAAATCTGATTCACGTACGAGTAAATTGCGAGTTTCGAACGGTAGAGAAAAAAGGACGAGAAGAAGTAGCGTTAAGGACTCATTACACTCAGCGCTCGCCCTAGTGAATACGTTGCTTCTTACAAAAAGCTAGATATATGATTGTGTATATTTTCTTGGAATCACGTTGTTTAGTAACAAAATTTAGTTGAAGCTGTACATATTTTAGCAGAAATGAAAGTGTGCGCTTACACCAAACTAATAATAGCCGAATCTATAAACAGAGCATCCTTTCTTTTATGGTTGATACTGGACACCATGGAAACAATAACAAGCAATAAATAATTAGTGGGCGATGACAGTTATTTCTCGTTGTTATTTAATTAGTGAACATAATAATAATTATCAACGATCAAGAAAATCTACTCTATTTGAAAACTCTGGCTCTATATTAATATGGTTGTTCAGTACGACAGTGGAGGAATTACAGCACAAAGTTTCAAGACTCTGCGACGAAACAGCTCGCCTTGGCCTTCGAGTCAATGCCAGTAAGACGGAGCTCATGGCGAGTAATGCCTGCCCCGATAAACATCGACGGTCACCAGGTCTCCCGGGTGGATAAATTTAAATACCTGGGAGCAACCATTACCACCTCTGGTGACCTCGGGGCTGAGCTCCCGATACGTATCGGTATGGCAAGTGGCGCCTTTAACAACATGACCAAGATTTGGAAAGCGTCGGCGTTTAGTGTCGAGACGAAATGTAAACTGTTTGATGCGTGTGTGTTGCCCATTCTCTTGTATGGGTGTGAGTCCTGGCACCTGACCAAGGCCCAGGCACAAATAGTCTCAGCCTTTGAGATGAAGTGCCTAAGGAGAATTTTGGGCGTAAGATGGTACCACCGCATCACGAACGACGCTATACGCTGGCGCACCCAGCGTGAGCCCATCACCTCCACCATTGTGGGGAGGAGATGGACTTGGCTGGGACATGTGTTAAGGATGCCGAATGACAGTGGGCCGAGGAGAGCGCTGTTCTTCCTCCCATCAGGGTCCCGAAGACGAGGAAGACCCTCTCACACTGTGTTCCGCTCCTTCAAAGCAGAGCTGAGGGACATGGACATGGTGTGGGAGGAGGTCATAAACATTGCGCAAGATCGAGCGCAATGGAGAGCTCTTCTTGCCTCCCTATGCCCCTGAGTGGGGTGTAAAAGGGAGAATTGATTGACTGATATTAATATGGTTCTCGTCCAATCTGAAATAATTTTTTTTAGTTTGTTCATTGTTTATACTTGATTAAGTTAAAAAATGTTTTTTTTTCAATAATTATTATTATTCGTCTGCATATTATCAACTATCAATCTATTCTAAATTTATACTGTAGACTGAAACAATTTAATCGTTTGATGGTAACAAGTGATAGCAAAAACCTAGCTTAAGATTGTTTGAGGGTTTCTGAATAAAATTAATTAAGTGTAAGCAAGTGTTTTGATTTAAATCGTTGAATAAAAGGAATTTGCATTAGATTTACCTATTGATAAAATAATAATTTTAAAACAACTGGAATTCATTGTTTGTTTCACGCAGTTAGATTATATTTTAATTGAAACTGCAATCATTTTTATCATGCTCGCATATCACAAGAATTTCAAAAGTGTTCTACAATAATAATAGACGAGTGATTAATTCAAAAATTCTTTCGAGTTATTCGTATGCAAATATAATAAAGCTGCTAACCTAGGGTAGTCCAGAACTCATAGTATATTATAACAGCCGTTTCGTGTAAAACATATCTTTGCATAAGAAATTCATAATTTTACGATTAAAATGAATTTATCCTTGGAATTATTATAGAAACTTTAAAATGATATCGACTATTGGAGCTTTTTATTATCTGCTTTAGAACTACATATTATTCAATATTAATCGGTACTTTAAGGGGGACCCACTGAAGTTACGGACCTCAAATTTTACGTGCTTGTGTAGGAGCATAAGACCAAACCGCATACCAAATTTTATGAAAATCGAAGAAATTTTTTTTTCTTTTTTAGCCCTTTTTCTAGAACAAGTGAAATTTTCTTTGGATGCTTTAAGAGGGTTCCCTTGAAGGTACAGATCTCAACATTTTACTGACTCATCTACATCGAGGGGCTAACCGTTCTACCAAATTTCAATCAAATCGGATAAGAATTACTATGAGTTATTGGTGCGCACACATTTTTGCCGTACGGGTAGGTACGCGTACGGGTCACCGGAAATTAAAAAAAAATGCATTTTTGGAATCTACACCCTCGAAAACGCCGAGAAAATTAATTTCAGCGAAATCTATTTTTTTTTTGAAATCCGATCACAAGACTCATTTATATTCCACTAGCTTATACCCGTTTTGCTTTACGTTTTTGATTCCGATTGTCAGGTTTGATCGGTAGGTAATTAAACAGGTTCTAGTCTAGCTTCCCATTGCTTAACAGACCTCTATAACTGACATAAGCACAGAAAAAGAAGAATGACTTTTTTACCGACCTCATAATATTATACGAACCTACCGACATAATTTGCAAGTTTTCATAGAGAGCTCTGTGGTTTGAATCTTAGCTACATTCCCTACTTTGATAATTAATTGGGCATTCCACCCATAGAGGGTGATTTGTGCTATCTGTCAAACTTCAAAATGGAGGAATCAATTTGCAAATTTTTTCATTAAATCTTTATTTATTGAGAATAATAAGATTTGAATAACATTTATAATATGTATAACAAATCAATCTACAATTATTTTATTACATTTTCATACCGTAATACCAAGATTCCATTCAACGTTTACATGAGTAATTTTGTTTCCGAAAGATGACTTAATGTCTTTTTGAGAAATTTGTATGAAGATCCTAAAAAAATAGATTTTTTTAAATAGCTCTAAATATATTAAAGTTAATGCAGCAAATTGTATTTAAGAACCTTCTCCAGCATTTTGTACGGCTCTGGGCATATTAATATCTGACGTAGCATTTGTATTTTGAGCGTGATGTTCACATATAAGGTAAAAGTATTGTCAAAGGCAAATAAAAAAACAAACATTTCTGAAATATTATGTAGATATACTATGAGTAATGCGGCCTCGAAATAGTCATTCGTCCACCTCGTTGTCGGTTGAAAATGTACATATTTTCACCCATGTGAAGTTTCAGGGAGGTAAAGAGATAGTCATCTGATGGTGCTAGGTCATGAGCGAATGCGCGGTTTGAATAGGACATCCCATCAAAAGAAGCTAGCCTTTGTGGCTTTTAGTCTTGCGTGGTCTGGCATTGTTCAGCAGGCACACTCCCATGCCATCCCCTCTTGTTCTGAATCGTACGCTGCAATTTTTATAGCGTCTCACACTATCTTACGGATTTCATAATTCAATTCAAATCATGTTTAAAGGTCTCAAAATACGGAAGCCCTGATTTTTTTGGATCAATTGTGGATTTTAACTTTTTGTCAGAGAGTGAGGAGGTTTTCCGGGACTGTCGAGTCTGCCTTCTGGTTTCTGGCGTGTGAAATGCGAGCCAAGTTTCTTCTCCATTAAATATTGAGCAGAGAAAATATTCATCTCCATAGAAACGAATATTAACAACCAATGACTCACTATTGAAGTTCGATTTTGAATGGAATGAACAAACCATTTCCGGCTTACGACCATCTTTTTATGTTATTTCGAAGGCTGGTTTAGTGTGATCACTTTACGTTTAAAACATTCTCCATTGGGTGGTAACGTTTAAAACCCCGAATCTCGCAATCATGAGAATTTTCAAAATGTTTCCTCATCCTTTCGAAAAATCTAAGGTTACGATAGCACTCGAACCTGCGTCCCTAGCCACTGGACAATCTACCAGACGCTGATTCCCACGTTATATTAATTGTACATAACAAGTATATAGTTTAATGATAATTAATGAGTTATAGAGCAATCTGTTGAAAATTTTGTGAACACATAGTGCAACCAAATTTATGCTGTCAAGTGGTTGGCGCCAGTAGGTACCTATATGAATATATCATTTTTTGTTGACGTCTCATACTAATTACCTATTCGCTTTGTAGACATGTAGTCTTCAGAATTAAACACTATAATCTAGATCGGGTCGGTTTGGGAGGGGGGGGGGGTCCGCGGCGGGCTTGATTTGTATGGGGCCGGCTTTTTGGTTTGGTTGGTTTCGTGCGGTTAGGGTTTGCTGCGGATTGGTCTCCTCCGGGCTGGCTCGCGGTGTGCGGGGAGCCTCAAGGGAGAATGTATGTATGCATATTATTAAAGTTAGTATGGAACGAATTTCGATACAACAACGCCATCTGTGAAAATTGCATAACAACACAATTTTTATTTACTTGAGAACGATTGAGTTTCAAAAGATTGGTACGCAGATGTATTTTGGTGCTTTTGAAATAACCGATTCATAATATTATTATCCCCAGATAACTTATCATTTTTACATGATGAGAAGTCATTTATGTCAGCTATGTTATATTATTACCAGCGATATTTTATTGACATTTAGGCGGGAAGAAGTTTGACGGGTCAGCTAGTTTATAATAACTGAGGGACGAGGGTATCGTATTTGGTATTTATTATCGTCTATGATATTTGATACGGCGACTAAAGAGGCTGACTCATAGGCAAACCTTATCACATTCAGATCAAGGTTATCTTGTTTCGCAGAAGTTTTTCTACAAATTGTGTACCTAGCCATTATAATAGTAGAAAATTCTTCTTAAACGCGACCTGTCATCCATATATGCCCATTCATACGATTGATACTACCACGAGGGGACAAACATAAAACCGTATAATCCGAAACAATAATAATTGAGGACTGGACACTAAAAAGGTGATAAGCAACATTTTTATAAAAAATCATTTAACGTTTGCAAAAGGTGTAAAATATTATGGTCTATAGGTAGGTACATACATCCACACAAAAATTGGAAGTGATTGAATTACATTAAGTAAATCAAATTTAATATTGAAGATATTACCTGTGTACCAGCTACCATAGCGTGTTCAACGAGTTTTTTTTTTTTCATTTTTCTCTTTTTTATGTTTAATGCACTCAGCACCTTTGTTCTCTTCATTTCTCAATTTTGTAATTATTATCTGATTGCCTAATTAATGTAAATGGTAGAAAACTTGTTAACGCTAACGTAAAATAAAATTTTTCGAAGAAATGTGCATTAGGAGAATTGTGATTTCGTATAATTGACATTAGGAGAATTGTGATTTCGTACAATTGCCATAGGTGAATTGTGATTTCGTATAATTGACATTAGGAGAATTGTGATTTCGTACAATTGCCATAGGTGAATTGTGATTTCGTATAATTGACATTAGGTGAATTGGGATTTGGAAGAATTGTAATTCGAACAATTTACGTGCTACCGAAAAAAGTACTTTTACAATGGCATTGATGTAAAGAAAAAATATATGTCAGCACAATGTCAATATCACACTTTCATCATTCATTATTGTTAGGACCAATTGAGTAGCGATTTTCGTAGCCTGCATGATTTGGTTAGACGGTTTCATAATATAAGCAATCGTCCTTAGCTCTTATGAGTGGGAATTTCATAATTTAAAAAAAACTGTCACAAGAACAACCTGCCCTTGGAAAAAATACGATAATTAGTCGATTATTACCGATAATTGTGATTACTTACCAAAGTGAAACGTACCTACATCTAGCAACCTAGTTTACTGTTTTTATTAGTGGTCATATTATAATGTCATGTTGGGTGCATATAGAAATTAATAATGTTTTGTGTGCTCATTTGATTTGTGTTTAAATTTGTGTAAGACATTATCTGATGGTCGCGACAAGCAGCGCTCTACTTAGCCTGCCCTTTGGAGAGCGAAGACATATTCACAACCTACGGCACAACTAAGTGTCAACACTACTACTTGACGAAGCGAAGGAAAAAATAATCATTTGTGATAAAATAATAGGTAACATTCTATTGAACTAATTTTGTTCAGGTATCTAGGATTGCTTGCTCAACGTTTATTGACTGAAATGAAAAACAGACATTTGAGTTGCGTCGTATCCAATTTTTATTGAGACTTTCTGTCATTTTATCCAATACATTAGTTGCGTAACTACTGGCAGCCGATTAAGTTCTCAGCAAGAGCTTCTTGCATTGAGTTGGAAAGTGAATTTTACCAGTCAATTATGTGCTAAAATCATACGATTTAAAATTATACACATCATTTAGAACATGGCTTCAAAAAGGTTAAGAATACCTAAATGTTATAAATAAAATATGCTCAAACACGTGTGTACTGTGTATTCCATTTTAAGGCAATCTAGCCCTCTAGGCCGATTTGTGCCATAGTTTTAATAAGCTTTTACGGGAATTTTACTCGAAATATGTGAAAAAAGTTAAATATCGAAAATAAAAAGAACGATAGAAAGAAAAAATCTCACAAGATAATTATGTTTCTCTTTATACAGTCAATTTAAAGACGGTGGACGACCACACGAGCGATAACAAATTCCGAATCACTCGAAAACGAATGCATTGCGAAAAAAATACCTACTCTATGCACAAGGGAGATTCATATCGTGAATCCTTGTATATGTATTGTACATGTCGAAGGCATCTCTTCGAGCAACGAAAAAAACTTGGTTGAGAGCTTCACGTGTCCAATCCACATTCACAGACCGAAGATGAAACCAATCCATTTTTCAGAAGAATAAATAAAATAAAAATGATTTTTTTAAACATATTCTTGGATTGGAGGTGTTTATTTGCATCTGGCGCAGTAATGAACTTGTAAACCTTGCAAACAAATTGATTAATGATAATAAATAATATTATTTATTATTTATTCCAAAGGACATTGTTTAACAGGTGTCTATTATTATCGACAGTGCATCACAAATTAACATAAGTCAAGCCATTTACATCATGGCACTTTGGTTGCATCAATCTATTCGTATTGTGTTTAGTCGCGTTTGTACAAGATGTCAAATAATAACTTTACTAATTCATTCATACGCTGAAGAGACATTCTTAGAATATTAATTTGTCGGAAGATTGATTTTGAAATGTACAACTAGTATAATATTTCTGACGAGAAGTGGATGCTTGAAAACAATTTGCAGGAAAATCAAAATATTTTTATATGCTAGATATTTTCAAATAATTTATGTTTATGGGTCCCTAAAATATGCGGTTATAATGAACATTCTTTTCTATCTAGACATACTACTTCCTTCTACTTCTTCTTCTATGTCCGCTCCCTAGATGCAGCGTATGGACTCCACCTTGCTGCCCTGTCACCTACTATCTCCACTACTTCATCCCACTCATCCCAGTCGACACTGGCTCCCCGAAGATCCACCACGTGTGTTGTGTAATCTTCTTATAGTTAGGAGGGGTCTTCCGCATCTTCTGTTGCCCTGAGGGTGGTATTTGATGTTAAGACGGGTTAAATCTTCTGTGGCCTTCAACTATGTTAGTTGGCGGAATTTAACAGTGGCAGTGACATGTGGTTGACCTGTTAGCTCTCTCCGGTCGTGTTCGGCAAAAGTCATAGCAGTTGGAGGCACTTGCTTGCACACGTTAGGTGTCAGAGGATTCATAACCGTAGAGTAACATTTAGGAAGGACGCAGGTATTATAGAGTTGGACCTTCGTTCTTGTGCCGAATATGCTATATTTCCAAACCCTCCCAAGGTTACTGAAGGCCGCTCCAGCAAAAGCCAGACGCGTGGAGAGCTCTCTGTTCATTTTTTTTGGTCAATTTGCCGGGAACTTTGCCCCGATAACACCGCGACCCTTGTTGGGTCTATTGTGTTTGCCACTTTGATTACAGAATGCCGTCGAGCCCAATGTCCACCCAGAAGTTGACAATGGTTTTTGCGGCGATGTTTGGGATATCCTCTGGGTATAGTATGAACTTCTCCAGGTGGTGTCGGCGTTTGTTCATCAATGGTATGCACTCGCACAGAATGTGGAGAGGCGTTTCTAGGGCCTCCTCACACATCCGGCACACGTCTGCATTTTGTATCTTCAGGGTCGTCATGTGCTTATTTGGCCCACAATTAAATAATTGATTGATCCGTTAGAGTTCTCACCATGATGAGTAATTTTTTACTACTAAGCGCTAAGAGCTCCTTAGCGAATTTTTTGTCATAGCCTTTAATTAGTGCTTTGGAGTGTCTGAGCCCCGGGCGTTGGATTTGTCATTTGTACACCTCACGCAGGGTGTTGTGAGCCAGGCTCTCGGCGCATGGTAGCATCTCTTCCTGTTTATGCTGAAACTTTGAATCGCCAGTTCTTATATGGTTTATGAATTACAAAATATTTATTTATTTAAGTATCATAAAAAGACAGGAATGGTTGTGAAATTAAATAATTGATTATTTTATTAAATACCAACATAAATATATCATCAATTTTTTAATAAGGCTATATATTTTTATTCAGTCGGAAACGAATAATTGCAAATTAATTAATAGACAAAAGTCTAAGAGAAAAAATAATTCAAAAGATTTTAAGTTTTGAGTCGAAATCTCGAAACTAGCAAAATGTCGCGATCCGCTATGCTATTCTCAAATAATACTCTTCAAGAAAGATAACCAAGATTTTCAAATCCTAAAAGGATCTTCTCGACAATGCGATTTGCTAACAACACTCTCGGCATAAAGGCCTTCCTAGTATTCTGTAATGGCTGATGAACCGTGTAATACAATATTATAATAATGAACGCATTCATTTGCATACATTCCTTTTATTCTTCTTGACAAATGCATTGTGCCATTCCAAGTTTTACTTCTAAGTACTTACTTACGTAATAATGCACAGTCGTAAAACCACAGATACAATGTTGTACCTAATGCATTATTAACTCCCTTAAAAGATCCTAACGGGAAAGGAAAGAAAATGCTTTTATTGCGTCCACCTTCACCACATCTTTATAACGTGCTCGTTCATTGCAGGACATAGGCCTATCCGTCAGGTTCAGACCGTAAAGAGGCCTAAAGGGTATCAATAATTTGAGTCCTTATTCACCATATTATATTTATAAAACTAGGCCATGGTCGTCCTTTGCAGAACCTCCTTATAGGTTCACGCCATGATGTGACCTAAAGGGTGTCATTTTGAGTCCTTCACCGCGTCCTCAAGGGTGGTTAATTACATTTTTTTTTTTTTTTTTTTTCTCTATAAAATGAATCTGTGCTCACTCGAAGTGAACACAAATACATTTTTGACATCTTTCACACTAAGCAAATGCTTGTGTCGTGAAAGTGGAAAATGGTCGGCATGGCCGGGATTTGAACCCACGACCTCCGCACCAAACAGTGCGAAAGCCGGCGTCGCAACCGCTGGTCTACCAACCACCTCACCTGGTTAATTACATTCCATTCGTGACTTTACCTTAGTCTTTTTCAGAGATATTAAAATAAATATACTTGCTCTAAAACAGACTTTTAAAAATATGCTGTTTTAATTTCAGATCTGGTGTACAAGAACTACCTACCGTCCAACACTGCGGCACAAATAAATTTGCTGACCAAACTATCAGACATCTGCGGAGAGCCGATGGCTGCAAATCTATCATTGGATGATCCGGTGACACCTATTTGGGATTTTTATCACGCCTTTTTCTTCTCTTACACTGTTATAAGCACAATAGGTAATATTACAATATATTATCTTTAACAACAGTAAGGATAAACGCAAGTTTTATTTAATATGAAACAACAATCGTTAACATAATATTAAGTTAATCAACCGATACGTGAAGGGCATTGAAGAAATATACCCAAAATAACAATAAAATTGTTCATTACAAAAATGGTCAGTAAAAATATAAGTTTCTAAGTACATAAAAAATTCAAGAATAAAACAATTTCTAACCAGCTATCTATCACCAGATCACTAAATTTAAAATATTGTTCTCGTAAATAATTAATTATCTTATATATAAAAATGGAGAGCTATTTCCCGATGTCATCGCATCACCCCTAACCGGCTGGACCGATTTCGCTAATTCTTTTTTGTCGTGTAGGCTTTTATCAGGAGAATGTCCTTTTAGAAGAAAAAAATTAAGAAAAATGCATGGAAAATTAAAGAAAACTCTACGTAGACAACCTTATTAGTACTTTTTACGTAATTTTTATTTTATTTATTATACCAATTTTTAAATATTGACAGAAATTGTCAATTGGTGCGATTGACAGAATGCGGATGGAATATGGTTTAAAACAGACGCATCGGTCGGAATAACATCGGTCAAATGAAAATTAATTCATATTCATAGTTAGGAATACAAATTCGAATTAAATATTCATAGTTAGGAACACAGGACAACGTCTGTCGGGAAACCTAGTTTAAAAATATTTTTTTCACGAAGAAGTTGAATTAAACTTTTCCAATAGTGCCAAATCGGGTCACCCTGACGCGACGTTGGCGGTCACCACAGCAAAGAACAAATTAATTATCCTGGAAAAAAGTTAGCCTTGGTCCCGTTGCCTTTTCTGCTGGATTGCCTTCCCTTGGTTGGTTGGTCCTGGTTTTAAGGAGCCAGAAATTCGCCTTTCACCCTCTAGTTATTTGCTGTGTCTTATACGATGTGAACACATTGCAGGGGGTAGGTACGCAACGGGGATACTACTTGGCGTTTCACAGCATCTTCCAGAAAAGATGTAGCTCACTGTAACTCTACTGGCCGTTCTAAACACTTTAGTTTAGAATAATATATTTTATTCTGCCTAGTAAAAACCAAAATTTTTCTTCTGTGTACCTTTTTTGATAATGTGTTGAAAACGTAGGTACAAACCTACCTTTTACTAGTAGAAATATTACCAAACTACATATTTTTACCCACGGTGTAATATGGGTACTAGATAACCCCTAGCAGGGAGTTAGAGGACCTCAATATCTATCGATATATGTTAAGCGATATTGGGTGGTTCAAAAGCTATTTACGTTTTGGTGATTTTTAGTACCTAAACGTAAATAACTTTTGAACCAACTAATATCGCTTAACTGATTTTTAAAAGGTACAGTTGTTCTGTTAAAAAATGATAAATAGGTTCTTGGAGTTCAAAGCCATTTCCTCAACCTGCCGAGGTCATCTGATCCTTTTGTAAGAATATGTGTGTATGTCCTCAGGGTACGGCAACTTAGCGCCTACAACATCTACAGGAAGAATAATAATGATCTTCTACGCCCTATTAGGAGTTCCCATGAATGCCATTTTGTTTGCTAACCTCGGTGCATATTTTGCTTCTTCTGTAAGTATTAAATCTATTCTATATTTCAACCTCGTTATATTCATACATACTATTACACTGACCTCGGATTCTAAGGTATACAGTTGTCAAGGCGCCTAATTCTGAACAAGAGTTCCGTCTTCGATTCCCGTTAGGCTCAGCATTTTTTAAAAAGTAGTGATTAAAATGTAGGTTTGCTGAATATTATTTTTCTTCCCATAGTATTGGAGTTAATCTTAACAGATAGGTACTAAATCTGTCAGATCACACACAGTAGAGCACAAGGCACATTGCAATAATGTTATCTTTGGTTTTCCTACTGTCGAATATCAGCTCCTTGTAGGAAGGTCTATAAAAGATTATACACTGTAACCTAATAAATTTCATTTCAAGGCCTTAATATTTCATGGCAGTGGTTCTTAACCTTTTTGGAGGTACTGAACCCAAACAGTTTTATATGCGAATTCTTAATTTGAAGAGGGGTTCAGTGATAAGTTCTTAATATGAGTCTGGTTGTGTCTTGACCTCCGCCTAACCCACGAGACTGACTCACCGTACCAGGGGTGAAACCCTGGTTAAGAACAACCGTTCTATGGTATTTTCTTTCAAAATTTTGAAATTTCAGTTCAGAAAACTATACAGCAGGTATAAGGAGAAAAATCCCGAACAGGATATCGACTACACGATCAGTAGATTTGGCCTTATAGGTCAGATCGCACTGTACTTAGTTCCTGGAGTCATCATATTTATATTTGTGCCTGCTTGCTTGTTTGTCATCTTCGAAGGTTGGGACTATACGTTGGCTGTGTACTATGCTTTTGTCACCCTTACCACCATAGGATTTGGGGACTATGTTGCTGGTAAGAATTTTATCAATAAACATAACATGCCCACTTTTAATTATTGTCAGTCATGTCTTATTTGCTATAGTCCGTTTGCGTTCTGGGTGAGAATGTATTTAATATGGTGACCAACACAAGGAACCATTGTGACACAGATTCACACTTTATAAGTAACTAGAACAGCCATCAAAAAGGGTCCGTTGATAGTTTGATTGTCCTGTAAATCAGTTATATATTCCCAGGTTCCCAATTTCACTTTACCTCTTTAAACTTTTGAAACAAACATGCTACTTATAAATCTACCTATACATACCTATAATAGGGCAGGTATGTAGCTATGCCTACAGCTACACTCGCGATGGTGTGTATGTTTGGGTTGGCTGGAAGAGATCCTTCGGGATAAGTCCGCCCTTTGACTCATTCAGTGTTTGTAAAAAAGTTGTTTTTAATTTTCACAATAAAGCTTTATTTATTTATGTATAAACTCTAATCTCACCAATACTAATGTGATTCTTCTCCAGAACGTTAATACACTCTGCCAGGTTCCTAAATCAGATGTAACAAAATGGCTGCCACGTTAATTTTTCAACGTGACCAACTGTCAAATTTTATATATCGGAATTAGAAACAACATTGCGTAACACCACATCACGTTATTGAAAATATTATCAAAATAATGCTTGTTGAGGATATCAGCCATTATATTACATAATATTATGACATAGGCACCTCCTGATGTAGCTGTCCACAGACAACCGAATTGTCTGACACCCGCTGACACTGTTCAGCCAACACATACTGGAATTCAGCGCAGTGTGAATGTTGTTTTTATATTTCACCACTCATTAGTATATTTTTGGATAAATTGTAATGAAATGTAATAACTATGTAGTTCATTTGGTTTGGGAGGTACCTACACTATTTCAGTAATTTCATTTTATTATTTTCCAGCTGTCCAAGACAATGGATATGGAATTTATTTCCAGTTCTACAAGGCTTTCCTTATTTTCTGGATTACATTCGGTCTTGGCTATATTGGAATGTGTATAGGTTTCTTGACCCAAGGGCTACGTTCAAAGAAAGTCAGAGAGTTGGAATACAAATTGGCCAAAAACTTGAAGGAGACTCACACGAGAATTTGGAGTGGGGTTTCTAAAGATGTTGGATATTTGAGAAAAATTTTAAATGAAATATCAATAATGAGATATAAGGTTAGTAGTAATAATAATAATAATATAACACTTCTCTATACAAAGGTGTCAGTATAGCCGGCGGAACTTATTGCCTGAGGCAATTTTTTCCAGTCAACCGGTCCCGTCCAATCTGAGACAGGCTAACCCCGGGTAGAAATTTCAAGTGAAAAAACAATTAGAAAAACTCTGACCCGACCGGGAATCGAACCTGGGACCCCGGATCTGAAGTCCACGCTAGTACAACTAGGCTACCGAAGTCGGTAATATATTTTTATTGCACTACGTTGGCTTCTTGTGGTGAAATTTGAAGCACTTTGATTTGCAGAGGCAAAAAAATCTCACTTCTAGGGCCTAGGCAATATCATTAACCTCCTTACATAGTATGCTCAAATCCCACAGTTCTCTTTTCAAGTAATGGGAAACATATGACAGGGTCTCTCTTGTTGCTGGGATCCTGATGGGAGAACCTTTGCTCCTCTAAACATAGGAAAGGCTCAATACGATGCCGTTCTTTTAGTCATAGAAGTTAAAAATCTATAGAGTTAGAAAGTTGATAATTGAAAGATTTTTTTTTATTACAGCCAGTCTATCGAGATGAGATTCCTGTTCCACAACTTCATAGAAGCTCTAGTTGTCCATCCTTTACAATGGAAGTGGAAGGTTCTCCAACGTTCCGTCGCAGAGCAAAGTCAGAAGCATATGCATTATCAGAAATGGTCCGAACACAATCTGATTCAGATCTTCTGGCCATAGATCGCAAGAAGACATTTGAAGGCAGCAACCAAGTCCAACCAATTGATTTACTGACAAAAGTCGTGGATGCCCTGGGTAGTATTCATAGTGAAGATGTTGATGAATATTCTGAACAAGGAGTGCATGGTTTCAGCGATAGTCAAATTTTGGCAAGTGAACGGAAGGGATCTGATTGGAGCATCAAAGGTCTAAGAATGTTTTCCAATTCTCCACCGAGTAAGCCAAGAGCAAGAGCCATTAGTGAAATTCGAGCACCGACAGCATTAATGGAGAATGATAAATCATACCCTAATGGTGACTGGACGTGGAACGGTTCTCCAGTATCTGACAAAAGCAATAATGATCAGTTAACAGGATTAAGAAGACGGGAGAAATTATCAATGCCAAATGTTATGCTGCCTGATCAATTAACGAATGCACCAAACACTAATATTTTGAATAAACTAAATCCCTTCAAAAGAAAAATTTCAAGGCAAGCCGATATTGAAGAAGACAGAATAATGCCACCCGAAACAGATGCCATGTCGCCACAAGAGTATTTGAGGAAGACAGCAAGAGGAAGATTCAGTATGTTCCCTACTTTGACAAAGCCTCCAAGTTACTTGAGCGCTTCCAACGAGATGTCACCATTGGATTACCTCAAGAAAACTAACAGAGGTAGAATGAGTGTGGCGCCAACACCCTCACAGCAGCGAAGATTCCTCAGCAATACAACCAATGAATTAACTCCTGAAGAGTATTTGAAAAAAACCGCTAGAGGAAGGTACAGTATGGCTCCTGTATCAACACAAGTCCAAAGATACTTGAATAATACAAAGAGTGGAAGAGCGAGCCGTATTTCAACAACATCTAACCACGCTGATGTTTTGGAACAAACTACGATTGCGGATCTTTTACGGGCGATAGAATCTTTGCATACTGGAGATTCACCGGAATCACCTAGACGAAGACTTGGTACTGTAACACCTCCATCAGCAACTAATCCTCTTATAAACATATTACAACCAAACTCCAATAGATCACGTAGGCCATCTGTATTTGCTCCATCGATGGAAGAACGAGTACGAAGACCTTCAATTACTCCTTCCGCTCTTCCTCCAGCTACCGCAAGACGTCGTTTCTCTCTTCATCCAGCATCTGGAAATCTACCAATGGGCCCACTTCCATCAGAAAGCACCAATACAAGTCGACGTGGATCAATGGCACCGCCTCCTTACAATACCTCAGATTTGATGAGACGAAGAGCGATGAGTGGAGCAGTTAGAAGAATATCTTCTACAGCAGCCCCTAATTTAAGTCCTGGTTCAAGGAATCGTCAACTACCTACAACAGAAGGCATTCCACTCAGCAGAAGACCTAGAGATAATAGTTTACCAGAAATCAAAATAGACAAACCTTCATGAGTGTATGATGGTGAAAATTCGTTTAGATGAAGAGTTTAGAGACTGGAAAGTGACACTTCACATGAAATTAGCTATAATTTATCTTGATATATTAAAATAATTATTTATTTAACAACATAAAATGCTTTTTATTACAACGTCTTAAAATAGAGGGCTTTGTCCCCTCATGTTCTCAAACAATTCAGAGAGAAATTATGAGGGGGTTGAAAGTTAGCCACCTAATCAGCGATCCTACACCTACTGAATGTTGCCAACATAAAGCAATTACTACACTATGTAAGTATGACTGTAAATAACGTTCAGTATTTGTATGACTGTAGTGTAATACAAACTTAAGACATGTTTAAAATAGTGGCATAGCTCGCTCTTGACGAACCTTTTATCAAAATGAGTAAAGGGGCTTAATAAAGATTAAGGTTTTTTTTTATAAAATTAACAAAAAAGTTTGAGAATTTAATAATAATTATTAGGGATATTATATTTTTATTGTGAGTTACCTCATACTCACTGCTTCTAGGAGCTGAGTTAAACAAACAGTCCAAACCAAAGATAAACTTTCTACCCTTCTTTTTCTTTTCTTCAACCCTCTGGTGTTCATTGTTGGAAATAACACCTTCCCTGTGACTTCCACCGCTCTCTGTCCTGCGCCAGCCGCATCCACCCACTCCCTCACTCACTTTCAATAATACATCCAAAGATTTTTTTGCCTCTATGTGGACAGGACCTTCTGTTAAAATAATTTGAATTATTATCTTATAGAGACCGTCCTGTTCCATAGAAATCGAAAGATAATTTTTTATCACCTTTGTTTTCAAAAAACTTCTTTCAGCACTTTTGTATTTGTAAGTTTCGGGCCGCACATCAATGATACAGCGGTGACTATGTCTCTGATTCTAAACTCCATATTTATATGCATCATTTTTACAAAATTATAAATCGGGTTAATTATTACATACACTGACATACAATTTTGAACCTCTTATGCAGTGGGTTCCTAAAGAACGGTCCGTCATCTGACAAGACGGCGTCTTTCAAAATAATTATATGACAATGTTTTTTGTTACTACGGAAACCATATTGACAACGTTCTCAACTGACATATTCACCGCTGTTAAAAAGTAGCGGCGTATCCGTAGGAAAACAACCCATTAGACAGTAAAATGTTACCCGCCCGAGAGAGTGATGAGCGTTTAAACCTTATGGCCGAGCACTCGTCTTACCCCGTTAGCACACCTCCGCTGCGGATTAGTCGATGCGAAACCGGTCACATCTGTCAGTTTCTGCGCGCCATGTTGAGAGTGAGATAGCATGCTCAAACCCGTTCTGTTTTCTATACATTCATCTCTCTCTTGCGGTGTTTCGCCATAGATTACTTCAAATTGTATTCACACCTCCGCCTGATATATCGCGGATCCGTGTGTTTCGCATTCCGCCCGCTTTTGAAGTTGTCAAAATCGACAGAATTTTGGAGCGAAATTGAAGCGAACGTCATGTTTTCCATAGAAATCAAAGATGGAAAACGTTAATTGCGTTTTGTTATGGGATGGTTTGCAGAAGTTGGATGTGCATATTTTCTAAATTGTAAGTAAAAACGTTGTTAATGTTGTAATATTTAAAAATATATATGAAATGTGAAATAAGAAATAATATTGTGGTTTTAATTATTTATATTTCCCAACAAAACATAACCATAGAATACTTACTTATGTGTATTTTTCTCTTTCGCTACTCGTTTACCCCATAGAGTATAATAATACTACTTTTACCCGCTAGTGTACTAACACTACCTGCGATTTCGCTTTCTGCAGTTTCGTGTTCCGCGATTCGCGGCGGAGGTGTGGTTTAGACGCAGCGAGTCCTACGCCATGTGCACTGTCTTGCTCGTTTACTCGGTACGTGTGACCAAGGCATTAGCATGAATCAAATAATGTTTTTGGCTCTGATGTCTGAGATTTGACACTCTTTAAATTGCACAAATGCAAATGGATTCAAATACTAGGAGTTGGACCAGTGTTAAAACTTTTTTTGAAATTGCAGGAAAAAACTTCAATGCCAGGGTAAAGTACAAAATAGAAAATTCTAATAATATGTGTAATAAGTATTCAATATTTATTAACAATACAGATTATTAATAATAATTAATAGCAATCACTTAAAATCTAACATTAGAGTCTATAATTCTCAAAATATTATTTACAAAATAAGCCATTTATTTATTTAACAACCAAGAGTCATCATATTATTTATATAATATTACGTATTTACAATTTGCATTTTATACAAAATTAACGAATTTATAATAGGTAAATACAGGTTACACTGAATTGATGCAATTCTTTGTCAACAACGTTTTAGTTATTATAGGTTAGTTAAAGCAACAAATTAGCCCAACAACAGTAGACCAGAAAAGGTTGTCAAGAGGTTTTGTAGCCCGATGTTTCTAGAGCCAACTTTGTTGCTTGGGTAGTAACATTTTTAATGTAACAAGTTATTTGAGATTTTGTCCATTAGTGTCATTGTATAACTGACCACATTTTCGAAAACATAGTTAATTTTTTTTTTTATATGAATCTGTGCTCACTCAAAGTGAACACAAATATACTCCTTGACTCTTTCACAGTAAGCTACTTAAAGCTTGTGTCGTGAAAGAGGAAGATGGTCGGCACCTGGGATCGAACCACGACGTCCGCAGTACGAAAGCCGGCGTTGTAACCGCTGGGTCATCAACCACTAAATAATAAGTAAAAACTTCCGTTTTGTCACTCCTCTGGATTAAACATGGCGGCGTGTTCAGTTTGTAGAAAAAAATGCTAAATTTTTATATTTTTTAATTTTCGCAAAGTATACCTACTTGTTTGTTATATTTTGTGGATGAAAACAGTAAATCGTATTCAATTAGGTTTAGCAAAACATTTTGAATAAAAAAAAACTAATCCAGTCTAGTATACCTATTGTATAAAATAACGTCAAAAGCATTAAAAGTTGTGAAACTGGAGTATTACCCAAATATAGATTGTTTTAGGCCGCCACTCTACACCAAACACTCCCAGAGCTTATATTTTATTTAGGTGTAAGTACATAGTATTCGATTCGATAAGTTTGATATCTTTTAAAGTCAAAATATGATTTTACGCAATTTTTTAATAGTCACAAAAGTACAAAACCGATCACTGTTGTTGAAAAATTTTGTGTGTAGTGTCATCATAAAATCATTTATTTGTAATATTTATTAGAGGAGCATGTCCTAAAAATTTCTATTTGAAGGAAAGGAAGGAAGCCACTTAACTGACTTAACACACCCTTACGTTTAGTATGCAATGACTGTGTTAAAAGGTATACCGAATAACTACACTTTTTTCTGAAATATTTTTAGTTGAAGCTTTCTCAAATTCTTTTATAATATATGTGGTAGGTACATAATTATCCAATGGGTGTCATTAATATTTTACTTTTTGTTAAAAAATACCCATTTACAAAAGATTGCAAACGCAAAAATAATAAAAGGCGTCAAAAAAGAAAAATATACAGTTATTTTGTGAGATTAATTTATGAAAATAACCTAAATTCAGTGACATAGCATACACGGCTAAAGAAAAATAATGAATTTCGCGCAAAAAGAATTTTTTTTCTCAATATCTGGGTATAACAAATATCATATCTAAGTACGTTATACTGGGATGATAAAGTTTGAGAGTTAATATACAAGCCTATACAGAAAGCAAAATCTATGGTTCTGTTGAAGAGATGGAAGAAGAAGTATTGAAATTAAGATCAGAGATGCGTGAACAAGTGTTATGGGATGTAAAAAGATGTTCTGAAGGACGTGGCACAATCCTTGAGGGTAATATACCCAATTGGAGAGGAGTAACCCAGAAAGGAGAGCACAAGTTGCAGAAGGCCACAGCACAATTTGGGCTGTGCTGCACAGCACATTGAAGAAGATGAAGACGTAGAGTTATTTTAAAAAAATCTCAAATTTAACCTTCAATTAAAATAAATATCACTATTTGTGTGAACGAAATTAATTCTAATTATCAAATCTCAATGAATATATATATATACGTAAATTTATCACCACAGTCACAATACAATTCAAATGATACAAAGAAATTTACTTTTATACACACATTGTTTTTTTTTTATAAAACTTTTATATACAAAGGTGTGAGTATACTAGCTGGCCTATTATCGCCTGAGGCCATTTTTCACTGGTCCCATCCAACCAAACAGGCCACTTGCAAGTAAACACAATTCTGACCTGACAAAGGAATCGAAACCGATATCTTTTGTTAAAAATTTACACCTTCACCACCACGCAGACTATGGTCGGTATTTGTTGGATTAATCTTAACAAAAATTAAAAGAGCGACAGTAGCATTATGTATTACCTACCTAATCTTGAGATTCTGTTTTTCAGTATGTACATATTGTTGGTCTAAAATACGAAATTATCCAGCAGACAATTGGTCAAATCAAGATTCATAATGTCTTTGTAATATTATTAAATACAGTATGTTCGTTTGAAATTAAATTATAAAATAATATGACTTTCTAGGGAAAAAATAATATCTCAAATATGATGACAAAAAATTACGCAAAGTTTGAGGTTATGTTAAAAGGTAAACCCATAAAAAAAGCACATCTTATTATTATAATATAAAAATATTTGATTTGTTTTTAAGCTTCGATAATTTAACTTATACAATATAATAACGTTACAACTAATTTTGTACTTTATATTAACGAATACAGCATTATAACAAATTAAATTTATATTAATGTTTATAAACGTATACCACAACACAATTAATAATAGGTATAATATTATGAAAATACTTTTTTAAGGAAGCCTATTTCGATCAATTACATCTTTAAATAAATAAACAAATTTAATAAATAGTATGTACAACTTAAATTTCGGATATGTAATATTAAGGTATTCGACATTAGTACCACTTTTTTAAGATCGATATGTTCGTAAGCAAAACTCTTATGATGTAGAATTACTTTCAAAAGGTTAAATTATGTATTACAAAAGCCTCAATTTCTTATTTTAATTTAAAATTTGATTGAATTTAGAGATGTTGATAGTTATAAAAATATCAACAGATTTATATTTTGTAAAAAAAAAACAAGGTTTATTTACAATAATAAAAATTAATTTTAAGACTAATTTATTTTGTTGTAAGTAAAAATAAATGCAAATAATAAAATTTATTATAATAATATGTACATAATATGACGTATTGTACAAATTTTTGATACACTAATAAAAAAAAAACACTTTCAAAAATTTGTTCTTGATGTGAGTAAAATTCCCGGAAATAGTCCGATTAGGTTTTTTTTCATGTTTCTTCTTCGTCGACAGGATCATTAAGAACATTTTCAATGGGTGGTTCTTCTACGTTATCGTTCTGCAAATCTGCCTTCCTTTTGTTTTTCAAGGTAGTGAAGAGTTTAATGAGATTTTCCACTCCGATCAAGTAACCATCTTCATGATTGCCGACAGTCCACTTGGATAGATGATCAATATTGACATTTTCAGGCAACTGTACCGTTTTCGCGAAATCAATCAACCAAATGGAAGACTTATGTCTGTCGTGAACAAACAGTAAGGAACTTCCAATGATTTCATGACTTCGGAAGAAGTTTGAGGCCTTCAATGTATTTTTGATGAGTTTAAGTCTATCAATATAGCTCTCCTGAAAGACAAAAATATCAAAATGTAAATAAATAATGCTTTTTTTCGTTTACTAAAGTGAACCAAAATACACTTTCGACATAATATTACATTTAACAAAGCTTTTGTCGTGAAACAAAACGACAAGATACCAACTTATTGATACACTAAACGAATTTCAAATGGTAATTTTTGACCACTTCTAGCTTATGACCATCTTCTACTGTTGTAAAGGCTGGCATAGTGTGATTACTTTATGTTAACAACAATTGCAATTTTGCGGTTAAATTTCAAAACCCAAGCCCATCAGTTTCATAAAAACTTTCGGATTCTTAGGTAAATAAAAAAGAAATGCATTTATTCATATTATTATCATTGTAACAATAGAAAATATCAGGGGCAAATACACCTTAGAAATAATGCTGTTTGTGGTCAAAAAATTAAACAAACAAGTCAATTCCAAACACCAGTAAATTAGTTCAGAAGTAGAAATATATTAGATAGTTTCGTGGGTCGCAGGGACAGAGGTATCAACTAAACACCCGTATTATTGCCTATATATTTTTTTAACAAAATGATTCTGTGCTCACTCAAAGTGAACACAAATATACTTTTGACATATTTCACACTGAGGAAAGGCTTGTGTCGTGAAAGTGGAAATGGTTGGCACCTGGACTCGAACCCACGACCTCCAATACTACTGGATTACCAACCACCTCATATGGCTTAACATTCGAATCCACGACTTACTATTCGAATATATTTTTAACAAAGAGCAGTTAAATTATTTGAAAATTTCTTTTAAAAAACATGGTAAAATCTTAATAAACCGGTCTTAAGAATTTTTATATGCTTAGAATTTCAGGACAAATAATAAATACTCACAAGAACTTCAGGCTGATCTTTTGTAAAATCTTCAAATGCCTTTAAAACTTGCTCCGTTGATTTGGTAGTTTTAAAATCTTTCGAACTGGTTCCGTCAGACTTTTTCACTCCTTCTATGCGGAAACCCAATGTGGCTGTTGAAGATATGGTTTCTCTCCAAACCATGTACCTGGGCTTCGTCACTCCCTTTAACCTATGTTCTTCCTCAGTCGGTGCCTTTCCATCCACAAGGACCATCTTGTCGTACATGTCCTAAAAAATATTTGAAATCGTTAGAATTACCTACACTCGGACAAGAAAGATTCTATTGTACATGGAAATTTGAAAAAATCTATATTAGATTAAACCTATATGAGATACCAGGCACCCTCGGCCGAAACTATCAAAACTTTAAAGAATTTATTGTTTATCGATTATAGAACTGTCCTAAGCTCCAAATACACAATTTTATGAGAAGGAATAATATTATGTAACAACTAATGGCTCTAACAACTCATTACTGATGTTCGATATTTAAATGGAACAAACTGTTATTTAGAAGGCTGGCTTAGCGTGATCACTTTACGTTCATGAGAATTCTCGACTTGTCAAAAAATCCCATGTATAAACCATATAGATATTTAATAATTAATGAGATAAATGTAGGGATAAAAGTTGGAAATTATTGAGAACAAGAGAGCGACCAAATTTAAAGACTACGACGACTGCTGTCATGTATTTGGCGCCAAAATATGAATATATCCATAGGACATGGAAATATTTGTAGGAAGGCTCTTTTATTTTTCAAAGAAAAAGTGGATTTTTCAGATTGTTTTATATTGAGCCGTTTGTTTTATATTGCCGTGGGGCTGTCGGCTTAGAATAGCACCTCTGTTCTTTTTGCTGGTTTTTCGAGCATCCTGTAAGAGGCAGGTAATCGAAAAATCAGATCGGGGTCGTGGGGTTGACCACCTCACACCCTTAAACTCCAGCGGTCAGAAAAGGCAACAAAATTAAGCCTCGGACGCCTGGGCCCCACCAGGGGGGGGTCCAGGCAGCTAGTGTCCCCCCTGTGTTGACCACGGCTCGGAACAAGAGCTTGAAAATCGGGACCCTGAATGTCCGCACTCTGAGGGCGGGCGGGGAGCTTGTTGCTGCCAAGTTGGCGGGAGATTATGGACTGGATATCCTGGGGCTGAGCGAGGCACGCATCCCAGGGACGGGGCAGAGTGACGCTGGCAACTATGTCATGCTGCACTCTGGTCACCGAACTGCACGGATGCGTGGCGTCGCTCTACTTTTAAGTAAATATGCCTTCTCTCGCCTTCTTGGTTGGGAACCTGTTTCTGACCGCCTGATGAGTGCGTCCTTCAAGATGACAGGCGAAACACTGACGGTCCTCCTATGCTATGCTCCCACTGAGGATGGGGATGCGGCTGCCAAGGACTGTTTTTATGACAGTCTGGATGCAGTTGTGTCCCATGTCCCAAGGCGCCACCGCTTAATTGTACTGGGGGATTTTAATGCCAAGGTTGGCAGTGACCCCCAGTATGGACCAGGCGTCATGGGTAGGCATGGCATGGGAGTGATAAATGATAATGGAAGCCGTCTGATTGGTTTCGCCACACTCCACGGACTCTTAATAGGGGGAACTCTGTTCCCCCACAAGGATATCCATAAATATACTTGGACCTCGCCTGACAGGAGAACAAAAAACCAGATTGACCATCTTCTGGTAAGGGCCAGCAACCGAACTGACCTGCGAGATGTCCGCACCTACCGAGGGGCAGACATGGATACTGATCACGAACTCCTTGTGGGTTCGTTGAAATTCAGATTTACCCATTTCCAGCAGGGACCGTCTGCCTCTCGCCCGCTGGACATACGCAGGTTAGAGAGTGCTCAGTGTCGTCATTCGTACGAGGCTGAGTTACGCACCAGGTTTGCCCCCTTGCAGGATTCACACGGAGCTGTTCCAATTGAGACAGCTTGGAATAGCTTCCGTGACGCCGTTATGGAATCCGCACGTTCTTCTGTCGGCTATAAGAGCAAAAAGAGGCCAATATGGATGTCCGATGGGTCCTGGAGCCTCATCGAAGATCGCCAGAAGGCTAAGACCCTCAGAGACAGCGAAAAAGACCCTCAAAAACTGGCTGCTTTGGTGTCTGAGTACAGGGAGCTGAGCCGCAAGGTGAAGCACTCTGTACGAACAGATAAAAGAAGACACCTGGACTCTCAGATACGGCGAGCGCAATCTGCTGCACTCGGAAATGACTCAAGGACACTTTTCGAAATCACCCGGGAGGTCGGGGGCAGGGGTCAAAAAAGACCCGTGACGGCAATACGAGACTCTCGTGGAGCCACTGTCACTGCCCCCGAACTGATTAAAGGGAGATGGAGGGAGTACTTTGAGTCAATATTAAACCGTCCCGAGCCCTCCTCACCTTACAACTTTGAGGAGGAGTTGGCTGGTCTGAATATACCTCAGGCAACTGGGATATGTGAGGAACCGCCGACATACAGTGAGATGGTGCTGGCCGTGATGAGACTTAAGAACAACAAAGCGCCAGGAGACGATGGAATTCACGCAGAGCTCCTCAAACAAGGCATAGACACCCTTGGCCAACCACTATTAGATATATTTAAAATGGCGTGGGAAGAGGAGAGGTGCCCAAAAGATTGGCGGAATGGATCCATCGTCGCAATATTTAAAAAGGGGGACCCCCTTGAATGCGGAAACTACCGTGGAATTACTCTACTGAGTGTTCCCGGTAAGGTATTATCTCAGATATTACTACACCGCATTCGGTGAAGGTGAAGCACTCTGTACGAACAGATAAAAGAAGACACCTGGACTCTCAGATACGGCGAGCGCAATCTGCTGCACTCGGAAATGACTCAAGGACACTTTTCGAAATCACCCGGGAGGTCGGGGGCAGGGGTCAAAAAAGACCCGTGACGGCAATACGAGACTCTCGTGGAGCCACTGTCACTGCCCCCGAACTGATTAAAGGGAGATGGAGGGAGTACTTTGAGTCAATATTAAACCGTCCCGAGCCCTCCTCACCTTACAACTTTGAGGAGGAGTTGGCTGGTCTGAATATACCTCAGGCAACTGGGATATGTGAGGAACCGCCGACATACAGTGAGATGGTGCTGGCCGTGATGAGACTTAAGAACAACAAAGCGCCAGGAGACGATGGAATTCACGCAGAGCTCCTCAAACAAGGCATAGACACCCTTGGCCAACCACTATTAGATATATTTAAAATGGCGTGGGAAGAGGAGAGGTGCCCAAAAGATTGGCGGAATGGATCCATCGTCGCAATATTTAAAAAGGGGGACCCCCTTGAATGCGGAAACTACCGTGGAATTACTCTACTGAGTGTTCCCGGTAAGGTATTATCTCAGATATTACTACACCGCATTCGGGGGCCTGTCATGGCTGTCCTGAGAGAGCAACAATGCGGCTTTGTACCTGGAAGGTCCTGCACGGACCCAATTTTCTGTGCCAGGTGCATCTTTCAGCAGTGCAAGGAGTTTAACTCTCCAGTCGCTTGTTGCTTTATAGATTTTGAAAAGGCCTTCGACAGCCCACATAGACCATCAATATGGAAAATACTTGCTCTGTATGGTATACCTCCGAAAATAGTTAAAATGGTGCAGTCCCTGTATGAAGACTCTGAGTGTAGCGTGAAAACGCCAGGTGGTCCTACTGAAGCTTTTAGGATCACCACGGGAGTCAGACAGGGCTGCGTACTAGCTCCCTTTATATTTATAATAGTCATGGATTTCCTGTTGAGAAAGTCCATGCAAGGAGCAAGAGGTATACCGATAACACAGAGAGATGGTCTAATGGGCGAACTGTGCGATCTGGAGTACGCGGACGACCTAGCGTTGTTCAGTACGACAGTGGAGGAATTACAGCGCAGTGTTTCAAGACTCTGCAACGAAACAGCACGCCTCGGCCTTCGAGTCAATGCCAGTAAGACGGAGCTCATGGCGAATAATGCCTGCCCCGATAAACAGCAACCGATAACCATCGATGGTCACCAGGTCTCCCGGGTGGATAAATTTAAGTACCTGGGAGCAACCATTACCACCGCTGGTGACCTCGGGGCTGATCTCCCGATTCGTATCGGTATGGCAAGTGGCGCCTTCAACAACATGACCAAGATATGGAAAGCGTCGGCGTTTAGCGTCGAGACGAAATGTAAACTGTTTGATGCGTGTGTGTTGCCCATTCTCCTTTATGGGTGTGAGTCCTGGCACCTGACCAAGGCCCAGGCACAAAAAGTCTCAGCCTTTGAGATGAAGTGCCTAAGGAGAATTCTGGGCGTAAGATGGTACCACCGCATCACGAACGACGCTATACGCCGGCGCACCCAGCGTGAGCCCATCACCTCCACCATTGTGGGGAGGAGATGGACTTGGCTGGGACATGTGTTAAGGATGCCGAATGACAGTTGGCCGAGGAGAGCGCTGTTCTTCCTCCCATCAGGGTCCCGAAGACGAGGAAGACCCTCTCACACTGTGTTCCGCTCCTTCGAAGCAGAGCTGAGGGACATGGACATGGTGTGGGAGGAGGTCATCACCGTTGCGCAAGATCGAGCGCAATGGAGAGCTCTTGTTGCCTCCCTATGCCCCTAAGTGGGGTCTAAAGGGAGTTTGGATTTGGATTGGATTTATATTGAGCAAAATACGCTGATTTTTTTCCTACCTATTCATTTTTTGGACTTTGTTGCGCCGTATTTTTATGAGCTGAACTTTTTGGTACAGACATGTACGTATTTATCTGAGATATATTTAAATTTAATTGAGTCATTGGGTGCTACATAGAAAAGTTATAGAGGTTCATAGACAAGATTTTGGGATTTTTCCAAAAAAAAAAAAAAATTCCTAAAAAAAATTGGAGCATTCTATATATCTACTTTGTTCCCAAAAGTTGTTGCAAATAGTCCCTTATACCATATCAGTTTGTCGGAGGTTCTACATAACACCCTGTATAAGTGTCTTTGTTTTGTTTAAATAATAACTGTTTATATGTTACAGTGGAGAGTTCATTTTTAAAGCACTCTAAATTGACGAAATCTTCGTTTATAATCGAACTCCAATTTCAAATTGTCTAAGGGGGTCAGATAGTATATCCTATTTCCTATGAAAAGCCATTGTAAAGATAAGCGTTGATACCTTTCTTAGTTTAGGTTTTTCTTTTGCTTTGGCTAGCTCCTCCTCCAAGTAAGTCCTCACTCCAACCTTGCAGTCCATAACACAAGGGGAGTCAAAGTCACTCAGAAGGTCTTGCAGCTGTATGTACGCCGATTCCCCATCTTCAGACAGGTACTGGCCTTTGTACTGTGGGACGAAGGGCTTCAGCGCATCTTTCATCAGAATCTGAAAATTATTTAAAGAAAACAATATTAATCATATTATATTAGGGTAGAAATCAGTAATGTAAGTAGGTACATAAGTGTACTGAGATTTTAGTTTCAGAGAAAAAAATATTATGTGTGTAATATTTTATGATATTGCAGTTAATTAGTTATGAACGGAATATAAAAATATTTTTAGAAGGATAAAATTACCTAATTTCAAAATGATCGATTTGATTTTGTTTAATTTATTTTTTTCTACAAAAAAAAATATTTTTTATTATATTTCTATAACATACCAAGAGAGACAGCTATACACACAACGATATATTATGAGAAAGTAAATTTTTTTTTTTTAAATTTTGAAAAAATAATCTCCTCTGAGCCTCTGATTAATCTAATATTTTAAGGGAGCCGTATACTAAAAAAAGATTGGGAACGTCTGGGATAAGGTATGTATAATTTCATTTCATTTCCAACATATTTCACAAACGGTACTTTTTTGGTAGCAAGAATCAGTAAATCAAGCGTGCAATAGCTTATGACGGTCAGAATAACTGGCTGTATGCAATTCTCACATTTGCATGAAATAAAGAGGCGTTGTTAACAACGTTAAGTAGTAACGTTATACATACCGGTATGATAAAACGATAGTTATAATTACCTGAAAACACGTTTCTTCCTTGGGACATAATTTCTTCAATATCGTTCCTGGATCCGGTCCAGCTTTGAAATTTCCCTGATGACCAGCCAACTGCACCCATGGGTATCTCTGCTTCTTGTTGGTCTGGAAGAATGGTGTCCAGTGCACGATATTGCGGAGCTTCCTCCATCCCGACGACTGGAACAAAATGTTTGAATTAAAAAAAAGCAATATTAAAAAATAAAACACAGGTACTTCTAAGATAACATTTCGTCTTACTACATTATTCGACTTTTCAAAGTTCATAATTAGAAAATAATATTCTCAATAAGTCAACTTGAGGCGTCACAGGACGATAACAAACTAAACCTCATACACGTAAACATCTGTGTTTTGGGGCTTTCAAATTGTTCCGGAAACATCCCCCGTCTAAGCTAACTATACTACACGTACACCCATTTGACGCCCATGGTTAGGTAAAAATATAAGAACCATATTTTATTGTAATTCAGTTATGCATTTTGGTACCTATTTGGAAACATCACGCTGAAAATATAGCTGTTAAGTACACCAGATTGTATTCTGCGCAAACCCGTGCAAAACCTCTAGATAAGGTAATTCTTATTTATTCTATACACGAGTTTTTATTGTTAATGGACGGGTAGAAAAAAAGCTTGAGTGAGATATATATTTAATCACAAAAGGTATAACCATAAAACATTACATTATCATATAAAAATATTTAAATACAATGCTATTGACTTTATTAAGTAGATCTATACCAGTCAAGAATGTACAGAAGATAATAATAATAATATAACACTTTTCTATACAAAGGTGTCAGTATAACCGGCGGAACTTATAGCCTAAGGCAATTTTTTCCAGTCAACCGGTCCCGTCCAATCTGAGACAGACCAACCCCGGGTAGAAATTTCAAGTGAAAAAACACTTAGAACAACTCTGACCCGACCGGGAATCGAACCCGGGACCCCGGATCTGAAGTCCACGCTAGTACAACAAAGCATTCACCACTACGATGGAGAGACGACCTCGTCAAATACGCTGGGGTCAACTGGGTCCAAAAAGCCCAAAACAGAGCGGCGTGGAAGGAGATGGAGGAGGCCTTTGTCCAGGAGTGGACGGCAATAGGCTGAGAAGAAGAAGAATGCTATAGCTGATAATATAGTCCATATTAATGCTTTCTTATACAATTTTATATCACATTGTGGAAAAGAGATGGCAGTATTGTCGTAGGATGGTAAGTCGCCAGATGATTTCGGGTTGACTATATATGTAACAATCCTATATAGGCGATGACAATAGCAACAACTCTTTGGACAGCAGGTAAACGGCGTATCAATTAGCAAAACGAACATATTTTTGTTATACTATTTTGGGATAATAGTTCTTCTTCGAAAAATATATAAGGCATGACTAGTTTCCTATTTGTAACGAATTGTAATGGCCGATTCAAACCTACATACATAAATGGGGATGGATGGATTCACCACCATGCGCGTATAGGATAACACACAATTAATCGATAATATGTATTACCAACTCCCTATTACTTCCGTTCCAAGGATTTCGGGTTCGATTGCCGGTCGGGTCAGAATTTTTATGTGTTAATCACTCGAAATTTCTACACGTGATTAGTTTGTCTCAGATTTAACGGGACCGATTGACTATAATAATAGAAAAAATCAGGCAATAAGTTCCGCCGGCTATACCTACTGACATTTTTGCATTACCTACGTATATTATGGAGAATATAGGTACGTAAATAAATAAATCTTTATTGGATATAGAAAAATACAGTGTTAATGCAATTTAGAAAAACTACCAAAAGGCGGACTTATTGCTGCAAGCAATGTCTTACAGCCAACCTCAGGTACGTGCCTACTTAGGTGTGAACACATTTTTTTATATTCCAACTTAGTCGATTTTCATATATATTTTTAAATAATAAATGTTTTTTAAATAAGAGAAACACTGATAAATACCATTAATAAACTGGAGGTGCATTTCAAGTAAAATAATTTAAATATATTATAATAGTTTTATTGAAACGAAGGATAGTTTAGTATTCAATAACTTAATCTTTCATTTGCATTGTTTTTCATAAAATTGTATACAATTGAACGGAAATTGATCTGTGGCCATTTGAAACTATTTTATAATCAGAATTAAACCTTAATTTTTTCGTGCGGAGGTCGTGAGTTCGAATCCCGGCCGTGTCGACCATTTCCGCTTTCACGACACAAGCATATTATGGTTAGTGTGAAAAATGTCAAAAGTGTATTTGTGTTCACTTCGAGTGAGCACAGATTCATTAAAAAAAAATTAGTCCGAACCTACATAATCTATGTATAGCCGTTTGAAGCTGTTCTAAGAAGCAATATAAGGGCCTGTTCTAATACGATACATAGATAGAAATCGAAGTGTACTTTTCATAAAGTCAGACGATAAAGAGAGAAAAAAAATAGCTGATAAAAAAAAATCTAATTTCAACCACTAGGTAGGTACTTCTATTGTATTTTTTTTAATCTTCTTATATATAAAAATAGAGAGCTATTTCCCGATGTCATCGCATCACGCCTAAGCGGCTGGACCGATTTCGCTAATTAATTTTTTTCGTGTAGGCTTTTATTAGGAGAATGTCCTTTTAGAAATCTACCCAGGCAACAAATTTACAGTGACCATAAAATGCCATACAGGAGTCTAAAGCGATTTTTTTTCAAATGCATTTTTTTTTATTTCTCTAAATAAACCAACCATTCTACGTATTTAAGAAAAGATATGAAAAATATGTGTATAGTGGAAATAAATACGCACTAAGCGCCAAAAATGAAAAAAAAAATGAGTTGAGTATGAGGAAATGTTCTATAAACCATTGCCAATAGCATAGGTAAATATTGCACTAAGTCCATATCGATGACCTAAAGGCGTAAAAAAACAGGTTCAAAAATCATCGTAGTACTATGTCTATATGGGGGAAGAATCAGTTTTATTAGATTATCTCTAAATGATTTTTTTGGCGTTTAGTGCGTATTTTATTTCCACTGTACATGTATTTTTACTGACTAAACTTTTGGAGCTTTCCTGGATATAATTATAGATCCCGTATCACGGGATCTATATTGATTTAATAAAATAAAAATAAATATACGAGTTGGGAACCTAGATCTTCAGCACTTGGTGTAAAAGTCGGAGACCGAACCAATTACGAAGAAACGAAATGTGTTATGTTATATAGGAGCATGAAAGAGCATGAAAGAGAATTTTTGTAATAAAAAAACACATGTACTCTGATTGGCCTAAAGGTAATTGTATACTGTAATGCCAATTAGAGATATATTAGTTAATAAAACAAAAAAAAAATACTTTGTTAATTACTCTGCTGCGCTTAATAACAAAGTAGGCATATAAAAAAATATAAAAAGTATTCTTACAATATCAAGCTTGGGTCCTGTGACAACAATGCAAGTGCTCAGGGGCAATTCCATTTTCAAAATCATCGATAAAGATAAAAAAAACGAACTCGCACAAAAACACAGAACTATTTTTTCACATCAAGTATCAAAAATGATAAAATAAACATTTTTCAGTTCACATTGTATTATCCGTGTTTGTGTCATAAACAACGTCATATTGAAAAACAATCCTATACATTTATCACCAATTTTACACTATTTTTGGAGCGTGTCTCGAATGACGTTAGCTCTCGACCGATACACATTGAAACACTGATAATGCTATGAAGTTTTTTGCCCCACCAAATCAGTGACGGCGTGTTTCGTTACGTTTGCACCAAATCGGATGAATATTTTTTAACCATGTACGGGTGCAAATAAGCTCCTCAAACTGTTGAAAAAATTGTTATATCAATAATTAGCCAAAAGTTATTTTTTATTAGAAATCCTATTAGAATATACTTAATTTATAACATTCTTACCAGCTCAAAAGTATATTCTTATAAGAAGTTTTTAAGTGATCACGACAAACTCATTCAACTAAGTCATTTCAAAGCGCACTTACCAATCTCATAGACACTCAATTAAATGAAGCGATGAGAGTCATTAGCGGCACACTAAAACCAACTCCTGTGCCGTGACTATGTGTGCTTTCTAATATAGCACGTCCACACCTTAGACGAGAGGAAGCTTTTCTTCAAGAAGTAAGAAAAGTGGAGTCCAACTATAATCTACCAATCCATCTTGATTTAGATAATCCGCCTCCATGCCGTATGAAATCCCGAAACCCGTACTGGTTAGCTGCCGCTACAACTACGTATTACTCTATCGAAGACAAATGGAGACTAGTATGCACCGCATCGTCAGTAAGGAACCAGAACCTCGTAGCTGACCCGACAAAAGAACTGCCTGGCTCAACGCAACCCAGAAATATATGGTGTAGAGTTAACCGAATAAGATGTGATGTAGGCTGCACCGCTTCCAACTTACATAAATGGGGATGGATGGACTCACCAGCATGCGCATGTGGGATTACACAAACAATCAACCATCTGATTAACGAGTGCCCCATATACGCATTTGAAGAAGGACTACAGGACTTGCACGCACTAACGGATGACGCGATCCAATGGCTTCGGTCCCTGGAGGTCAGATTGTGAGCGACCATAAGAAGAAGATGATTCAACTAAGTACCAAGTTTTAAGGAATAAAAAATACTTAATTTACATTTTCGACTTCATTTTTGCAAGTTATAAATTTATATAATTATTCGAATAGCCAAGAACTCTGACAGATTGATCGACTAATGCCGCCTACCGATGCGATGAGTAGTGCGTGAGTTCAGTTGTTTGAAACGGGCACACAAATACTCCATACAGCTACCGCGTAATTTGTGTGCCCCTATTCAAAATCTCTGTGAAATTTACGCTGGCGTGGAGTAACGAAATTTTGTATAGCGCCCCTACAGAATACTTCGGAAAGCTCCGCAGTCCATACACAAATCCCGTGAGTTTTTCACTTTAGTGAATAATATTCGAAGTAGGGGTGCAGTACTTTCTATATCTGGGACGTATTGAGCAAATTTACTATGTACATATGTAGGTAGGTTACACATTCGCTGTCGATTGTCTTCAATACATAATATGTACATTAATTTAATTTAATTAACTTAGTTTTAAATAAACATGAGAATCGTTATATCGGTGGTAGAAGATAAAGATGTGTGTATCTATAGATAGAAAAGGGTGGAGATGTATTCGCTATGTCTAACCATCAAGGGACACGGAGGGTAAAAAAAACACACAAATAACAAAAAAAGAAATGGGAAAGTTTGAGAACCAACGAAATACTAAGAACACTTAATTCAAAGTGGTATAATTTACATAATATACTTCTCTGCATTTCGCTAGCAAACACGTCTTATGTCGCTGTATGTCATGGATAAACTGGGTTCAAAGAAATACTTTATTCCTTCGTTACTGCATGCAAAAACATCGAATCAGATATTTCGTCAATGGTACTGAAATCTAACTCTGAAGAAAAAAAACGATCCAATATATCGTTATTTTGTTAGGAAGGTTTTCGGATAAAAAAATTAAAGTTTTGGCTTTAAGTTTTTTTTGTAAGATTTAACAATTTATTTTTATTGTTGACTAGCTTTATTGGGTAAATATTATGTTAACAAAGATTGCGATATTGATTTGATTGACAATAAAATATTAGCGTATTCAATTTGAAAACGTTTTTAAATTACATTAAAGCTAAAGATAAATATTTTGTACTGAAATTGTACCAATTCTACCATTATATCGAGTTGTTTGGAAGAAGATAAAATACTTATTTCAATTTACATATTATGAATTTGTTAAAATATTTTTTTGGTTAACCTAATACACAGTTATTATAACCGTTTTTTTTTGTTTACAAATTAATTCAGCACTGTACTTCTTATTAAAGACGTCCTTAAAATGGGTGAGAGTATCATTGAAGAATCTAAAAACCATTCTTATAAAGACGAAAACAACAAAAAATATGTAGATTTGACTGAAAGTGTGCTGAAACAAGATGGATAAAAAGGGTTGTTGAATGGCGGCTCAGAACTGATTAAAAAAGCTTTGGGAAGTATCAGAACTGTAATACGATAACTGACGATCTTATATTAGGAACATGTGCCTAACAATGGACAAGAGTGATCAAGAGAATGACATAAAGACCTAATTGACGAACGCAAATCCTTGATAAGGTGTCCAAAACAAGTTTAAAGAGTAAAATCAGGGTTAAACCGATTCGAGATGGTTAAAAGGGAAAATAGACCATTATTGAGACAAATAACTTTGAATCATGACCTCATCGACACAATAAGTGTTGATAATAATTCGAAAAGATTTAACCTTTTTGATGTACTGAACCCCATCTGTTTCATAGGCGAATTCACTCTTTTTAATTTGAAGAGGGGTTCAGTGATAAGTTCTTAATGAGTCGGGTGCGTGTCTTGACCTCCGCCGAACCCACGAGACTGACTCACCGAACCACTGTTATAGAGATACCTTTGAAGTGAATCTTTTCAGTATTTCCTGGAGACACTTTTCTTGAGTTCTGATTCACCGAATGTTTAATTTTTTCTTTGATGACTATGTATGTATCGCAAAAAAACGTGATTCAAGTTTTCAAAGGAATGTTCATTGAGTAATAATATGATACGACGTTCTTATCACTGTAACTAGATATCAACTTATTAATGAAAAATCATTATCATGTGACGTTTTACAACGAAATTCTTTCCTTATCACAAAACCTGAGTTGGCGACACTATGTGTATGCAATAGGTACCAGGAACATTAAAAGGTAATTATAATTAGGTACTTGGTAACTCTCCGATTAAATGTTGATTGACAGGTCCTAATCTTGATTGTAAAATTAAAAAAATACTCTATAAATCAGATCTGTGCACATGGCCCAAAGCAAGGGCTGAGGAAAGCCCTGAAAAAATTATAGGTTTTTATCCGTTCGTTACATAATTATAACACTGTATTAATTCAAATTGTAGGTACCTATTTTTTTTTGCATATGCAGTATAAAACCGTGTTTTATTTAAGTACCTATTTATTTATTTATTTTCCCTCCCGAAGCACGAGTTTTAGATATACAATTTACGGGAGGTAGTTTGTTTGTGTATCATTTTTATCATACTTATTGGTTTTATTGTTATTGATTTTTTATGTTTTTATATCTGTATTATATTAAACTTAAGATTATTATCTAAAAATTGCTGGTTAATATAGTAGGTGTTAATGAATTGAATATTTTATTGAAATTTTTTATAAAATTTAATCTGGGCTCAACCAAAGTCAGCATAAATACGCTTTCGAGATAAAGCAAAGCTTGTTTTGTGAAAGTGGAAATTGCCGGCACCGGGATTTGAACCCACGACCTTCAGAACCTACGCTGTACGAAAGAAAGTCGTCGACTGATAGGAAAGGGCAAACAACCACCTCAAATCCAACAAAATATTTTCTCTAACTAATTTTATTTCTCAAATTTTTGTCATTCTAACTGCATACCTATCTAATTAAAGATTGATTTTTTTTAATTGTGTTGTTACAGTATTGCAATAATAATATGACACTTTTTTTTAACAGCGTAAGTATTTAAGTTCGTCTAATGTTGAAGTACAAATTACTGGTTTATATCATACGATTTTGTGCGCACATTAAAAACCTAAAAAAAACATAATATATTAATATGAACATTATTTGACACGGTAGTTCTATTTTTTAATTTAATTAATGATTGTATATTAATAAATTAAATAGTTAGGTAGGTATATATTTTAATATTTTTGAATTTTTCCCTTAATATTCACAACAAATTACACGTAAATGAACAACAGACGGTTATCGATCGGCGGTTAAAAGAAAACTGATCGTCCTAAGTACCTACAGGATGGACAAAATAAAGATTTTCTTTTTTTTACAATTGAATTCTGATACGACGATTATATGAACATTATTTTTAATGGAGGATATTATGTGACAAAAGATAAAAGCAAAAAGTACATAATTAACAATCTTTTTTTAATGAAATTGTCATTAAAATAAAGGACTGTGTAAATAATATTCACTCAAGAGATTTTTCTATATAGGATGAGCAAATATAATATTGATAAATAAATATTATTCTAGGAGCATTGATTGCTAATACAAAGGCGGCTGATGCGTCAAGACATATCAAACAGTTGAATGGAAAACGTATAAGTGCAGGGTTGGGAAATTTAAATTTAAACGCATTCGAATTATTAGTACTTTGTATTTAAGTGGTTTTGTAGAAGAAAGTTGCGCATCTTATGCAGTTGCGGCATATTGTATTTATCCAAGTTCGTTTTTATTGATAAGTAAGTTAATTTGGATAAACACAATATGCTAGAACCCTATTCTCAAATGTCGATCGCTGGGTTTTCTAATGGAATTTTTATGACTAACGTACGAGTTCTTTAAGAAAACATTCGAGAGTCATGAAAATTCTATTAGAATTAATACCCATCGATCGACATTCGAGAATAGGTCTCCGTAGAGCTTTTTGATATTCAATAATTAGAAGAGTAAATAATGGATGAAAGACGTGAGTACGTACATAAAGTTGGAACTTATAAATTTTTGTTCATAGAGTGTTCCCATTGCGTGAGTATCCGCCTGCTTCAAACAACAGAAATAACTCACCACTACATATAGATATAGACTGGACTACTATATTATTATAAGATTTTTGATCGGATACAAATCTGGTGATAAATCAACAGATCTACTGCCCTGTTTATTGAAGATCATTTTTTTAAAGAATCTGGGCTCAATTGTAGTGTACACAAACACACTTTTGTCATTTTTCACAGCAAGTGAATGTGGAGATGGTCGGCATCGGGATTCGAACCCGCGACCTTTTTAATCCTGTACGAATGAAAGCCGTCGAATGAACCGCTAGGCTACAAACGACTTCAAAATGTAATTTTTACCGCTTCATTGATGTTTTTAGTCATTCTGAATATAAAAATAATAAAACTGCAAAACTGATACCTATATACACCCTACCTAGGGTAAATAATACGCACGCATATAAAAAAACAACATCACATTAAATCAATAAGCTCTCCATTTGTAACCTTTTTTTATGGCTTAGGGGCATACGGAGGCAACAAAATCCCTCCACTGTGCTCGATCTTGCGCAAAATCAAATACCTCCTCCCACGCCATGGCCTAATATCTCAGCTCGGAATGAACCTATGTAACACAATATGAGAGGGTCTCTTGGTTTTAAGGACCCTGATAATATGCATAACACCAGCTTTTTTCACCTTTTTTAGCATACACCACTTAATCAACACTTTCTTCCCATTGCTGTGCCGGCGTAAAGTGGCATTTTGTGAATTATTGTGATGCGGTTGTACTATCTTATTAGCATAGCTTGTTTATGACATCTTGAGATTTTTTACTCTGAGCCTTTGTCAAGTGTCATCAGAAAGCAGACCTGTGGTCACAGTGGTAGAGTGCTGGGAGACCTGGCGATCATCGATGGTTACCGGTAAATGTTATTCGCTATGAGCTCTGTCTTATCGGCATTGATTCGAAGGCCAATACGAGTGCTGTACCTATATCGTCGCAGAGCAACTTCATAAATCTGAGCTAAATTAAATCGAAACAAATGACGCTATTACCACATGTATGTGATTGTTAAAAAAAAACGTTGTTAAACCACTAGGTGCATACGTCACCACAACTGTCATTCGCCAACAACTCGTTTGAAGTAATTTCGCTTAACGTCAAACATAATAACATTTAATATATATTTCCCAAACCGGTGGGTTTCCTTTTGCGTAAACGTCATCCTACAGAAATCCTTGTAAAACTATGCGCATGTCCTTAAACTTCCTATGACGCATTCAGTTCATTCAAATATTACTATGTTTTAATAAATGAGTAAACATGTAAATATTTTTTTACGTTATGTTATGCAGTTCATAAAAACGTATGGAGTTTGTATCAAAAAATAATTATCAATCAATGTTCTTTTGCTAATTATTTTTACAACTACAGTAGTTGGTAGAAGGATGACGGCGAAAAACACATATCCACTCAAATATCAACCTCATCTGCACGTTGTAGGTACCCCCACTAGAAAAATAACGAGGCTCTGGCGACCGAGCATCGGCGGTATAACCGTATCATCTTAATAAGAGTATTGTAAATCACAATATAAGTAATCGGAGAGAAAACCTGTAGCAAACCCATTGGTACCAAATCGCCTGAACAGCGTCGAATGTTGTCACATTTGACTCTCCAATTATTAGATATCCTTCTAAAATCATTTGCAATTAGAAGATTGTATAGCAGTGCTTAACAACTTTTTGTGTTCCTAACAAACCAAGAAATTTCAGAAATATGTACAGTATACCAAAGAAAATCCTGTTTAAAACAACCACTAACTACATACTGATTATTACTGAAAAGATCTGGAAAAAAAAACTGCGCTTTATCCCGGGGCATGTCTAGGGTAATCTTTGCGGCACACAGGTGTAAAGGGCCACCCAACATTTTGTACCCCTAATCGGAATATTACTCACAAACGCAAGTGAGAAATTCACGGGAATCTTGTATGGGCTGCGGTGCTTTCTGAAGTATTCTGTAGGGGCGATTTACACGTTTCCATACAAATTTTTGTTACTTCACGCCAGCGTATATGTTACGGAAACTTCATAGTCATTATAGAGATTATCAGCTGATGTAGGGTTCCGATTGTCTGCTTATACTTCCAATAGTTACATTCACGTTTGTTCAAACTATATTAGATTTATCAAACAAAACTGCAAGTATGCCTATTGCCTACATATTATTTGAGACAATATATTATATCACGCTTTTCCTGTGTTACAATCATTCTTCCTAATTCGAGTATCTTACCCTCAAATAATCGACAGCATTAAGGCCCCTAAATCACTCAATAATGAGTGGAAGGTTAATAAAAAAAAGGCCCCGTCCGCACTGCGATATTTCACCGCACGGATTTTTTTTTCGCAATTCTGTAACACATTGAATCTTATGGGAGTGTTCGCACTTGCGGTAAATAATCGTGCGGAAAAAAGTTCTTTCATTTGTTGCAAATTGAACGCGATTATTAATTTCGATCACGGAATATATTCCGCAAGAATAAAATTCGTGCGGTGAAAAATCGCAGTGCGGATAGGGCCTAAATGCGATTAATCGCGTTCGGTTTGCGAATCATGTAGGTGCACGATGCAACGTTACACGTTGGCGGCGCAAGTGAATACCGGGCCTTACATCTCATTCACAAAATTTTACAGGAGAGCATATAAATAAATAAACATTTCAAACTCACATAACTAGTTGTTTTTTTAACCATAAGTTATCGCATATTATTCTAGGTTGTGTGTTATTGACAGCTATTTTTTGATTAAGCATATTATTTTTTCTTAAATTTGGGCACGCAATTTTTCAAATACGTGGTTATGCCCGCTGCTGATGAATTTTATTAAACAGGGCACAACCTTAATTTAGTGTGGAGATTGTCAAAAGTGTAGGTATTTGTGAGCCCAGATTTTTTAGATATGTGTATCTACTGACTGTGTATGTTCAATCTCTATACAATTGTGATATTTATTTGTACTTAACCTCAGGTAATTTTATACCAAGCAAGGTAGGTCTACCGACCTCGGTAGCCTAGTTGTACTAGCGTGGACTTCAGATCCGAGGTCCCTGGTTCGATTCCCGGTCGGGTCAGAGTTTTTCTAAGTGATTTTTCACTTGAAATTTCTACCCGGGGTTGGCCTGTCTCAGATTGGACGGGACCTGTTGACTGGAAAAAATTGCCTCAGGCAATAAGTTCCGCCGGCTATACTGACACCTTTGTATAGAAAAGTGTTATATTATTATTATTAGGTCTTCATATTTTTCCCTTTAATTGGAAGGAACCATAATATCAAAATAGTTCAAAAGAAAAACGAAATTCAGCTAATACGATTTATTCTGAGTCGGTACGAAGTTCGACGGGTCAGCTAGTATAATATACAGTCAAGTCAAATAAAAATAAAGGTCTAAGATTAGCGAGATTAAGGAACAGGGATTGTATTAGAATACTGATAACTTTTTATAGCAAACATCATTTTTTTTTATACAATATATAATGTTGCAGTTTTCAATAATTGAATTTGAATCATCAGACGTTTGCTTTAGAGGATCACTTTAAATTCAAACCGTCTTACTTAAAAAAATTTCGTTAATCGTAAGATTACGTATAACTCACCTATCAGTTTTTACTTAATTTATAAAAATATATTTTATCCGAGCTTGTTATGTATGAAGATGACATTTCATACAAAATTTTGTAAACAAACAAAATAGTAACCCGGCAACGCGAGTGTTTACAACCGAGATGCGCTATGTCAGATTTGAATGATTTCGAGTAGGTGTAGTACCTATAGGTGCCAGACCTTATTTTTTAATTTTTTATTTTATATTATCAAAATATTGTTAAGACCTTATAAAATCACACGAAACCTTTATGTTTTAGCCAAAATGAACTAATTTATGTTTGATCACTTCAATTTTAATATTTGTACCTACTTTAAAAGTACTCTTTGAATATTTTCTTCAAAACGTCATTATATTTAGGTATCATAAATTTAGACCTTCAGGACGACCGCCTATAAGCGCTGGAGGGACAGTTGGCACTCAGCTTCCCAAGAGGACAACATAGCAGGAACAACATGCCAGCAGGCCTAATCAAAGAGGACGAAGAAGAAGAAGAAATTTAGTTGGTGTATCATGGTTGTAAGACCTTGATGATTACGGGAATGCAATATTTGCTTTATTTGTTTGAAATTTCTGTTATTAAAATGATAAAATGGACCAAAATATGAAGGGAGCACCTAATTAACCTAACGGGAAAAAAACTTAAAAACAGTACCTATATTTATTACAGAAAGCGTTGTTGTACACTCGAAACCATTGTCAGTTGACATAAAATCCAACCTACAGAGATCATCAGCTCGCAATCAATCGATATAGGTTAAACTACCTCGACGACGCGACAGCTTGATCGCAAATTTTCTACCGCTGAACACTTTTTTCCACTGATCAGAGTTTTTTTAAATAAAGCAGAAAATGTTCACCATTGAGCCAATCCATCAAAGCATATTATTAATTATTTTGCTTCCTCGAAAAGTCTCTAATAAAGGCCTATGAAATACCTTTGAAGGTTACGTACCTATAGGAAAATAGGTTTATTATCATATAAGTTTAAGGACAACAGTATTTAACATACTAAGCCATCGAGTTTATTTATTATAGTATGTATTACATTCATAAATAAACAAGCTATTTTAAATAATTAACAAACCCAATATTAACAATCAAACAATACATAAAGTAGATATGTAATATTATATTCCTAGTGTGCCTACATATTTTGTTCAGTGTGTGTTTAAATAGTTCAGTTTGACGTCATATTCAACATAATTTCAAATTTATTGATATTTATTATTCAACAATATCTTAGGTAAGTACATTATGTCAACTACGTAAGAACTCTTATGTGTGATTTAAAAACAGTGTCAAACAACTTTAACATGCCATGTTTGGATAAAAATCTAGACGATAAATTTATTCCAAATAAAATTAGCAAACTTAACAATATAAGTTTTTATATTATGCAGAATGAGTTATAAAAGGCTGCTGAAAATAGTCAACAACAAAATGACCAGAGGGGCGCAGATCACTAAGAAATGAGACGAAGATATGGAGATATGCCCACTTCTTAAGACCCAGACAGATTCCTTGCAAAACAGTAGCCCTAGTATAAGTTTTCGATGATCGAATGTCGAAACGATCATCGAAAGAGTTTCGAAAATGTTTCATACTAAAATGATCGAATGATTCGATCGTTTGATTTTAGAACACTATTTGCGCGCTAATAAGCGCTTATTTGCGTGCAATTAGCTTTCAATAAAACTCGTACTAGCCCCACAGATCCGCGATCAGTATTTTGAAATTTTATTTTTTATCGTGTTGTACATTCTTTTTTGCCCTTGTTATGAGTTATACCCTGATTTTTTCATGTTCTGTGTTTTTTTTTAGAAAGTTGTTTAGTCTGGGTGGAGTGACGTCGTGGGTTCTACGAGCTAGATTTAGAGACAGAATAGACGCTGCGGTACTGGAAAAAAATGCTGAAAATTTCCTGGACGGCAAGAAGAACGAGCTCCTCAATTTTTAAGAACTTTAATTAGCCTGTCGCCTATCTGTCTCAAACATATACTTAAGTGTCTTGGACATTATATCTTGTAGAGAGGAAGACAGCTTTGAAAAGCTAATAATGGTAGAATGAGTGCTCGGTATAAAACCGCGAAGCAGATCGCCGATGCGCTGGATCGAATAAATAAAACAAATTACATAACATCCTAGAAAACACTAATTTGAGGAAGAATGCATGATAACCAAGAACTTCGGATTATTGTTGCTCATTGCTGAATGACGCCCGAAAAGTGATACGGTAAAGTAACGAAGCGTTAAATTTTCGACGAATCCTGTTTGACGTTTAAACTGTGCATGACAAATTGGCGGCAAAATTCAAAATAATGCTGTGGATCTTGACCAATCTTGACACTCGTCATTTATTTCTTTCACGCCAAGAGGGCTTTTTAAAGAAAAATAATCATATTATGGAGATAAAAAATGAAAAGGATTTGACACTGGTATGGGATATGGGACACTACTTATTGATATCATACTTAAGTTACCTCTCCAAAACACGAGTTCTTACTCACATTGGAGAGCAATCATTTAATGATTTGTATTGCCTTACTTTTGTAAATGAAAAAAAAAAAAAAAAACAATACAGTGCATTGCGTTATGTTAAGTCAATAGTCTCGATTAGTCTTATAATTAAAATATGTAATGTTATGGGTATATTATTGTTTCCCATAACATTATGAACACAAAATACACTCTGATTCTTTCACAGTAAGCTACTTAAACCTTGTGTTGTAATATGATTCCATACTTTAGTTCTCTTATGAAGTTGGGTTTTATGGTGTCCATTGCTATAGGTAGGTTTTATGGTGTCCATTCCATTCTTAATACTTTTTAAAGCAGCTTTAATATCTTAATTAAATTAAAAACTTTTTGAATAAAAAGCTGCAATAGGTTAAAATTATGTGCTGAATCTCGGTAGCAAACATGATGAAAATAATCCAAACAAAATAGGTAGACAGGGTTAGAGCCCAAATCTTGACACTCACTCATGTGCGTGACAGCACCAATGTTCCAAATGCGGTTTTCCGCTTTATCAAAAGGGATGGCCTTGGCTCGATCATCTTTTATTTATTTATTTCTTTTGAAGAAATGTTCCCATTTATTGTAAAAAACACAGGTTAAAAGCGGAACAACAACAAAGTTAGCATCCAGACGCCTCAGACGACAGATCAAAACTGATTTTTAAGTAGTATTATTATACTATATGAAACTGATCATAGAGTATAATTATAATAATACTACTTTTCAAACTGATTTACCGTCGTGGCGTGGTTCTATGTTCACTTCACCGTATTCAAACACCTGCGCATGCGCATTGCGCACAGCAGAAGGATTCGTCGACAATAATTGTAAAGTAGGGTATCATCTTACCATAATATATTAACATAATAATTCGGAAAAATTGGTTTTTCATGGACGACGGACGTCTATTCTTCCAACAACTTATAGAATATTGTAACGTATATCACATGTCATTTATTAACTCCTTCACCGCCATCTCTTGGATTTTTTTAAAAGTTACACATCTATAGAGGAATTTATTGTTTTTATTACAAACCCGGCGAACTTTATCCCGCATCCGAATCAACAATAATCGTTTTATTCACAATGAAATAAATTATTAACTAAATTAAATTCTGTTTTTATGTCATAAACTGTATTTAATTCATGCAAAAAGTCAAAATTATTTTTTTATTCTGGATTATATCGAAGTTCGACGGGCGGGTCAGCTAGTCTAAAATAAATGCATAGTATACCGGTTGCAATAGTAGAATGTGCCTAGAATAAATGCATAGTATACCGGTTGCAATAGTAGAATGTGCCTAGAATAAATGCATAGTATACCGGTTGCAATAGTAGAATGTGCCTAGAATAAATGTATAGTATACCGGTTGCAATAGTAGAATGTGCCTAGAATAAATGCATAGTATACCGGTTGCAATAGTAGAATGTGCCTAGAATAAATGCATAGTATACCGGTTGCAATAGTAGAATGTGCCTAGAATAAATGTATAGTATACCGGTTGCAATAGTAGAATGTGCCTAGAATAAATGCATAGTATACCGGTTGCAATAGTAGAATGTGCCTAGAATAAATGTATAGTATACCGGTTGCAATAGTAGAATGTGCCTAGAATAAATGCATAGTATACCGGTTGCAATAGTAGAATGTGCCTAGAATAAATGTATAGTATACCGGTTGCAATAGTAGAATGTGCCTAGAATAAATGTATAGTATACCGGTTGCAATAGTAGAATGTGCCTAGAATAAATGCATAGTATACCGGTTGCAATAGTAGAATGTGCCTAGAATAAATGCATAGTATACCGGTTGCAATAGTAGAATGTGCCTAGAATAAATGCATAGTATACCGGTTGCAATAGTAGAATGTGCCTAGAATAAATGCATAGTATACCGGTTGCAATAGTAGAATGTGCCTAGAATAAATGCATAGTATACCGGTTGCAATAGTAGAATGTGCCTAGAATAAATGCATAGTATACCGGTTGCAATAGTAGAATGTGCCTAGAATAAATGTATAGTATACCGGTTGCAATAGTAGAATGTGCCTAGAATAAATGCATAGTATACCGGTTGCAATAGTAGAATGTGTCTAGAATAAATGTATAGTATACCGGTTGCAATAGTAGAATGTGCCTAGAATAAATGACACTAACCAAAAAGACCATCGAAAAGATTATTCAAAAATCTATGAAAAGAGCAATGCTGAGTTACGTACCAATACCAAATACCCTGAGATATCGAAACCATAAAGTAGAAAACAAAAGTCGCAGATATCATCCAATGTATCACATCCCACTAATGACGGTGGGCAAGTCATATGGCTAGAATGAAATTAATGTTCGAAGAGGTTCGAAACCAGAAGATCCAGAATAATCAAGTATAGGGAGACTACCACAACGACGGAGGAACGACTTCGCAAAATACGTATTACGATTGTAGATAGGGCGACTTGGACTGAGGAGACCTTTTGAGACCAAAATATGCCAAACTAACTCAAACAGCGCAGGACACTGAGTATTAGTAGAAAGAAAGATAGCTTACACTCTGGGTATTTTGAATATAATAAACACAAAGAAAGATGACTATTTAATGTTTTTGTGCGTAACACAACACGATCTAGGAGGTTCGACAAGCACTCAATTACGTTAATATAGAGTAAGTACACGTGCTAGCAAATTGTAAATTCTTTTGTGATGCAGAAAATGTATAAGTAGAGAGGCGTGGACTCGATTCAGACACGTTTGTGGTAATCTCATCTGCGTGAGAAATCAACAGCAACAACAGAAACCGCTCAATTTATGCGAATTCGCTGGTGACCTGAAGTCGTTGACGTATTTTGTGGCCCCGACAGAGAAATCGTTTCATCTATCGTCGAAATAGTTGGGAATGTTTTACCTACATGGCGCTTGCACAGTTAACTTGTAGATCGTGGCTTCGTAACTTGGTGCCTCCCATTTACCTATTGCATTTATTTATATTCAATCAATAATCAATCAATACTCACTTTTTCACCACTCCGGATAAGTCCGCCCTTTGACTCAATTGAATGGTTCTATCATAGTAAAATGTATTTTAATGTATTTTTAGTTTATTGCAATAAAGCTTTATTTATTTATTATCACATTATATTTCTTCTGTCATGTCGTAATGACGATTGTTTGACTCTCTACGTTGTGTTTTTTTTCTGTTTTTAATTTTTTAATGGTAGAAGTTTACTTGATCGGTGTTTTTATATATCATCTTGAAGAGATTTTTCCAGTGCATACGGTGGTTGTGATTATTTCGAACATAAGTGAAAGATACAGAATTTGTTTGAGAAGAAAGGAGTGAATAGTGAAAAAGTATATCGTAAAATAACTTTCGTTAGTGAACGCTGCTTCCAGCGAACCTGCACGAAGAATAATTTTTGTATCGCTGTGTAGAGGACATCAAATTGCGTATATTTCCTCGCGAGGACCATATGCAAAATTCAACACATAGTGAGAAAAACGAATTTTTCTGTATACGAAAATTTTCATAAATTTTCTGAACCTGTCGACGAGCCTAGAGATGTGCTCCCGCATTATGATTGAGCGTCCCGATGACTCGTTTTTGTTCGTGGGTGATTACAATCTCTCAAATATTGTATGGGTGGAGGACGGTGCGAATCATTGTTATCTCCCGACTGGATTTTGTGATGCCTCCTCGTCCCTGTTTGTTGACTTTTTATCACTGGGGGATCTTGCCCAATATAATAGCTGCACCAATGCTAATGGTAGAGTCCTTGATCTTGTACTTTCCAACATCGAATCTGTTAAGGTATCGCAGTGCGTCGACCCTCTTACGCCGGAAGATCCGCACCATCCGTCCTTGATTGCAACCTTAAACGTTAAAAGTTGTCCAATTCTGAATTCTGCGCCGCGTGAGGTTCATCTTTTTCACAGGGCTGATTACTCTGTTATAAAGAATCGATTATCAGCATATGACTGGCAGACGGAGTTGGGGTCTGTTGACGTGAAAGATGCCTCCACAAGATTTTATTCAATTCTGAATCGGATAATAAGTGAATGTGTTCCGCGGAGGACTATGCGGTCGAAGAATAGATTTCCCGTGTGGTATAGCCGAGCTCTTGTTAAAATCATCGGTGAGAAACTGAAGTATCATAGACGTTGGAAGCGAACCGGCGACATGTGCGACTATGCGGCTTTTTGTTTATTGAGGGCCAGACAGAAAAGGATATCAGGGGAATGCTACAGTGGGTTCATAGCGGGAACAAAGGAATTAATAAAGGATGATCCTAATAAATTTTGGTCATATATTAAGTCAACGAGATCATCGTCAGCCCTGCCAGCTACTATGCATCATAGGGGAATGAGTCTGTCGAATGTTGAGTCTATATCGGATGCCTTCGGCGAATATTTTCACTCTGTTTTTGTTAATGATGACACTGCCCTTCCGTGTGTCGAGCGTGAGGCCGAACTTGATATTTCCAGTATTCACTTCTCTAAGGATATTGTATTGGAGAACATTAAGGATATCAATCCAAATGGAGGAGCGGGTCCTGATGGGATTCCGGCTGTCTTTGTCCTGCGTTGTGCCGAGGAATTATCTGAGCCCCTCTATATTCTTTTTAGGAACTCTATCAGGTATGGTGTTTTTCCGGATGCTTGGAAGACGTCCTTTATTACGCCTATCTACAAGTCGGGTGATAAACATAATATATCTAATTATAGGCCCATATCCAAGTTATCGGTCTTTGGAAAGATTATGGAAAAGATAGTCGTGAAACAGTTGTCGGCTGCGGTAAGATCCTTCATACCGCATAATCAGCATGGTTTTTTTGCTGGTAGGTCTGTGGAATCTAATCTTTTGGAATTCACTGGTTGCCTGGCGAGGTCAATGGGTGGGGGTGGCCAGGTGGATGCCGTCTATATTGATTTCGCGAAGGCGTTTGACAAGATTGGTCACGGGATTCTCCTGCATAAGCTGCGTTGCTTTGGCATTCATGGTGATCTTCTCAGATGGCTTGCGTCATATGTTGAGGGTAGATCACAGGCGGTCGCGTTGAATGGCACTGTGTGCCAGTTTCGTCCTTGCCCTTCCGGGATTCCCCAGGGATCTCACTTGGGTCCGTTGTTGTTCTCTTTGTACATCAGTGACATGGGTGGCTGTTTTTTTAGCTCAGAGTTTTTAATGTTTGCTGACGATACCAAGATTTTTCGGAAGATTAACTGTATTGGAGACTGTCAGGAAATGCAGAGTGACCTTGGGCGTTTGTTGAATTATTGTCGTGCAAACCAACTATACTTAAATATATCCAAATGTCACAGCGTGACGTTTACTAGAGCCTTGCGTCCGATCATGTTCGATTATGAATTTGATGGTGAGGTATTAACCCGCTGTGAGCAGGTGAGGGATCTGGGTGTTGTCCTCGACTCTAAGATGCTGTACAGAGCGCATGTTGAGTTTATTCTGGAAAAAGCCAACAGGATGTTGGGATTCATACTTAGGGTGAGTAAGCCATTTAAATGTCCGCTGACCGCAAGAATTCTGTACTATGCGTTTGTGCGCAGTCAGTTGGAGTTCTCATCTGTCGTGTGGAGTCCTCAGTATGTTACGTACATTGATAGAATTGAGGCAGTACAGAGAAGATTTGTTAGGCACCTAAGCTTTTTGAGAGGTAGGTTCTTTCGTGATTATGGGGATGCGATGAGATTCCATGGGATGACATCTCTCGAGAATAGGCGAACACAGACTGACATGATGTATCTCTTTAAGATAATAAATGGTGAGGTTGATTCTTCGAGACTTTTGGGAGATGTATGTTTTCATTGTCCAACTCGTATTACGCGAGCGAATTATCTTTTCAAATTGCCTCCCTGTAAAACCAATTATCTGCAAAGCTCATTTTTGCACCGTAGCTGTTCCCTGTATGATACATTTTTCAAGAATCTGGATATGTTTACTTTGAATAGGAACCAATTTAAGAGTGGCGTGGTCAGTCTATTGTCTTCCTCGGTCTCATCCTGATCATTTGTTTGAAGTGTTTGGATGATCTTATTGTCGATTTCAAGTGTGGGTTTCTCTGTGCTTTTTTTTACTATGAAATATATCTGTTAATGATAAATCTAAAATGATAGGATGACGGATGAATTGAAATTGTTTGTTTTTATCATCTTACCTTATTGACTTTTGCTTGATTTTTTTTTGTTTTGATTGCTTTGCCTGTTCACTCCTTTAATCTCAATAATGACTTGTCTATTTGTGTGTGTTGTTTTTGCAGTGATTTTATTGTACATTGGCTTATGGTAAATTCTTATGGCTTATTTTTTTTTATCTAATTGGACTTTTTATTATTTTTATTACTTAATTGTTTTTATTTTAATGTTTAATTTTTTTATCTAATTTTACTTCTTGACTTTTTATTATTTTAATGTTATATTTTATATCTAATTTGAATTTTGAACTGCTTACTATTTTGATGTTATGAATTTATTAGAGATGTTCTATATATTGTAGGTAATGTTGGGGTCTTCGCTGGTTTATAATCTGTTTTTGTATTATTGATTTATATGTATTGTCATGACTGTCTGACCTCTAAAAAATTGTAAAAATAAAATAAATAAAAAAAAAAATCTATGAAAAATCACAATTATTGTTGAAATTTAAAATATTGGTACGCAGAATTTTGATTTTTTTTAATATTTATTTATTTATTTATTAACATAATAAACGGCCAAGTGGCCTTTTAATACAAATTTTAATACAAATTAAGGGAATGACAAAATTGCACAACTTTAAACTAAAAAAAAACCCAAACTAATAAAAATAAACTAAAAAAACTATATAAATATTCAAACTTTTTTAAGCGTAGGTACCTATTTTTGTATAAATTACAAATTCAACATCAATATTCATAGTAACAGCTGGATCCACACGTAACGATTTATCCTTAAGATTTTAAATTTAATTTTATTTTTTATTTGACCGATAATCGCTCATTTGCCAAATCTTAGCGATTGGTTTCTTCAGTAAGATTTGGAAAATGAGCGATTATCGGTTGAATCGTAAAGATAAACCGTTACGTGTGTATGCAGCTAATGAGTACAACGTCTGTCGGGAAACCTAGTGCTTCCGTAAAAAAACGTTTCTTAACGCCAGCTTATATAAATGTCACGGAAACTTAGAATAGGTTTAGGTATGTTCATTATTGCTCTTTCATTTAGGTATACATACATACATTCTCCCTTTAAAGCCCCCCGCACACCGCAAGCCAGACCGGAGGAGACCAATCTGCAGCAAACCCAACCCGCACGAAACCGACCCCCTAGCTCGATCGAAACAATCAAACCAAAAATCCGGCCCCGGACAAATCAAGCCCGTCGCAAATCACCCCCAAACCAACCCGCAATGCAGGGTGCCTAAGCCCCACTCGGGAGCATAGGGAGGCATCAAGAGCTCTCCATTGCGCTCGAAGGCGTCCGAGGCTCATTGTTCCTTTTCTGACCAGTTGAGATTTAACGACGCGAGGTGGTCAACCTCACGGTCCCGATCTGATTTTTTTTTCGATTTCCTGCCTCTTACAGGATGCTCGTAAAACCAGCAAAAAGGGCCGTGAGGTTGCCGGCTAAGAATAGCACCTCTGCTCATAATGAGTAAACATTAGAATAATAGTTTCGCCAGTTATGCCAATATTTTTTACAGATATATACCTAACTAGCTGACCTGCCCGTCGAATTTCGACCTAACCCAGAATAAAAATAAAATTTTGGACATGAATACAGTTTACAACACAAAAACTGAATTAAATTTAGCTAATAATTTATTGCATTATGTAATAATAACTTATTATTGTTGATTCGGATGCGAGATGAAGTTTGTAATAAAAACAATCAATTCCTCTAGAGTTGCGTAACTTTAAAAAAAATCCAAGAGATGCCAGTGAAGTAGGAAATAAGTCGCATGTGAAACACGGTACGTTATTGCATATTATGTTGTTGCGAGAAAAGGCTCCAGCTCCGTTAAAATCATTTTTTTCCCAATTATTATGGTAAGATAATTGGTAGGTATATCTTTAACGCAAACAAAATATAACACATTAAATAATCTCCATACAAAATAAGGTTTTAGTTAAAATTTCAACAAAATTCAGAGAGTAATAGGCATAAGTACCAAATCGTTCAGAATTTCTCTCATTATTGTTGAATTTTGTACTTTAGCCCCAAAGCCTAATTTTGCTTCTTTTTCCACTATTTGTGCCTTCGGAGATCGCCAACTATCTTTTCATCAATTTGGTCGGCTTCCCGTGAGTCTTCTTCCTTTGGGGTTGCCTTGTAGGGAGACACGTGGAGTTTTGTCGTCCGAAGTTCTGTTCACATGTTCATTCCTGTGTCGATTTCGTTTCCTTCCCCATTTGACGATGCTTTACTCTCACTGTGGCATTTTTAATGTTTTATTTTGAGTACGCTTAAAAATAAACACATATGTCATATTTTAATTAGGTACAACGCCAATACAGGCTGAAAGGAAAGATAATGTGGTCGCTCGAAAATGAAGTAAAACAAATACTATATGAAAATTCTTATGTCATTTCACAAGGAATTGGTCTGAATAGAATAGAGAGGTGTTGTTTCCTCTGCCTATTCCTTGAGGTGCTACAAACACCTCGGTGCCCTTTCAGTCACCAAGTTATATAAAAGAAATCTATTTAAAATTGTCATTTTCCTTTTGACGTACCTTCAACGCGCGTAATACAACATAAATATCATTTTACACGAGCCATTTATTTACGTATACTGTATAACATTTTACTGTAGCCTAACTGACGTCTATAGAACACGTATCTATACCTATATCTATAATATTATAAAAGGATGAATCTAAACAAGTACTTAAAGTGAACTTAAATACGACAAGAGCATCAAAGTATTGGGAAAGAATCTGAACGATAACGAGTCAGTCAGATCTTGAATCATAGGGCTAAGTATCGGTCAAAGGTAAAATCTTCAAAGTGACAGAAACCACGATCAGGTATATTCAAGTCGATATTACGTAAGTATTATTAATATCAAACAAATCGTTGACCCTCGTACGTAGAATTGCAGATCGACTTACAAATTTATAGGTATGATTCGTTGAATATATCAACTATTCAAATTTTTACGTGGCTATACCGTGAAGGATAAATACACATTTTCCTTTATAAATGTGAAATCTATCGATTAAAATTTGAATATAAAATATTTGCACATAACTATGACGATTACAAAATCGTCACTATACATTTATCATATACAGCGAGACGGGTGATTATAAAATAAAATTATCCTCTCTTCTATTAATTAGGTCGTGAAATCATGTCGTGTTGCTTTTAATAAAGTAGTGCGCAGTTGTTTACAAAGACTTGACGATATAAGTAAGAAGGTTGACTGAAAATATGACTTAATTTTTTTTCATATCACTTACATATTATATGAATATCTCTTTCTAGAGAATAACCAAAAAAAAAATGAAAATTAAAGATGGTTCACACCCGCTTATCATACATCCATCTTTGACATCTGATTGGCGAGCCTTTTTATCGGACGAAAGTGTAACAACCTGCAAAAAGTTTCAAATTCGTACATTTTTTGTCACTCTCAGAGTATAGCCTATATTTAAATTAATAGCAACATAGGTATTAAAACAATACGAGACAATAATAATAATAATGATGATAATAAACACTTTATTGGCATGAATATACAAAAATAACAAACCAAAATTGGCGGGCTTATTGCACTGGAAAAAGCCATAAGGAACTCGGGCATTGAAATGAATGGAACCATATATACAAAATCAGTCCAAATATTAGCATATGCTGACGATATAGACATTATTGCAAGATCAGAATCATCCCTGCGAGAGGCATTCTTGTCATTGGAGTCATCCGCTAAAAGAGTGGGACTCCGAGTTAATGAAGCAAAAACAAAGTACATGCCAGTTACAATGTTACCCGGTATTAGCCACCCCACAATAAATATTACTAATTATACTTTTGAAACAGTTGAAGAGTTCACATATCTTGGCTCCGTTGTCACTAACGATAATGATATGAGTGCGGAAATTGGGAGAAGAATTTTTTCAGCTAACCGTAGCTATTTCGGTCTCACTGGACAGTTAAAGTCACGCCTTATCCAGGAAGACTAAAGCCACTCTATATAAGACACTAATTAGACCAGTCCTAACATATGCCTCAGAGACCTGGACACTGTCTAAGCATGACGAAAACAGGCTAGACGCGTTTGAAAGGAAAATCCTACGCAGAATATACGGCCCTATAAATGATGGTCAAACTTGGCGCAGAAGATACAACACGGAGCTCTATGATCTCTACCAGGATATCAGCGTAGTCAGGTTCATTAAGATTAACAGACTGCGCTGGCTAGGTCATTTGCACCGTATGGAGGATCTGGAGCTCCCAAAAAGGGTGTTGTTTAATAACCCAATCGGTAGAAGAAGCGTTGGAAGACCAAAACTAAGATGGCTGGATGGCGTTGTCGCGGACTGTCGGGCTCTGGGGCAGCAAAACTGGAGGGTGGCAGCCAGTGACAGATCGGGATGGAGAAGCTTTTTGGAGGCAGCTAAGACCCACCACGGGTTGTAACGCTGAAGATGATGATATTGCCTGGGGCAATTTCTTCCAACCAACCTACAATAATTATTCTTTTAAAAAAATATAATTCGTATTTGAAAAAGAACTCCTGATTGAATGTTGATTATATTTATCATACATGCTATATAAGTTGCCTACATTCAGGCGTACAAATGGTAGTCAACACTCGGTTTTCCATAATTAGGTATGCGATTCCAAAAAAAAATCTAATAATCTATTTCTAAGATCTAAATTGTGAAACCGCAATAGCTCTCATAAAAGATTTTATGAATTTACAAGTGTAGCAACTCATTACATTGAAAAAGCAATCAAATAAAGTACTCAAGCCAAGCGTTTTGGGTTCTATTATATAAGTTGGACGCCAATAACTGTCACTCAATAAACCATAAAATCCGCGGGTTTTTATGAAGTATTTAAAGTACGCGGGAATTTAATAATTTAAAATAAGCAATTATCTACAGTTATATAATATCCGTAGAAACCTTGGAACAAACAATGTTAGTTTCTTCTCAACCTCATGTTTAACGGTAAATGAATGATGACAGCTGAGTACTGAAGGAATTTTACAGATCAACACCTCCACGGCGGCTTGCATTCCGGGAGGTGTGAACTTGTAAAACCACAAATTGATGCGAGCTGATCAGCCGCTATAACTTACAGTACAGGCAAGAAATGTGTCGAAACTTTGATGCCTGATTGCATTTTAGTCTTTATTAAACATTCATCAAAGAGGTCTTGGATTCTAATTAGTGAAGGGAAAGAAACAAAAAAAAAATACTAAGAATTTAAGACCTTTTTTTCGAAATCTGTCGTGAAAAAAACTTTGCAGAATGATTTAAAGATCAAAGCGTTTTTAAGAAAAAACGTTGCCTATTGTTAACAGAAACAATATCAAGCAATATCCGCATTAAACTATGCAGATACGTATAAATCCTAATAAAGCAGATATGTATAAAATAAATTATAAATGTTGTGATAGAACTATATAAGACTCTTCATTTTTATCTTGAAATGGACTATCACCAAGCACCTTCTGCCCAATAAAACATAGAAAGTAAGATTATGATGTGAAGGAAGCAATGTGTTGGAGTAGGATTAAACGTTTTGGTTGGTGCAGACCTTAAATTTAATTAGCATCAGCAAGGAAAGAAGATTCTAGAAAACCCTTCAAGAGTTGGAGACACAGTGGGCCAACCACGCCTTATGAATAATCCGAACAGTCAGATGGACGCCTGATAAGAAACACCGTATTTGAACAACTATGCTATAGATATCTGAAATTGGAGCATTTGGAATTGTATTCTATAGGTTTCCATCATGTTCTGTTTCGAGAAGATGACATTTCCACAGGGTTAATAATCACCGCATTGAATATTGCAGGTGCACGAGAAATTTTAAAAGTCATATTAAGAATAAGGATTTTATACTGATTGACATTCCGCTCGTTCGATATCAAGGGAGAAATAAAAATGTGAATAGTCGAATATTTCGATATTGATGTGTGTCAAGTCCAAATGGAGGCAAAACGTGTTTGCTTTTACGGGCAAATCTTGTTAATTGCCTGAGAACCAAGGTGAATGGCGGTAGCTTCTTCTGTGAGCTTCTTGTCGTATTATAAGACTCACATAAATTATCATTGAAACGATTAAAGTTTTTATTCACCCATTGTGGATATCAATGCTACGTAGGACTCTCAATTTTGATCTTTGCGTCAATAAATAAATGTCAGATTGACATTGACTTTATTGATGCATTCCAAAAGGTACTGCTAAATTAAATGTCAGTTTTTACAGTTTGTAGTAGGCATAACACTCATGGCGGTGGTGTTGACCAAAAAAAAAGAAGATCGCCTACTGGAACAAATAATTGATATTGTAGTAGAAACAACAGTGGACTACGGTTTAGATGGAGAACCATCCAAAATTAAATTGCGGTAAAGAAAATAGGAGGTAAGCCCTCAATAATACGAAAAAAACGACAACTATGTATGATTTATCATAATACTAATAATTTATAATTTATTTATAATTTATCATAATTTATACATAATGGTTATGTTTGAAGAAAATATTATTGAAATTGACTTCTTATGGGCCCTTTTTTGTATTCATTTACTCCTGAATGAGATTCATTGATTGCTTTATTCTGATACAAAATACATTTCAGCAGATTTGCACGCTTGTTTTTGCAAGGTTGGCGACCATCACTCCGAATTCCTCACGATCTTGAGGCAGCGTTATCAATGATGCATCCGGTATTCCAAACCACCGATGTCTAAGATTTTTGTCATACCCCTTCTTATATATTCTATTTTCCTCGAATTTTATGTAATAGGAGGGAATATTTTTCACCACAAAGTATGCGGCCTTACGTCTCTTTCCTCTTGCATCACGCCCAGGACAATGAGATGCACAAAATTCTATATATGCAACGACATCTCGAATGCCTCAAGCTTGTTTACCATCGAAATTTTGAGAGTCCACATCACGATTGCATAAAAGCTTTTATTGCATTTTGTTGCAGAAGGTGGATTTTGCTATCTCAGTTCTGGTTGTCAGAAATATTAACATTTATAATAGGTAGGTACTTATTTTATAATCTAAACTGCCTCACAATAACAATTGTTATCTATGATTTTGTTTTTTTTTCTGTTCCCCCGTAGCCCGTAGTGGATTGTTCCATTTAAAAATCGAACATCAATAATGAATTATTGTTAGAGTCATTAGTTTTTACATATTCGTTAAGATCAAGTACTGAAAAATGGTCACAAGAATCTAGACATAATTAGAACGTTGTGCACCAACAAAGCCTATGGGCAATAAAGATGAGACATTAACAAAAATGGATATATTCATATCCTGGCGCCAAATGACAGCAGTCGCAGTCTTTAAATTTGGTTGCTCTCTTGTTCTCAATAATTTCCAACTTTTATTTCTATATTTCATTAATTATTAAATATCTACTTGTTGTATATATGAGATTTTTCGACATGTTGAACGTGTCGTGAATTCTCATGATTAGAAGTTTCGGAGACAAACATTACCACCTAATGGCGAACGTTGTTAACGTAAGCCAGCCTTCGAAATAACAGTACAAGACGGTTGTAACCCCGTAGTGGTTTGTTTCATTTAAAAATCGAACAACAGTAATGAATTGTTAGAGTCAATAGTTGTTACATATTCGTCTTTTTCTGTTCATTAAAGCTATCATCGTTGGTTAGTACCTAAGCTTTGTTTCGTTTTTCTTCCTTTTTTTAGCTCACCTTTTCTAACAGGTTATGGGACCAGGATGCCATAAACCGATAAAATCGTGTTTATCTACAGTGTTAATTTCAAGTGTCGGGTTTGTTTTTTTTTTCAAACGAATACTGATGAGAAATTTGGCAACTATGACATCGAAAAGTTGTCGGGAAGTGCAAATTACCTACAGCACGTGGAAATTTGCAATGGAAACGTTGCTGCGGCACGAGGGACTTTGGAGTTGCGTTCAACCAACTGGCAAAGAAGCTGTAGATCCACAATTAGATGAAAAGGCCAGATGCAAGACTAACCTAAGCATCGCGTCATCATGTTATGTACAATGTACATGTCACATGTATTTTATTGCTGAGTCTGGGTTCACCCATCGTTCATCTAGCATCCCAAGTATTAAATACGGGGCATTTGTTCTATTAGGGAACCAAATTATAGCCTGCTCGTTACCATCATTACTATTTTTCAATTGCCTATCTTTTTCAGAATGTCAAAAACACTCTATGGGAATAAAACATGTTTTACTGCAGTATCTCGAAGCTTTGATTAATTTTATTCGATCATATTGCAATTTGATTGAACCAAATAAAAGCATTAAATTATAAACAAATTACATAAGTGTTAAATATCAAGGACAAGGAGTGCGCAATATCTGACAGAAGAAAGATTAACATTTTTGATAATTAATGATAAATCGAGATTCAAGTGTCGATAAGGTATTGATCTTACCACATAAAGATTAACATATGAACGGACATAAGTCAAACATACTTTACTTGACTCTATTAAAATATCTACCTACGAATGTTAATCTGTAGGTTTTAAACGTATAAATTGATGGGTTTTTTAGTAATACGATAAAAATCAATTCATTTAATTAACTAATTCAGTTTGTTTACTATTGTAATAGAGCGATCGGGCGTCCCTGGAAACGACACCATGTCGGCCAATCCTTCCACCAGAAAAAGTTATTCTTGGTCTGACGATCCGGACTCGGAAAGTAAGTAAGTAAGTTTGTAATGATTCTAAACATTACATTACTAATTATTATGATAATATTTTGAAGATTATAAAAAAAAAGTTTTTTTTTTTTGATATTTTGACAAGTTTCGTAAGCACACGTCGTGCATGGTCACAGGAGCTTTGGAAAGTGTAAAAGTCTCCCGTGACCATGCAAGACGATTCCAAACGAAACATGTCAAAAATCAAAGAAAAAATTATGCAATTATTTTAAGAACTTATTCAAATATTCTTGGTGTTATATCGTTCGACGAGTAAATAATGGGGTATTAGTGTTTGTGTATCCGCCCGTTTCAAACAATAAAACTAGTTTACCACTACATAAATAATATGTATATGTATTTGTAGTCCGCGGGGAACGCTTCGTATAGGCGGCATGCATTAGTACCTAAATCATCAACGGCTATTCTAACATGGTTGCCGATATGTAGATGGATACTGCACATGACTGGGACATTTAATTTATTTATTACAACGGCAATAGCCTTTAAAACAAATACAACAATGTAAAAATACAGAAATGGCATGCAACATGTGTCAAACATCGTTAAAAAACAGATCAGTTGATGCAACAACAACAATATATAAAATCAAATAAGACAAAAAAGGTCAATGTGTCAAATATAGAATCTAGCAAAATTTCATGTGTCAAAGATGCCGAATGACACTAAAATAAAATGGTTTTCTGGAAAGTGGACCTGCAATTCATCGGCCGTGCATAATACAAAGAAAAATCTAATTTTCAATATTACCCACTAACTAATATTGCAAAAGTTTTTGAATTTAACCTATTAACTTAGTTTATACATTTTATTTACTACGGTATCCAAGCTACGATTATTTACACTAAACTTAGATTACTCTGTCTCTTTCCCGCTGTCATTATGTTACTGCCGGAAGTGAAAGAGATAAACATAGAATGCTTTGATCTTGTCGGAAAACTGACTATAGTTACTACATATAGTAGCGAGACCATCGTTATTGCTGTCTTTTTCGCATAATGAGAGCGACAGCAATACAAATCAAATAGCACTAAACATTGGGCTGTCATCGTTGTAATAAATAATCAAAATACTAGTTCCTATCAAATGAGAATGTTGGTATATACGCATGGAGACCGGTCGCTTTTGATATTTTCATTATATTGAAATCCTATCAGTTAATTCAATCATTTTTGTATCGATACTAAATAAGGAGATACGGTACAACTTTCACAAGTGGGTTATCTAAAGGCTGTTAAAGTCATATCTGATATAGATACTTACTGTAAGTCAAACGATCCGTTCTAGGTAGATTGAAATATATCTGTACCTGAAACAATTGAAAATAAATAAATAAATAATCATGTTAAAAGTAATAAAATAACATTCGAACAAAAATAATATAACCATCGGTCTATTAATAATTTATTATTGTTGAACATGTACGGACATGTTGAACATGTTGAGAATTCTCATGATTAGGAGTTTCGGAGACAAACATTACCACCTAATGGCGAACGTTGTTAACGTAAAGTGATCACACTAAGCCAGCCTTCGAAATAACAGTAGAAGACGGTCGTAAGCCCGTAGTGGTTTGTTCCATTAAAAAATCGAACATTAGTAATGAATTGTTAGAGTCATTAGTTGTTATTTTTTCTTTAATTTATTATTGTCCTAAAGCAATTCAAATAATTTGAAGAAATTTTTAGCAGATGTGGCTATTTTTTCTTGGTCATCACATCACGATGTTATGAAAGAAAAAAATAAGAAAGTTGTGCGTAAGATAAGAAAATTTATAGTAGGTAGGTAACCTTTTTAATTGGAAATTATTGAGAACAAGAGAGCAACCAAATTTAAAGGCTGCGATTGCTTTCATGTATTTGGCGCCAGGATATGAATATATATATTTTTTTTAATGTCTCATCTTTATTGCCTATTGGCTTTGTTGAAGCACAACGTTCTAATTATGTCTAGATTTTAATGACCATTATTTTCACAAGAATAGAACTATTACTTAATTTCTCGAGTTTTAAAAATCTAAACATTTTCAATTTTATAAATATAATGACGAAAGTAAAAAAGTGAAAGTGTATCATTTTTTTATTTATTATTTTAAACTGTGCTGTCTAGTTGAAGCAATAACATATTATCGGCATCCATTGCGTTCATTTTTTTGTAACAACGAAATATCTACTTGGCTCAATTAATGTGTACGAAACCTCTCGTCTAGAGTAATAAATAACTTTCTCTCTATGACGAGTCTATCACGCCTACTCATTAACATTTATATTCTGTGCAATGGCAACACGTCAAGCCTCTGCCAAGGAGGATTAAAGATATAATTTTTGGTTATAGTAATTATGATAATCGTTTGGCATCGTCAGAAGACAAGATAAAAAAGTAAGTCAATTTCGCGCTGCTGCATCCAGGAGACACACTAAAGAGCAACATCCAGTTTATAAACCATTCCAAGGCATTAGGAGTGGAATTGTGTATATCATACCATCTGTGCGATAGACCCTCTTAGTGGGCATTTCTCCACGATGCGTTGGATGCTCTTCACAGGTTCAGGGAATTCTCGCTTCTGCCATCTGTGGACCATCTGACCATATACATACGTCGTGTCCCGTGCGAATGCGATTGAAGTTTGGGCAGATTAAAATCAAAACTTTCTACGTTTGTCTAGATTCTTGTATCCATTTTTAAGTGGTATGAAAAATCCTCTACGGGCTTACGACTGTCTTCTACCACTGCAATTTCGAAGGCTGTGGTTCGCCATTAGATGGTAATGTTCAAATACCCGAAAATCCTAATAATTATGAGAATTTTCAACATATTATGGGTCAACTGGCATAACGTTAATTCCTTCATAAAAAGGCTACAGAACCATTTGAAAACATTTTTCTAGTCTGATTTATTTATTTATTTCACAATATACGGCGATAATGCTTTTTACAAAAATAACAATAATAATAGTGACAATAATAAGCAGATATAAAAATTTCACAACATGACAACAACGACAGCAGCAAAAATAGGAGCAACAGAAACAAAAATGTCATAGGAACAGATGGAGTTTGTGAGAGATGAACAAGTTCAACGGGCCGAATAGAGAGACAGGTCTCTCAAAACGATGGATCCAACACTTTGAAGTAGATCTATTCTACCCGGGCGAATGCAGATAACACATGAGTGCCTCATGACTGCAGTCAAATATATCGATGCATTGCAAATATTTATTACCCAGGCGATGGATACGCGGCACAACTGAATTTTTCAGGTAGTTAGCGGTAAATTTATTATCGCAGTGGAAAACATCTGCACTTCGCAAGTTTCGCGCAGGGACGTGATAATGAATGAACTGGGTTGAAACAGTTATTGGTTAGCTTGTACAGCAGTGTTAGGTCGTGTAGCATGCATCTATCGGACAGTTTTTCTATATATTGAGATGCCACTTAATACCCGTGGAAAATGATTGAAATAGGTATAAAATAATACAATGTAGTAAAGTCTATTAATGTATCCGAACGGATCATATAGGTATAGTTACAACGTTTGACTGTATGACCTATATTAGTATCACTGTCATTTCATACTTGTGAGTCCTGACAAACAGATGACAGAAAAGTGTCCCGCATGCCGTATACAAATGACAGAAGTGTCCCGCATGCCAATAAAACAACAAGGTCTCATTGTATTGTTGCGTCGGATGGATTGCACATGCCATTAGGGTTGAGCGAATTTATATACAGAATATCAAAAATAGTTCATTTTTCAAGGCATCGAATGCATTTATAGTGAATACCAAGTGACAACGGCTTTTAACACCTCAATCTCAGATTGATTACAATTATTTATTTGAAAAAATCACTTCTTTTTATACCAAGGTGTCAATATATAGCCGACGGAAATTAACGCCAGATCCAAATTTTCTAGACAAACGATCTCATTTTATCTAAGACAGACAAATTCCTGTATTGGAAAATTCTACCCAATCTGAAATCAAAGCCGGGACCTCCTGATAACGATTCTGGTTCATTTAGACAACAAGACTAGCGAGATCGGTTTTATACTAAGTACACTGGACGGATTTACAATTATTTCTTGCTTTTAGAAAAATTATAAAAAAAAATCGCAAGATGTTACCAAACTATTGTAACATAATTAAAACTTAGTGTCACCAATCAGGTAACATAAAAAGTGCCTTAATATTGGTAGGAATTACTTAAACTGTATTGGCTTAAATGGGCAAGCCTTTAAGTAAGCGTTGCAACTGTGCGACGCAATAATTTTAATTTCTAATACCTGTATGTAGTATGTGTTCCTGTATCCGCCCGTTTCAAACAACAGAATACTTGCACTACTACATACATTTGATTGTGTGGCCCGCAAGGAACTTTTAGGGTAGGAGGGGTGCGTTATACTCTCATTAACAACTATTCTAATATAGAATCTTCAAAATCACTCGAGTCCGGGTGGAAGTCTATAAATAATAAGTAAAAAAAAATATAGATGCTAATTTTTTTTTTTTTTTTTAAATGAATCTGTTCTCACTCAAAGTGAACACAAATACACTCCTTGACTCTTTCACAGTAAGCTACCGAAAGCTTGTGTCGTGAAAGAGGAAGATGGTCGGCACCTGGGATCGAACCACGACGTCCGCAGTACGAAAGCAGGCGTTGTAACCGCTGGGTCACCAACCACTTCATGTATGTAGAATGGGTTTTATTTCTGGTTGTTTCAACTCCAAAAAGATAGGTTTCAAGATGTGAAACATCTGTGCTATAGAATTGCGACATTGAAATAATGATTTCATGGTCATCGTTTGATTGGAACATTTATTAAGTGATATGTATTTATAATAGATACGATTGGTCGGAATTATTATGTAAACATATAAATCATTGCTTAATTGTTATGTAAGACATTATTTTCGTCTTGATAATAATTAATTGAGTGATGGAGTCTATTGACACATCTGCTGCTAAGTGATAAGGATTGTCATGTTCTAATTGACCCACATCGAGGCTACAAGCTGACATCATCAGATGGTCGTCAAAACTATACCAAGATCTTCTCACAATCTCCATGTCATAATACTGAGGAGGTTGCCTTCTATATTTCGGGATTCTCAACTAAGGGTTCTATAGTAATGATTGATATTTTTTAGATAAGGTTTACTCAAAAAATTTAACGAAATTGTGCTATGTGCGTTTTTACATAATAAATTTTAAAAAACTCTTAACGGAGAATTTTGGAATTAAATCAGGAGCAATTTCGTGTAATATTTTTTACAAATTTTCACGTGGTGTAACCTAGGAAAAATATTTCGATGAACTTATTTTAGGGGATGTTTTGCGCTCCGACCTGTAGTGGTCTATTGTGCTTCCCCTAATTGCTCATGGTGTTTCCTAATTAGAGCTTCCCCACTAATCCCAGATGCTTCAGGATGAACTAAGTACAACTAACATGAAAATAGTACCATGATTTCATGGTCTATTTTGAATCCAGTAGTGTTTTGCGAAAAAACCTATAATATGAAAGAAAGTCGGGTTAGTGCGAACGTTTGTAACTCGAGATAGGCTGAACAGTTTTTTATCATTTTTTGTTTATTAGATTCTTCTCCGCTCCGGATAACAGAATAACTAATAAAAATCGAAAAACAGGATATCAAAAAATATAATATTACAGTTAGTATGGAACGAATTTCCTTACAACAACGCCATCTGTAAAAATTTCTAAAAAACCGCAATTTTTATTTACGTAACAACCATTGACATTAAAACTATTAGCACGCAAATTTTTCAAGCATTTTTCTAATTTGTTAAGATTGAAGCACATTTTTTTTATAAATTAAAACGTGATAAGTGAATAAATCTAATTTTGAAATCAAATTGTAGTTTGACACAAACTGTCAGTTGTTTAAAAGTTGGTGCGAATGACAGAATTCGGATGGACAATATGTGGTTTCAAACAGATGCATCGGTCGTGATGATATTGTTTAAAAGGCATCGTTAGACCACAGGACAACGTCTGTCGGCAAACTTAGTATTTATACAAGTATTTTTACTGATGAGATGATGTCTCAATAGTCAGGACGACAATAACTTATCGATCAGTCGACATTGAGAGCGGGATTGGAGCAGCCCACCAGATCTATAGGTAACTAAACTTAGCTCATTTACTGTTCAAAATTTTATAGTTTATTCAATTTTCTTGAGAAACCGTTTTTGCAGAAAGCGAAAACGTCATATGTTATTGTTATTTTAGGATTGACGTATTAAAAATATTATTACTATTATTGATACAAACTAATAATATAATCGTTAATAAATTAGGTGCTATATAATAAAACGTCAAAGAGAGCAATAAAAAGTCTATTCGAGTTTGAAATGTCGAGTAAACAGACTTTACGACTTGTTTAAGTGTAAGCATGATCCAGACTGCTAGTCAATACATCTCTGTCTGGATTATGTTAAATGTTTATTGGCCCTGACTGGATGCAACCAAAACATCAATATGATTGATGGAAAATTGTATGTTTTGGTTGTTTGCGTCGCTAGGTTTTTAATTTATTTTTTATTTATTTATTTATTTCTCATATTTTCCATAGGCCCCGTCTGGGGCACTTGGATTCGTTATGGTAGGTACAATACAATGACAAAACAACAATACAATGATGAATTGACAATTATAAAATAATGATAATTTAATATTCAATGCCATTCTAGATGTAAAGGGTCCAGAATGGCATTTCGTCAAGTATATAAAAAGGGATCACAAAATAATTTACAATAAGCCATTTACCTACATACAATGTGCTGCCAAAATAAAAATATATTAGATATCCATGTTAAATGTTGCATATAGCTTCATTTAACATGTCGTCAACAGAGTAAAATTCATTGTCAACAAGATACATCCTCACTCTTCTACAAAACTTGTCCTCACTTTCGTTTCTTACTTCGATAGGTAATTTATTAAATAATCTAATGCTTATACAAATAAAGCTTTTCGACATCTTTGCAAGTCTGTGCTTTATAGGTCTTATGTTGGAGTTATGACGGGTCTCGTAATTGTGAAACTCGGCATTTATTGGGGTATTGGGTACATTCTTCCTGGCAAAGAGTAGACACTCCCAGATAAAAGCACTTGGCATTGTTAATATACCCTGAGCTTTGAATACGCCGCGGCAGGTATCCCGGGGTTTCATACCCATGACCGCTCTCAATGCTCTCTTTTGCAGAATAAAAACCCTGTTTGAGTCAGTTTAACAAAGAAAATGTCCAGGTTTTTGAGGATTTTCAATATTAAGGTTGTGCATTAGCATAATCTATATATTAATACGTGAAGGAAAAACTTTGTGACCATTTTTACGAAAATTGCGCTGACGGAGGAGTATGAAATTTCGAACACATACAGTCTTAATTATAAAAAAACGTTAATCGTAAGATTACGTATAACTCACTGATCAGTTTTTACTTTATTTATAAAAATATATTTTATCCGCGTTTGTTATATACGAAGATGACATTTCACACAAAACTTTCCCTTTTGTAGTTCTGTTAAGAAGTTTAGGAAAAGGCTGGTGGAAAGGTCCATACAAAATAATCTCCTAGCCCTCCTTCCTTCTCCCTTCATTCCCCACCCTTCCTTTCCCATTAATTTAAAAAGTGAAATGATAATACATATATAAGTGTAAAGACTGTGTAATAATAATTAATAGTGTGAATCAAAGTGAATAATTGGGATACCTACACAGAAATGGCGATATAAAAATGTTAATAATATGTACATATATTAAAAATATTGTAAATGAAAAAAAAAACTGTCTGTATCCGATATAAGAAATTAAAAAAAAAATTAATAAATTTATCAGGTAACACTAAATATATTTATACAAAATCCAACAAGGAGACATCCATCCGTAGCGAAAAGGCCATAATCCGAGCCAATGAAGGTTGTCTGCCCTCAGCCTTGTTGTCGGAGATCTGAAAAATTCAGTGATCTATCCCAGTTATTATAGGAGAAACCTATTCTCAAATCCGAAAGGATTATAAACCTCTTATGAGAATATTTTTTTTCATCATACACAATTCTAGAGGAAATGCATCAGAATAAAAAGAGTATTCCACGGAGTTGTCCCGTCTGTAAAGAAAAGGAAAACAATGACCAACGTCATTTCACTGTAATAACAGTTGTTCTGCTCGCTACGTCGTGTGACTTAACGCACGTCCCCAGACACTTTAAGGTTCTGAATAAGGAAGATACCCAACTGCGTCACTACTCTTTAAGGCGGATATGGCGTGACGTCAAAATACCTTAGAAGCAAACCGGAACAATGTATCATTTTTCTATACTTTTTCACGTCCTTCTTTCAACGGAGGTTGGACCCCATCACTCCGAACTACTCACGGTTTTGAGCTAGCCTTTTAAAAGATGCAGCAACCGGTATTTCAAAACACTGACTGCAATTTTTGAAGCGAATTTCTCTCCTTTCTGTATGACGAGTTGAATATTCTCCTCTAAGTTTAACAACAAACAAGGAGCTTTAAGAGCCAGCGTAGATAAAGATATTTAACCAACTATTTTCAACAAGTACCTAACCAAAGATACAGTGATGGTTACGTCAAGAATATGTGAATGATTGCGTAAACGATGAAAGACAAGAAATTCGTAAGAGCGATTGGACTTTATCAATAATTCATTTTGACGTCTTTATAATAAAAATATTTACTTAAATTTATTCATCATTGTTTGAACTTCGATAAACAGTTTAGCACTCGAAGACTGTTTCAATAATATCATATACAGATTGACTAGGTGTACAAGTGATGAAACAATGATTTTTCAAAATGTCTAGTTATCCTAGCATCCAGGATTGACTGTCTCAGGGTTCATTCTCTGTCAGTTCAGAACATTTTTCGAGCGGATTTCGATGGTTAACCATCTACAAATCACTCGGACTTGCTTTGAATAATTCAGGAAAGATAGGAAGCAATCGCTTCCAAAAACTAGTTCATGATGACTTGTCTATCATACGAATATTCCTTCTCCAATTATTTCAGTAATGCAGAACCGCAAATTGAGCTAGCTTGGAAATGTTCTCCGCATGTCCTCCGAAAACCTTCATACGAAAGCCTTTTCTACAATCCAGATGGGACAAAGCAGCCCAAAATCAAGGAGGCTCACTGTGGTTTCACAAGGGACTGAACTATGCTGGGATTTAGCTGTGCAACTGGCGCAAAATAGAGAGGCTTAGAGAAATTTCGTGGCGTCCACATGCTCCTCACAGCGTTGATTTAAGTAAGCGATTTTTATAAATTGAGTAATTTTCTATAAATGCGAAATTCTACGTAAGTAGAAACATGTGTCTGCGGGTCAAAGAATTCCATTTACGGTTCTGACCACAATTCTATAAATGGCTATCAATCCGCTAGCAATATAGACCGCATATGGCCAAGGTACAAGATTGCGTCAATAGAAATTGCCCTGTAAGTACTCTTTTGTTCAAAGGTTTAACTTTTGGTACTTGCACACACGTGAAAGAGCGAACATCGTTAAAGGGAAACCGATTGATAATTAATTTTTTACGTTTAAAAGGTGTAATTTTGAGAAACGACAGAGTTATTTCTAATATTTAACAACATGCACTTTAACTTTTTCTTGTGGTGCCATGTCAGTAGTCGCAACGTTGGCGATCATTTTGTGTCGAATCTTTCTCTGCCCTGGTCCACTTGGAACAATTTCTCTCTCCAAACTCTCTGCTCTGCGACAGAAGTTCCCCCGCTGCCCCGGCTCGACTGAGGGCTTCTGAATTCTTAACTAGATCGGTTGAATGTCTAAATATTGCACAATTATACTAAAATTCCATCATTCCAAATTCCAATAACAGATGTCTATGGTAAATAAACATACCTAAAGGTACAAAACCTAAAACACAACAACTATTTAAAAGTAACCATCAATCTCTATAATAGAAGGCTATTTTCCTTGGTCATCGCATCACGCAACTAGACCGATTTCACTATTTTTTTGTTGTGTTTGCTATTCTCGGGAGAAGGTTCTTACGAGAAAAAATGTTAAGAGAGTTGCTCCGAACATCATTAAATTAAAGAAAACTTGGTAAAAATCTTATGCTACATAATCTATTAAATCTTACACGCTTGCCACGACTATAGGCAAGCCACCACAAGCTCCGAGCCTTCACAAACGCTCGGACGCCATTTACACGTTGGCGTGCCCATCGGTAAGTTAGTACGTTTTCCGCAAATTTCTTTGATCTAAGTCGAAAAACCGACACTTGACCGATCGGGGACAAGCAAGCTCACACAAACTACGGCAAACACCGCATTTACACGCTTGTGTTTGTGGTGGCTTGCCAAACCGTGGCAAGCGTGTAAATGTAGCAATAGAGCTAACGAGAATAATATAAACTTTTAAATTTTTTTTTGCGGCGTTTGACATCTCTGTACGTTGACAGTAACTTTTTATTAATTCGGTTATATTCCTCGCTTTCTTTTCATTAAAGAGAAAAAGGAAAAACAGAAATACCTGCTTTTTATATAGATACTGTTTATAGCGTCATGTTTTATTTTGCCTCACACATCTGCTACCAATTTTTGGATGCGCACAATAGTTGTTATTTGCCCCATATGCATCAGAGGCATGGACTTTGACGTTATTACCAATTACTTATGTCACACGCAAACCAACACTACTTATATGTCATAATCAACTTTTACGCTACCAAAATAAATATTGTGCAGTTTTTACCTTATGTATAAAAATAAGTAATGAAATAAAGTTTTAATTGATGTGATTTTAAACACTGTTAATGTTCTAATTGCTATAGTGATTTTTTTCCTAGAATTCATGTACAATATATTCAATGGAATATAAGATATTATAATATTGATATTGAAGTTATCAATTGATTTTTTTGAGAGCTTGAAATATGTGTAATGTTGAATATTGTAAGCAGAAAGGAAGAAATTTCATTATCAATTTTTCAACCTTTTTGCAAATCACAAAAAACAAACCCTAACGATGTTTTTACGACATATTTCTGGAGGCAAAAAAATATCACATTTCTTTTACCTCCTATAAGTATTAGCGTCTTTTTTATTAAGGTCGGAATCGTTGTGAACCATTTTCGGCAATCGCAGCTTCTCACGTTAGCTTTACAGTATTTTCGTTTCTTCTTACTCTCATTCAGTAAACTTAGCAATATACCATCATTGTGGCAAAGCTATTAATTATATACCACATTATTTAATTTTAATATCAGCCTAATACTAGATTTTGAATAATATTCTTCTCATTGTTAGACTAAGTAACAAAATACGAACTTTAATCTATTGATAAAAAACACAGTTTAGCATTACATATGCGCTAAACTTTTATACGTTGTTTAAGATAATTTTGAAGTGAGGCAGAACTAATTGTAAATAAATAACACCCAATAAACTCGACCCGTAATCTGAGACAAGATTCCAGCCCCGAGCAGAATTATTATCACCTGAAAAACACAATGACATAGAAATATCTGACCCGATCGAGAATCGAACCCAGGACTTTTTTTAACCCATCACGCTCTGTCCAATAAGGGGTAGGCAGAGAGAACGGACCCCTTAACATACAAATTCTCATACAAACTACTCTATTTCTCTAACTTCTGACCTGGCCTTCCTTGAGGACGATATCGATGTGTTCGATCCACGTCATTCTCGGTCGCCCACAGCTTCTTACACCTTTCCTTTCAGCCTTATAAATTCTCTTCGTCATTCTGTTTGCAAACCGTCTCTACTTATTTATTTATTTATTTATTAATTCATTCATTGTACGGCTTAAGAGCCTTTTTTTATAACAATATACAATAATCATAAATATACAATCATACAAACATTAAATATATCAATACACAAATTTGAGACTATAAAACACTATAAAATCCAATAAAACCATACATACATATAAAAGATTTCCTTTATAAAATAAAATCCTCACGATTCAAACATTAAAAGAGATGTCAATTTCATAAAAACACACAAAAACAATTATGCAGAGGTAGGTATACATATGTAAAACATTTTGACACGCCGATATAGGCTATTAAATCCATCATAACGCTAAATGGGTGTTCCCAATGCAAAAATACAAAAATACACAACATTATTTATATAAAAAAGTAAGATAATTAAAAACATTCTCAGTTGGTACAAATATGAACATAAGACACCGATTACAAAAATAAGTTCATCCATCTCTCAGTTATTTTCTCCATTTTTTAAATATTCAAGCAAAACAAACACATTCAAAGTATGAAACAATATTCAAGAAAAATATCAATGGTGACTAAAATGTATCCCTGAGATGGTCCTGCTAACATTGAAAACATCTACAGTATTTAAACATTTGTTTCCCAGTCGATGCAATCTAGGTATCACCGTATTCCTAATGTAGTTTGTTGAATTAGTGTGATTGCTACAATGAAACAGCCGATGTCCCCGAGTACACCGTCTAGGTACTTCGTACTTTATTAGTTCTGTTAAATCAGGGCTGTCAAAAAGACCATTGACGATTTTATACAATAAAATTATATCATTCATGATTCGTCTATCGGATAAACTTTCTATTTGAAGATACGTTATTAACTTTCATCTTTGTCACAACACTAACGTCATACCACATTCCTTCCTAAACCCATGCAGAACCTCTTAACTAGAAATCGGTAGCTATACCACTATATTATGTACTGAGGTCGGTATTGTGGTTGGACAATTCCTATCCAATCCTCTCGATGACAACCTCCAAAAAGATGGAAGAACAGCTACAGCCCAGTATTCTAGATTCTAAAAGACTTCAATAAAAACGCATCCTTGAACCCAATTTAAGTGAAAGACAAGACTCGATGACTGCAACATAAGTACCTATATATAGTATGCATGCACTCGCATCGAGTCTAAAATTACAATACTCCGTATTTCAATAGAGGATTCACACTGCATTCATAAATAGTCCAATTAACACAATGACATAGTATTTGCTTGCAGTCAACCTTGTGCATTATCAACTGGCTAATTCACTAGTGCTAAATACGTTTCTATGTCACACGAGTGAACGTTAAACTTTTCCTTTGCTAATCATAAAATAACAGATATGTGATGTTTTGCTAACCTATTACCTTTATCTTTTGAACTACATCAATTTTGATGATTGTGTCCTCCCAATTCTCACACATGTTATGGATGGACACAGCAGTACCTCAAGATCATGCCTAAATATGCAGTTATGGATCGCTTCCACTTTGCGAAGTAGCAAGACAAAAAATGATAGACACAATGTCCCATGGTAATATAAAATCAGATAGTAAGAAGAAATATTTACACCAAGACCCACTCTGTTTAAGTAGCAACAAAATAAACTTATGTGTCAACAGCAGAACCTCAGTTATTGGGACTAATTGGGTATAAAAGCAGACCGTATAATTGGAAATTATCAGGTAAAGTGAGAATGAAATTTATTTTATATAATAAAATTTTTCAAATCCTTTATTTTGAAAAAAAAAATCTCATAGTTAAGGTCCAGATAATCGAGGTTCTACTGTATTAATTGATTTACCTTGGGATGAGTGGGTCGAGCTTGATCCTGCACATCCGAGTCCCATTCTGAGCTGAGATCATCACTTGAAGCGTCCCCGTAATCCAAACAAAATGGCACTTCCAACAACGATTTCTGGTATTGTTCATATCCTGGACTAATATTAGCCGAAATAGGTGAAGGCGATCTACTCAAAGATCTTCTAGAATATTTTACGTGAGATCCATGATTTAGATCATCACTTTTGGGAGAAAGTCTATGATTGGCGAATCGCAATGGCAACGATCTAGAATAAACTGATGGTTCGGAAAGTTTTCTAGCCGTATCTGGAGCGTGTATCCTAACTTGGACCTGACTCCTAGGACATTCTTTCACGTCATTCGGAATAAAAGTCTGGTTGTGATGACACTCGGAATGAAATCTTTCTCTCGATTGATGTCTGACAAAATGGAAATCGTGATGTTTATCTTTGGTATGTTTAACATGCCTATTTCCATGAGCATCGAAGGTTATTTTATCTTTGGAATGTATTCTGAACAATGGTTTGTTATGGTGAGTTTTATTATTATTTATTGCTTCTATATTGTTTTCTATACAAATTTTGTTTGTGAAATTGTTTCCTGCTATTTCAGACACTTCTGCACTGCTGTTGTTCTTATTGGAATTCTGCAGGTTTTCTCCGATATTTTCATTATTGTCTTGAGCTCTTCGATGCATTTCTGCTGTCTTTTCGGCAGACGGCACAAGGATATTTAAAACATTCACATAGTGATCACACTCTGGCATAATGCTTGTAAAACTATAAAAATATACCACATATTATCAACACAAAGTGATTGAATTGAATGGGGCACTCTGTCAATCCACAACTTCTGCGATTTTCCAACACTCGTATTACAATAATTATTAACACATTACACCATTCTCTTATACTAGAACATTGACAACTTTATTTATTTATATATTTTTTTTGTATTATAAATCATTATTTATTTACAAGTTTATCCCTACTTGACAGTTGAATAGATCTTTATATTATAGAGCAATCATTCCGCTAAGGTGCATTATAAGTAAAACGAGATAGGTAGTAATACATAAATGAATAAATTGTGAGAGAGACAAATTATTTTATGGGTAAGAATTTATTTGTTTCATAATTACAAAATAATGGTTCAACTTTAAATAAAATCGCAATAAAACTACTTTAGAGCTACCTATTTTTTCTATGATAGTTTCTATAAAAATGGTACCGCGTGAGAAGATATTACGTTCAACGACAGGTTTGCAAAATATTTATTATTAAAATACGATATATCAGTTTGGTAGAATTAAATTGGTCTAATAATCGAGGCATTTGCATATTTTGTCGTGTGTAGTGACGCCGTTACTCTCAATAATAATCGATGGAAAATAACATCGACGAGTTTTACAATTCGTTTCACAAATTATCGCTCTGCGATTGTGAATATTAAATAATGTTTTCAAATTGAATTTTATTCTTCTTTACCGAACACAATATCGCCTCGGGGCAGCTGAACAAAGCAACACATTGTACTAACAAGCCCCGGCTATTGATCTTCGATAAAAATACATTTTATTATGTATTGTTGTTATATTAATAAAAATAAATTACCATAATACAAAGTTGAAATATTATAATTGATTCTGTAGTGTGTTATATTTTTTTTCTGAAGTTGTGAAGCAAGCAAAAACGCTATAGGTAAAATCTAAAAAAAATTCTCATACTCGATTTAGTTTTATACGCAGAGAGTCAGATTCAACATAAAACGATGATTTAGTAACAGTTTAAAGATGTAAAATAAAATGGAGCTATAATCTTTACTCTATAGGTAGTGTTTAATGTTAATCATGCCGGTAGGATATTAAGCAATGAAGTCAAAGAAACAACTGAAAAAGAGACAGCTGATGGTCGTCGAGAGCATATAAAACGGCAGGTTATTTACAGAAAAAACTGGATAACATTTATAAAAAGATGAAAAAGAAATAGATGTAAAATTTATTTAATTGAATTATGTACAAAATCGTAGAATCACACTGCAGTCATGCTTGCATTTTTGCTAAGGCGCTGATAATATAGATCGAACCAGATCAGAGGGGAAACTGTAAGATGGAGAAGTCAGAGAAGATGATTTTGGAATGAAGATAAAAGAGCCGCTAAAATTGCCAGGGACAAGATACCACAAGGAAAGAGACCTCCAAGATGACCACCTAAACATCGGAAGGATAGCTGGTATCCAGCTTCCTAAGACGACATTACAAGAAGGCAGGCTTATCAATTGTTGTTGTAGCTGGGCCTCGGAGTCGAGGATCCCCTTCGCGCTTCCAAGAGTATTAAAATAAATAGTAGGTACATGAGTTAATAATTGTTAAAATTTGAAAATGTCAATAGATATAAAAAAATTTAAAAATGTCAAAGTATATAAAAAGATAAAAAAAACACACATGTACATTAAATAAAATAAACATGCATACACATGTTTAAAATTGCTAAAATTGTTAAAATATTAAAAAAACATATAAAAAACACAATGGATAAATTATAAATTGCTTACTAGGCTTATCAATAAGGAAGAAACGAACAGGAGGACCCAGATCAAGCTTAATAGAATCGTAGTGGGTATTAGGAATTGAGTAGATCGACTTACTGAGAGATGGAGAAAGGATTCTTGTGGCAGACCAGTAAAAGAGTTGTACGTCCGATTATTAACATTTCTTAGTTACCGTTGTACTCTGTAGCTCTGTTACACGACTCTTTATTCTAAATTCAAACGTTTGTGAGACTTTATTCTAAATTCAAATGAGGTGCTTGTTTTTTGATCTATTAAATTACAAATTAACAGTCTAAAAAAGCATTTGACATCATCGGTGTTATTGAAGGGGCACGTAAGAGCCAGAGTTGGTAGATATACGTGCAAGATTCGGACATGCGCAATAAATATCTTGTTAAGAATTATAATTAACATCGTTTATTGACATAAAGCGAACAGCACAGCCGAGGATGCCTCCAGCGCGACTGGTCCAAATTACAGCTCACTGCTCCATCAAATCATTTGATTAACGATATTATTTAGTGGAATAGTTCTACTTAACAATCGGATATGACGCGTCGAACAGCGCGCGAAACTGCCAACTCTTTTATTCTTTCACGTCATAAGATGTCAAAGTGGCAACTCATCTCTTGCTGTTCTTCTTCTTTCTAGCCTTCCCTCCACTGCTGGATGTAGGCCTCTTCCATCTGTCTCCACTTCTCTCTATCCTGGGCCGCTTCAACTCATTTTTTCCCGGCGACCGCAACAATATCGACGGCCCATCTCTTCTGTGGACGTGTTCTTGGCTCGTCTCTTGCTGTGTTTAGGCAAAATTAAAAAATACACTTAACATCATAGCAATTAAAATCCTCGCGTCGTCGTGTGCCTTTTTCCTGTCCCTCACCATTAGCCTACATCCCTTTACACCAGTTGAAGAGCCTACATATACCTACTTTAATTTTTCTGTTGTTTGTCTTTTACTTCTCATCTACTCGCTATATTTTTGCGTATAGGTAAACTTTATAGGTGTTTTGTTGTCTATAATTTTAATGTTATACTTTTTTTTTAGAATGACTTGAATCGAACACATCGAGTCCGTCTTCTAGGAAAGCCGACGAATAGAAGAGGTTGTATGAGAAATAGTATGACGGTGGAAGAAGCGAGAGAAGTATGGATAGAAAAGAGCGGGGGCCGTTCTCTCTGGCTACTTTTTAAAGTACCTACACATCGTGATGGGAAAAAAGCCGTACTTGACTTGAACTATGAACATTAAAATATTTCCAATACATTCATATTTCATTCGTATTCAAAACTCAGGCGGGAACAACGCGAGAATATAATATGCGCGCGCAGACATTCTACCTCTATGTCCCCGATGTTGACTTTGTATGAAAATTGGAGTAAGTGGGATGGGCTACTGTAAGAGCGGCAATTACGTTTGCAAGAATGAGAGGGAATTACCGTGATCCGTTTCACCTTTTTTCAACTTTTTATTAGTTATTCTGTTACCCGGAGCGGAGAAGAATCCAATAAATCAAACATTGAAAGAATCTGTTCAGCCGATCTCGAGTTATAAGTGTTCGCACTAACCCGACTTTCATTTATATTAGAGATTGTTCTACCCGTTGCGGGAGGGTCTGTATATTATCACAGTGAAGAATAAAATGAAAATATTTGCAAGATGATAATAGACATTATCAAGGTGATACGAGACTTACTTATATACTTTCTTTGTTGCTTTCCTATATATAATTATAACTGGTTTTAACACCAAAAAGTAACGGTGGATAACTGAGAGATTTAATATTCGATTAGTTTGCAGAATCTTTAATTTAACAGCTTGTGAAGTTTTGTGGAGAAAAAAGTGTGATTTTTCAACTGTTGACTATAGCACTTGCGTTCGATTCCAGACGTTGGCTATTCTTTCTCCAGACATTTTTCTACATAATAACTATGCGAAAGACGCCTGTTATTGGTACACTGAAGATTATGTGAAATTTTAGAACATGCTAAAAATACCATATCATTAGATTAGTCATTAAGTATCAAGCTTATAATATTTTTCTTAATTTGAGTTCATGTTTCTTAAAGTCAACTCACTTTTTCATAAGACAAGCTCGTCCTATGTGATGAATGTTTTTTTTTCATTTGCCTATTCATTTTGATGACCCCTTAAGAAAACAATTAAGTTAAGTACGAATTGTATGTATTGTAAATACACCTGTTGATATCAATAAAAGTGCTTAGAAACTGCGTAATAAGCATCGAACGCTATTATTTAATAGACTATAATAAATATTTATAAAAATATTCATAACTAGCTTTCCCGACAGGCGTTGTCCTGTGTTCCTAACTATGAATATTGAATTCGAATTTGTATGGTGATGAAATAATTATTATCATTTTACCATTGTACTAAAGTTCGACCGATGCGTCTGTTTTAAACTATGTATATTCCATCCGCATTCTGTCAATTGCACCAATTGACAATTTCTGTCAAAATTTCAAAATTGGAATAAAAATTAGAAGGTAAAAAGTACTAATATGGTTGTCTACGTAGAGTTTTCTTTAATTTTTTAATTTTCCATGCATTTTTCTTATTTTTTTTCTTCTAAAAGGACATTCTCCTGATAAAAGCCTACACGACAAAAAAGAATTAGCTAAATTGGTCCAGCCGTTTAGGCGTGATGCGATTACATCGAGAAATAGCTCTTCATTTTTATATCTACATAATAATTCAGTAATGTATGTATATTTATTTATTTTTTTATTTATTTATTTATTTATTTGTTTCACTCCAACTGTATGTAAGAGCATCACGCTAAAACCGTAGGTTCTGCGTTGAATATTTTTCTTCGCAGTTTTTCGCAAATACAATTGTGGTAATCTGAGATACAAATATTTACATTTCATTAAATATATTTTAAATTATTTACAAATTTCTAAAAATTTAAAATCTTCATACAAAAATGAGAAAGTCATGTTTTAAAAGTAAAATTATACGTCTAAATTTTGTGTAGAACTGTAGCATTACGGTATGAAAATGTACAAAATCGATCGAAGTTTGATTTGAAATACAAAAAATATAAGTAGAAGTCTTTTAATTCTTATTTTATAAAGATTTTCACCGAAACTTCTTATAAAATATGTACGCCATGACAGATGACTAAAGCCGGTAAAGCAGTGTTCGCTTGCACCCTCTCTCTCCTAAGGTACCTCATTAAATTTATCACTACAGTCATAAGTAGGTCAACTATACATAATATAATACTAGGTAGGTAGGTACCTATATCTACACACAGGTTTTCATTAGGAACAACTACACGTATTATAATACTAGGTAGGTAGGTACCTATGTATAACTACATTCTTCTTTTAATTTTTTCGCGTATTCAACAGTGAGTATTAATTTTTCCTCATCTTCTATTTTTTTATAAATATTGAAAGTGACATTAGTTTTTCAAATTTTTCGCATATTTAGCAGTGACTCTTATTTTTTCCTTTTTTGAAACATTAGCTGGGTACACATTCTAAATCTTGGCGTGAAAAATTTTGAAAATGATAGATTATCAGCTATAACATTTGACCGATAATCGCTCATTTTTAAAATCTTAGCGAAATTTTTTTTTGAAAATGAGCGATTATCGGTCAAATCTTAAAGATAAATCGTTACGTGTGTACTCAGTTATTAAGATAAAATATATACTCCTGCCGTCGTAGACAAATTCAAATTGGCGTTCGACTACAAACAAAGATATCGCTAATGTATAGTGCGAAAAAATTAACTGTCCACTGTAACATATAAACATTTATTCAAACCAAACAATGATCCTTATAATATAAAATATAAAAAGTGGACAGTTAATTTTCTTCCTCTACATTGTCGAAGTCGTTTGTAGTCGATTGCCAAATGCATTTTGTCTAGGCCTACTGGTCCTGAGAAGGGGAAAGCTGCATACAAAACCTGTTCAATAACCTACGGCTCAAGTCTGACTAGCCAAATCAACAACGTAAAGCAAGACGGGTATCAGCTAGTATAAGATATGCCAATAAATCGTACATCCGCAGGCAATTTAGCCAAGTTTATGAAACATTTAGAAACAATGCACAATAAATAGCAACAAAATGATAGATTTATTATGAAGATTTGTTGTAAATAGCCGACAATGTATACTTAGCCGTAAATACAATTATGCACAGATTAGAATAATACTACAAATCTTTACATTAATTAATCCGGTAAAGGTAATTAACAGAATATTTGCATACAATAGGTGAGTCCGTAATTTCCGTTAGAATTAAATACAGCATATAGAAATATCGAGAACACCGAACCACAATAATTAGGTACAATTACTAATTAATTTTGAGTTAAGGCAATGAATGAAGAACTAAATTGCAATGGCTGAAAAATTGGTGAAAAATGGCTGAAAGCAGATTCCGATCCGCGCCGACCGGCGCAAAGAATGTTGCTATGGATGCCACTCACTTAAAATTTTGTTCGCCCAGTCAGTATATTTTTCGCCCAAGTTAGTGTTTTATTCGGACTTTGAATTTTAGCCGGCGCGCCGGCGCATTTTTGGCGTACGCGTACCCGTACGCGTACGCCAAAAATGTGTGCGCACCCATAACTCATAGTAATTCTTATCCGATTTGATTGAAATTTAGTAGAACGGTTAGCCCCTCGATGTAGATGAGTCAGTAAAATGTTGAGATCTGTACCTTCAGGGGAACCCTCTTAAAGAAAATTTCACATGTTCTAGAAAAAGGGCTAAAAAAGAAAAAAAAAAATTCTTCTATTTTCATAGAATTTGGTATACGGGTTGGTCTTATGCTCCCACACAATCACGTAAAATTTGAGGTCCGTAACTTCAGTGGGTCCCCCTTAAAGTACCGATTAATATTTAATATGTAGTTCTAAAGCGGATAATAAAAAGCTCCAATAGTAGATATCATTTTAAAGTTTCTATAATAATTCCAAGGATTAATTTATTTTAATCGTAAGACTATGAATTTTTATGCAAAGATATGTTTTACACGAAAAGGCTGTTATAATATAATATGTACTATGAGTTCTGGGCTTCCCTAGGTTAGCAGCTTTTTTTTATTTTTTCATAATGTCATAATGAATTGCCAGTTAAGTATATTTTTCGACAGGCATTAAAAAGCCATTCGGTTTAGTATTAAATCGTATTAACAATCGTCCATGCATATATTGTTTTATTCGACCGGTTAATTCCTCCGCATTATGAATTATTACAAGTTACGGAGGCATACCAAAACTGAGAAAGTTGGTATTTAGTGTGATATAGGAGCAATTGAGTTAAAGAAGGTTGGCAGAAGATAAGAGGGGATAGAGCCACACTGCCAGTTTTGCAAACCGAAAAATAGCATACCGCTGCAAAATTATACAGTACTAGCTGTCCCGACAGTCGTTGTCCTGTATTCCTAACTATGAATATTGAATTCGAATTTGTATAATGATATACTATTACCTTTTAACAAGTATATTTTTCTTTTTTTGGAGTAACTCCCTTAGAAAAATCGAAATATAAAATGAAAATAACTGACTTGTGATTTTAAAACATTGTATTTCTGAGGTTTTAGAAAAAAAAATCTCTATTTTTTACTTTTACCATTCTTTTATTCTTCAGCTATTGGAAAAAAGTATTTTTAGTTTCCAAAATGCAGATTCACGATTTTCGGTTTTAGGTCAAATAAAGGTAGAAAATTGAAAAATACTGTACAAAGTAAAATAACTCGAAAACCACCTGCATTTTTCTCTTGGTTAATGGGAACGAAATTGTTGCAAATTTGTTCTAGTATAACCTATTTCAAGGAATTTATCGAATTATCAGTCACTCTGTATAATACACCATTTTTATATAATAGATTAAGAAAAGACATACCTAAACATAGTTTTTCTCTTACTTTCTTAAAACCTTTTAAACGTTCTAAAACCTCATTTTGAGAGACTTCGATGCAGATTGTGACAAACGAAGTCATAGGTTAAGACTCATAATTTGGTACAGGGTCTATGTGCGAGTTTCGCAACACAATGGCTTTACCTATAAGGAACTACATAATATTATGTTAACCAAATATTATGCTCTTATAACTGGGTAAATAAGATAACTCTATATAGCTGCCTTTACGTAAAGACCATTCGCCGCAAATATTTGGTTAGAACATACATAGTGTTCAAATTTACTGGACATGAAAAATTCTTTTGCTTTTTTTATCTTCAATGAGAAATTTCGTTTAATTTTTATTTATCACCCTGGAAGTATAAATAAAGATAAGTATATAAGAATAAAGTATCAGAAATAGATAATGTGGTACATAAACGACGTTAAAATGAGCCAAGAATGAAAGAAGGTCTGAATATGAGGTTTTTCACAGTGTTTTGAAAGATATCAGGGAGATTTGGTAATACCTTGATTTTTGAATCAAGGTATTAAACTGCCCTATAACGACACAATTATAGGGCAGTTTCATTCAAATGTCGAATAAATTGCGCAGTAGGATAACATCAAACGACCTTCGTATATACAAAAAAAAATACAAAACAAGGTATATGTTATGTTAACTAACAAACGGCAAAGGTAGGAATAATTTATGAAACAATGCTCGTAATCTATGTTTTGTGGTTACCTCACATCATTTACATAAATTATTACTGAAACATTTTATTATCTAAATAGTTATTGCGGTTGGCTTTACTAGCTATAAATCAGGTGACATTTAAACGCGAAACTTAATTAAAGCGTCAAACATTCGACAAAATAACACGGTAAAAATAACATAGACAAAATAACACGGTAAAAATAACATAGATAAAATAACACGGTAAAAATAACATAGACGAAATTACAGAGAGCGTCTGTTGCAGATACCAGCACACGGATCGTCAATCTTTAACTATTCCGTTGCTGATCATGGTGCTCGCTGTTGGAACAGTCTTACATTGGCGGTAAGGTAAGGCTGGAGTCAAAAACATCTAATTTTCAAATGCATCATACCTAATCCTGAAATCCCTTTTCTCCATCCCATCCTAAAATCACGTCAGAGGTGTGCGGACTTTGTTTTTGTTTCTTGACATACTACTTTTTTTTTACTTATCTTATGCTTCTTGATTGGATAGTAGACATCGTTTACAACGATAATCCCGCCAAAGTACAAAACATTTTTTATCACTGCAAGCGTTTTTGGAGGGATTTGGCGCCCAACACTTGGTTGTGTTGTAATTATGGAAAATAAAATAATACGGACATGGAGTCGATGGACCATGTTTTTTTGGGTTGCCCTATTAGGGACGCATCACCTATATACTTTAATATCCCTGATGTCCAATATCCGATAAATATTGCCCACCTTCTTAGTATTAATTGTCGAAATATTTATAAAATCCTTCTAAATTTTGTAGAACAAAATATGATTTTAATCTGATTCTTTTTTTTGTCTTTCCTTAACTCTTGGAGATGAATTTTGTCTATTATTTTGCTAATATCTATATAATTTAAACCACGGCGCAATATGTTCGCAAATGAATGAGTCGCCGGTAATCTAGAAAAAAAAAAAAATAATATGGAAAAGGGCAGATTGGAATTTTTGGTATCATGAATTCATAGGATTAATTGTTTTATTTTAATAGTTGAAAGCCCCGAAAATTGCAAAAATGAGCCATACGACGAATGACATGATAAATAGGTAGATAATGCATAAAATATTTTATTCCCTTAAAGCCATTCGAAGGAAAATTATCAAACAAAATGACGGTATAGGCCTTGCAATATGAGTCATATTTAAACTACACAATTTTCACCAATCATTTCTTAATCAAAATGAGCCTATTCAGTGTATTTTTCACAGCATAGGGGAAATATATCACTTTCATAGAACCTTTACTTATGAAATAAAAAAATGTGTGGTGTGTGAAAGAAAATGTTTAGTTCTAGGGTTCGAAGCCATATCAATGTTGACTCAATGAGTAAAATGAGTACCTAAAGGAAATCCGTGTAATATTACGACTATCAAATGCGTCAAACCGACACAAAAATCGAGGGATAACTCCGAATAGAAAAGAAAAAAAAATGTTTGTTTGTTGGTTTTATTTTTATAATCGGGGAAAAGTTTTGAAGTAATAAATATTAACAATTTTGTTCGTTGTACTTTATAGGTGTTATTTCAAAGTCCGATATTATTTGTTAAAAAAAATATCAAAATATCGTCGCGTGAGGTAGGCACCTGACGAAATAGGAATAAATTATGGCCTTTGCAAATTTCAATGTTTTTTTTTCGACAATAGGTATATAACATTATCAGCTAATTGTTCCTTCCTGTAAGATTATGTTATGGAGTATGTAATTAGTTGTTTTAACTCGGGTGCAATAAATAATTCATAGTTATTATGCTCTATCAATGTGAACACAAATACACTTTATGACGCTTTCGTGTTGAGTGACACTGTTGCTGAAAAATATTAAAGTGGGTATTTTGATCTCTTGGTTGCGCAATGTGCGAGATTGGACTGGAATATGGCGAGTGCAGATGCTGTTCCATTTAGTAAGAGAAATAGAGTCCTTCAAAGAAGTGATTGCCCACGTCAGGGAGACCTGATAGGGCACAAGAAGAAGACTCTTTCGTAAGCTACTTAAAGTTTTTGCAGTGAAAGAGGAAGACGGTCGGCACCTGGGATCGAACCTAAGAACTCGAAACTGTACGAAAGCCGGCGTCGTAACCTCTAGTCTACCATCCCTTATTAGTGCGATTACCTAAAAACCTTGAGGAATCAAGAGTTGCTTGTCTTTATTGGGTAGGGTTCGCACAAAATAACCTAAAAAGGCGATCAGTAAGTTTCGTCACTATATAATTTTACCGAAATTTAACTAATGGGTGTTTATAAAATCGAGCCTTAACAAAATATGTCTGATTATCTTGGAAATCTAGATGTCAAGGTGACGGAGACTGGATATTCAATGTTTTTACTTAAAACCTATTGAACAAATTGACTAATCGGTTATGTGAAGTTCCGCGAGACAACTGACTAAAGAATAATAAACAAACATAATTGCGCGCAAAATAGTTGCCTATAGAAGTGACACCCAAACGGATATATGCGCGAATTGCAATGCGGTTAAGGACTTCTGAAATGAGGACAGTGCGTCGCTTCGTCGGAAACACGTGCAATACAGAGGACGTCGCGACGTCGATCAGGGAAGACAGCGAAGGCTAACATCATTTAATGAAGAAAAAAGCCTTCAAAATTTTTACAACAAGGGAACTTCGAAGGAGAAGACAGACCGGAAGGAATTAAGTTTAAACAATTCCAAAATGATAGATACTGTTCTAAAACAAATGAATGAAACAATGTTTTGTATGTGTGTTTACTTCGAATCAACCCAAATTTTATTTTTTTTATAGAACTTAGGTAAATTTTGAATGTAAACAAATGACATATTATCGTAATAATGCATACCTATTTTAGTAAAAATTTGAATATTTCTTTCAATGAAATACACCATACTTGATCCAGTAATGACCCTATTGATTACTTTAAAATTACTTTAAACTAGATTACTTTAAAAACAACATTTACTGAACAATTTGGGATAACTTGATGAAGTAAAAAATGAATGTTTATGTACTTTGTTAACACGTAAAACACTTTCTTTATACGTTAACTTGTTTAATATTATGACGTTTAAGTATTCACTTCACAAAACATAAATTAAAAAATAACCTTATTATAAAATTTCCAATGTGCTTATCTTAATGTTTTTCAAAATATTTCATATTCAAGTAATTGTTTTCGATTCGATTCGCGTATATAATAATATAATAAAAATGCAGCGACATTAACAGACCATAACCGATAAAAGAACAACCAGTGACTGAGGAGTCGTGAATCGGATACACAGAAGCAAACCAAGTAATTTAACGTATGGAGAGTGGAAAGAGCAGTGCCGTTCGTAGTTTTACTTTTCGATATATTATTATCTACTAGAATTTTCGTGAAAGCTTACTGAGAAAAACTTCTGCACTATATGAATTGTCAGTCGAGAAAGATTTCTGGCAATGTAAATGTAATTTCATTTCTTCAACTCTTCTATTTTTAGCGTTTTTTTTTTTTTTTTTTGACAATTTTCTTCTCCTCTTTTATTTAGATGTGCTCTTTCAGTAATAATTGGTCAGTTTCATGATGCGGATGACCAGCTGTCCCACCATCTTTTTGGTGGTCTTCCCTACGGTCTACATTCCTCTGACAGTTCTTCCGTCTATCTGTAGTCCCATTTTGTCGATTCGATCTCTCCAGTAATGTCTCCTGCTTAGCTTCCATACAAATCTGTGTTGCAAGTTCTGCAGATTTGCTCATAAAAGATTCCATTCCATATGTTTTGCCTAGAATAAGGGTCTTATTGTCTTCATATTCGTTCTTATACTGTGTCCATACTTTGTTACTCAATACATAATCTCCGGAATGGTTCTTTGAGCAGATTTGATATCTTCAGATTTCTCAAATTAGTCATAAACACCGTGTAATCACTAATAATCAACCTGGGATAGCAGAAACTGAAATCAAATAAAAGGCTCTATGGATCTTGCTGTAAAACAATCTAAGTATATTCACTTTGTGATCTCATTTAGGGCCCTTAGGGGCATACGGAGGTATAGCTAGAGGTTTACATTATGAATGATCTTATACGCAGTGACAGTAAAGTTACAAAATCAAGATAATGATTAGTTTAGCAGATCTTAAACATTAGAAATGAAGGTTGCAAGTTCTACGGTTAAAATAATTTTTTACATTTTTTCAATGTCCATCGTTTTCTTTCAGTCAAAATGATTCATTATTGAGAGAGTTAATTCTGCAGCGCGACTCCGATGTTTTTCACATTATAAGGATTTTCTATGTTAGCAACATCTATTGATTAACTTGGAACACATTATATATTTAAAATAGAAGTCTATTCATTATAATTTAAATGTAATTTAACAATCTTCCGATTAGCGACATCGTTTCGTCGTATCTATAGGTGGGAAATCCTAAGTAATTACATAATTAAGAATATTCGAGTTACTAATCCCAAAGAATGCAAACAATTGATTGTATTAAATGAAGATTAGTAACAATCGATCAGTATACATTCAAATTTTTTTTAAAAGCATTCGCTACATTTGCTCATAATGCCTTTTATTTCGACCAGCCCTGTGCACGTAAATAAAAACATAAGAACTATAAGCATTGCTTATATAGGCAACTAGATGTATATAATTATAATATAACGTGGTACGCACGTTAGTGGGTATACGCCTCCACATGTAGGTAGGCGTATGAAAGCGTGGCTTAATGTTGATATTGTCTGGAGCTGGTAACCTAACCTCAAACTATACAATATAGTAGGTATACCTGCTTGGTGCTATATCACATACACTATTATAGTACATAACATACTTGTTAACAAAATTATTATTATACAAGTGTTACATACTTTAATACGTAGGTTGTAGGTACATAAATGATGTAGGTAGGTAAATATAGGTAAAGAATTCACGTATATTTTCTTATAGGCACTAACCAGGAGAAAAAAAAATCATATACGTAGTCCCAAATAGTACCTACCATCGTATTTTTTTGCTATGAATAACACATTTTGAACCTATTTATAGTTTTATTAGAAAAATTATTGATTACTAGCCTTTCCAACAGACGTGATCCTGTCCTAATTTTGAATATTGAAATCTGATTTATATAATGACTAGCTTATACCCGTCTTGCTTTACGTTTTTGATTCCGATTGTCAGGCTTGATCGGTAGGTAATTAAACAGGTTCTAGTCTAGCTTCCCATTGCTTTGTAGACCTCTATAACTGACATAAGCATAGAAAAAGAAGAATGACACTTTTAATGTTAATTAAAATTTTGTATGAAGATCCTAAAAAATAGGGTTTTTTTAAATAGCTCTAAATATATTAAAGTTAATGCAGCAAATTGTATTAAAGAATCTTCTCCGGCATTTTGCACGGCTCTGTGCAGATTCATATCTGATGTAGCATTTGTATTTTGAGCGTGATGCTATGACATACGGTAAAAAGCAAATAAAAAAACATTTCTGAATTATTATGTAGATAGAGAAGGAGGGGCTAATGCGAGTTTTATTTAATTTCCCAATTTACTACGCAACTTTCTTAATTTTTTCTTTCATAAGAACCTTCTACTGATAAAAGCCAACACGACAAAAAAGAAATAGTGAAATCGGTTCAGCCGTTTAGGCGTGATGCGATGACATTATGTAAAAAGCTAATAAAAAAACATTTCTGAATTATTATGTAGATTTACCACGCAACTTTCTTATTTTTTTCTCTCATAAGAACCTTCTACTGATAAAAGCCAAAACGACAAAAAAAAGAATTAGTGAAATCGGTTCAGCCGTTTAGGCGTGATGCTCACATATACGGTAAAGCAACGACAAAAGGCAAATAAAAAAACATTTCTAAATTATTATGTAGATTTACCACGCAACTTTCTTAATTTTTTCTTTCATAAGAAACTCGCTTCTACTGATAAAAGCCAACACGACAAAAAAAAAGAATTAGTGAAATCGGTTCAGCCGTTTAGGCGTGATGTGATGACATACGGTAAAAAAAAAATAAACATTTCTGAATTATTATGTAGATTTACCACGCAACTTTCTTATTTTTTTTCTCTCATAAGAACCTTCTACTGATAAAAGCCAAAACGACAAAAAAAGAATTAGTGAAATCGGTTCAGCCGTTTAGGCGTGATGCTCACATATACGGTAAAGCAACGACAAAAGGCAAATAAAAAAACATTTCTAAATTATTATGTAGATAAATTATCAATAACCAATATGCATCTGTTTTTACGATGTTTGCAGGGCACATTCTGTCAATCGCACCAACTATCAAATAACTGAAAGTTATGTCATGCAATTCAAATTCAAAAATAGAAAACTTTACATTGTCAAAAGCACTGATCAGTACGTTCTCGTAAGAATAGCGAACACAACAAAATAAGAATTCCTGAAATTGGTCCAGCACAGACAACAGGGCTCCATTTTTATATATAAGTAGAGATTAATTAATTTAATAATTAATTTAAATATGAGTATGTATTAAAAATAGTGACCCCCCAGAAAAGACGAAGAAAAAGACCGAGCCGATACTACTGGATGTCTTTGAAATTCGAGCCCTTTATTACTGCAAACCCGATTGAAATATTAACTTTATACCTAACAGTTATGATAAAACTCATATAATTAAATATATAAACAGTTATACCTACCTCCAGGAGGTAGGCACTCAATATTTATTCTCAAACATGTTCATTAGTGTGTGTTAGGTATATTCTTCTCATTCTATCAGCTGATTACCTATGGGTAGACCGAATGATAAAACAATGGCAGCATAGCAAAAAATCACACGAACTCATGTTTAATTACGATAAATGGTTGTAATTAAAATAGAAATAACAATTTAATTACACAATATATCATGCTGTTATTAATAATTTTTCACTCGTAAGTAAATAATAACAAGACAGTGGCATTTGACCTGGAGCGATTCCGTCCATTTAGACACAATGGCCCATGCCATTTAGAAAACGATCTTCGTAGGTACATTGAGTCTAATATTAATAAAGTGTTTAAATTCCAAGACCACCGCCATCTGTTGAATGAATCATTAAGTAAAACGACTGCCTACTACTGGTGTATGATAGCTGCAACGCACATGGTAGTGATCTCTGTTATTAATGAAATGGATGAATAAAAATTTCGGAGAATTTCAACAGAGAGCTTTATACGTTTATGTAAAAAAAATATTTGAAAGATTTCATACCTTTTTTCTGGCCATTTCTGCTGGTGTGACTGCGTAAAGATCTACAATTCCCAAAAGGCAATCGTCACAGCTGCACAAGTCGCTGTTCATTGAAGATATGGAGCTGACACTTCCACAGCTGTCCACAGAATCATTCCTCAAGAACGGCGAAGGTTTTCCGCTGTTGAGTGATTCCATTTTTGCCACCAGAATGCTCTCCATCACCGGTCTTGGTCGACCAGTCGCTGATGAGAGTTGAATGGATTTGAACTGTGAAGCCATTTCAACAGGTTTTTGATCGAACGACATTATTTGGTTTTTGTTTTTTTTTTTTTCAAATAAATTATTTATAAATTTAAACACTGAATTTTATAACAAAATCATTGGATATCACTTTATTTTTTATTTCAGATAGGTGTTTGAGTTTTTTTTTGAGCATTCACTAAAGAAAATAATTTTTAATAATCGGTTTATAATAATATTATGTTAAATAGGGGAAGAGGGGGCAGAACCGGGTATAGGGGCAGAACCGGGTACTACTAATATCTTGAATATTACGCGAATAGCGACCGAGGTGGTACAACTCGAATACTCTTCAAGATAGCGTCAGTCAGTCTCCAAAGTCATACGGGAGTGGTAGTGTTCGTTATCGCGGAATAATATTTTTTAAATATTTTCGCCGTTTCTCGAACTTTTTATTTGTGACACCAATATAGAGCTTACCTTCAGTTTGTGTAAGTATAAATTTTCATATTTTTTATCACTCGTCATCTTAAAATAGTTGTTTTTCTTTAATATTACTATGTTTTGATAACTGTTTTAAAGCACACGAGAAAAATGCACGCTTTATTTTTTAAACGTGCTGGCGGGGCATAATCGGGTACCCAAACAAGGGGCAGAATCGGGTATACCCGGTTTTGCCCCTACCTTTTTAGTTACTATATATTGTTGTAGAATATTAATAAATTCATGTCAATAATAATAAAAATATAGGTATGCACATTATTATAATATTCGTTTACATTGTAGGTGAGAGTTTTAAGAATGATACAAATATTGATTCTCTTAAATTATAGAAACAAAATGGTCAGAACATATGTAAAGAAAACCAATAGACAAGCATGGGATGCCACCGCAATGAGAAATGCTATTCAAGAAATTTTGGATGGAAAAATGGGAAAAATCAAAAATATTTGAAGAATGGCTTCAACACTTCATAGATTTCGTCAAACCTTCAAAACAAAATCCTGTCTTGTTGTTGTTGGATGGTCACGCAACGCACACGAAAAACTTGCCCGTAATCGACAAAGCAAGAGAACACGGCGTAGTTTTACTTTGCTTCCCTCCATATTGCACCCACAGACTTCAGCAATTGGATGTGGCAGTGTTTGGGTCTTTGAATAAGCACTACTCCAATGAGGTGAGGAATTGGCTGCGAAATCATCCAGGACGAGTTGTGACACAATACCAAGTGGCTGAAGTTTTTGGAAAAGCCTACATTCAATCAGCCACAATGCAAAATGCAATATCCGCATTTAGAAAAACCGACATTTTCCCCTATAACCCCACAGTTTTCTCAGAATCGGATTTTGTTCCATCAGAAACAACAAATACACCAATGCCGTCCTGCGAACCTGTCCTTCAAAATTCAAATCCAATATTTCCTCTAGCTCCCGCAAGTCTCCCAACCTCTTCTTCATCAATCAACGCAGTTTCTCAACATATCCCACCTCCAATAAACGAAACTCCTCCATCAACATCGCAACAGCGACCGATTTTTCAATTTCTAATGACGTTATGATTCTAGATTCATCATTCAGAATATCACCAAATGAAATTTTGCCCATACCAACTGTTCATCGAAAAAAAAGCACACACAAACGTGGGAAAACGGCAGTATTAACAAGTTCTCCTTACAAAAATGAATTGGAATCGGCACCCTTGCAAACATAAAAAAAGAAAAAGTAAGGAAGAGGCCAATAAATCCCAAAAGCAAAGAAATCAAGAAAAAAGAAATCTCGTCCTATGAGTGATGGGGAAATAGAAAACGCATTGCTGTTGTCAGATTCCGAATAAAAAACTTAATAATTTGATTCCCTATAAGTTTAAGGGTATACCCGGTTTTGCCCCCCAGCTCTACCCGGTTATGCCCCAACCTATGGGGCAAAACCGTATTTTCATATATATTTTGTTTTAACTTATAATTCAATTATTTTATAAATGATTGTATTTTAATATGTGTATGTGCAAAAAACACATAACTGTTCTTCATATCAAATGTATATTTTGTGAATAAATTTTTTAAGAATTGTTAGACGGCCGTTCTTTCTTAGATACCCGGTTCTGCCCCCTCTTCCCCTAAATATAGAAATACAGAATAGTTATATTATGAGGAAATACATATATATATTAAATAGTTGTTATAGAAGGTATTGAAGAGGTTTAATTATAGTATACATATACTTAAACAAGTTACAAGTGAAAAAAGTAAACATTATAAAATGTATACATAAGGTTTTTAGCATGAATCTTGAAAATAACTAAATTACTCCAATTTATGCACCAATGGAAAGATCACAATATAGGTTATATTCACATAACAAACGAAAAGTAAAGACTTCCAAGAATGCATGATTAATTGGGTGACTGTTGACTGAATATTGTTTTCGTCTATGTATTGTACTTTATATTATAGATTTTCTATTAAATTCATACTTTTTAGGTGCGTTTACACCGTAGGAACACGAATCCGGAGCTAGAAACAGAGCATACTTTCTATTATTGTTGATATTGGACACCATATAAACAAAAACAAGCAACAACTGATTAATGGGCGATGATAGATTACGCGCCCCAGTGTTCTTATTCTTTCCCGATGTTGTTTCCATGGTGTCCATATCAACGATTAAGAAAAAATAATATATTTCAAGCTCTGACTCTCTTCGTTCGGTGTAAACACACCCTATTATCCTACACATACAGAAAATTCTCTAATAACAAACTAACCATACCAAAAATAATGGTGACACTCTTTTACTGATCAAAAGCTCAGTTTTTTATGAACAGTTAACGCAGGTATCATCACACTTATAATACATAGATGTCGCATAGATAAAAGAAACGCTACCGAACAAAAATAATGGCGTGTGATCGAAATGATATGAGAACAATTTACATTTGTCATTTGACTAATTGGTCCCATTTATCACTCATCCAGATGACACGTTGAGATATCGCTCTGATGTTCCTTTTAAATGCAGCTTAGTCGATCCACTATAGGAGCAGTGACACTTTGAAAACATAAAGCTTGATTTTGACATCATCTTACAAGAATAGCCTAGAACACTGATTTACTGGTCCTCGACTAAAGCCGCCTACTCGAAGAATTCTCCATGGGTCACACAAACGCAAATCTGTGTACATAGTGGTGAGTGAGTTCTGTCGTTTAAAACGGTTGGATACACCTACTTATCCAATACAGACACCGCGTCAGTAGTACTGAACCTCTATATAGTACCTATAAGTTTTAGATAATCGAATATCGAAACTATCATCGAAAGAATTTCCATACAAAATTATCGAACGTTTGATATAAAAGAATGTATTATCTGTTTCTAGATTCGGCTCAATATTCGTTTGGTGCAAATGCACCCTTAGCTGGCAATAAGCTATTACAAGAACTGGAGGTTAATACAGCCATCATTGACGCGTCGAATCGAAATCATAATTGCGTCACATGGTAAAAATTGCTCCTAGTTTTATGATAATGTTCTTGCATTCACCATATTGCCAACTTCAAAGGGGCACATAATTTAGTGAGAGGCAAAAACTTAAAAATAATCAACTCAACGAATTACAGTTTCAAATAAATAGATTATTCAGCGTAAATCAGAATGCACATCGCACAGTCATGGAGATGTCAGCGGGTTGGATATAATGTAGGTAGATCATACTTAGCTGATTGTTAAGAGAAAATCATAGAAAAAAACAAATCTACACAAGTGCTCATCTAACTGATACGTGGACAGTTTAATTGCTACGCTAATGTTAGAAGTGTGTCTTGGAATGAGTTAGTTTGAAACGACGCCGTCATGAAAAAATATTCAGGGTTGGTGATTTCCTAAATAGCAAAAACATTTTTATAGATTTCGTAACAAAATCACTCTGTCTGGATGGATTGGCCTGCTTAACTTCTGGGCCGTCCCTAAGAATATTTCTTTCTTTTACGTTTTTTTTTCTCCGGCCATGCACGCCCAAAATACATATAAGTTTCCAAATAAGAGTTGAGAGAGTATTGAGAAATTTTGTAAAATTATCAAGGTGACGGGGTTTTTTCGCAACATAAGTTATAGGCAACAACTCCACAGCAGTTGGGTTGTAACATTTAGCTAAAGATCAATAATTGAGAGTCTTCACTTTACGTGTCAAGGGCTATAATCTGCCGCTCGAAAATCCGGCGACTGATTTCTCTAGTTATGCAATGTTTTGCAAGAAAAGCCAACCCCCAATATGAACGGCCGTTATACAAAGAAAAATTAAATTTTTTGTATTACTATATTGCAAACGTTTTTGAATTTGTTATTTTCACTTATTTCATACATTTTATTTCAGTGGCCGTATTGTTTATAATGGTATTTAAGCTACGCTTCATGATACTTAACGTCAAGCTTACAATGTCTCTTTCGTGTTTTCATTATTTTAATGCAGGCAGTGAAAGAGATAGACGTATTAAAGTGTTTGTACTTGTCTCATAGAATACTACATTCGTCGCTTTTCGTTTCTAAGAAAATAAAGTATTTCATCACATCCAATGTTGTCTGGTGTTGATAAACATCCATATTTTCGAAATTTTTCCTTATTCCTTACTGGTGCACGCTTAAGTTCTTTGTGAGTCCATGTTTTATGGATCGCAATAGGTGATTGTTTCTTGTTTCCTACTAATGGAAATCAGAATCTACATTTACGTCAGTCGAGGCAAGGTCAGGATCTCTAGGTCATTTAACGCGTTTCTGCGTGCATGAGTACTTGTTTATATCCTTATTTATAGCATTGTTTTTTCGTAAAGTAATACTGGATTCAAAATAGACCCACGTGGAACTATTTTTATGCTTATCAACTATAATCTAAATGTGATAATGACGTCTTTATTAAAATTGGATTTGGATCGGAATTGCGATGTAAATCCAGAGTAAGACCCTTTGCTGATGAGAAATAGTAAACTAAAAACGAATATGATTTTTAAATTGGTGATCGTCATTGACCGCCTTAACACCCAATATGGAAGATCTACCAATCCCGTCATACACGATTTGAATTTTCATACGAATTTCTTGGAATTTATCAATTATTTTTATGGCCATCCTTGAAACATTCGTATGTACCTTTTGTATATTTATTTAGTATATTGCGACTACTTACTTTATTGTATTTTTTTTTATGAATAAACATTCCAGCTAATGATATCGAATATCATTTCACAATGGTTAAACCAAACAATAAAACGGCAAAGTATAGCCACATATGATACAAAAAGTGGACATGTGTGTGTTTATCTATTTGCTGTGTAGTTGGTGTTTATCGTGAAGCCAATGAACTGACGCAACTTACTATCCACAGAAATATATCAGTGTGACTAAGCTGGTTGGGAAGTATGTAGGCATATTGTATACCTACTTCATTATTTTTACTAAAGAAATGGTAACAACAAATTTCAGATGTTTTGTTTCATTATTTTCCATATATAAGAAAGAGGCACAAAACTTATTACTTAACCCGAAGGTACAATCATTATTATTTTGCTACAAAGAACCCCTATCAACCTGAATTTTACTCACTCGTCATAAATTTACGGTAATTTTGTATGGGCATTCTTATAAGCTAACTATGTGGAGCTAAGTGTTCTCTAGGGACCCTATACACGCCGTTTTATTTCCATACAAAATTTTGTTACTTCACGCCAGGGTCAATGCCACGGAAACTTAGAAAAGGGCTTCAGGTCGATTGATTACCGAACAATTATTCAAGTTCAAAAAGAATAATAATTGATTACCGAACAATTATTCAAGTTCAAAAAGAATAATAATTATTAAGTTTTTTTTATTCTTACTTTCGAAAAAATTAAGTATAGAACATTCTATTATTAGACTAATTGGATTGATTACAAAGATAAAATTCCAATCCTCCAATCACAGGGGCCTCTTGCACTGTTGCGATGACGATTAAGGTGGTACAAAATACTATCTTACTAAAATAGGAACGTACCCACATTTGCAAACCTGTATTAATGTTGTATTTTTTCTCAGGTAATTCTTTATGAGGGCGAAAATTTGCGCATAAAAAATATATTTTCGTATAATGAATAGGTACACATATTTAATTTCATTTCTTTTCCTCCCTTGTGATCATGCAGGACTTACAAAACCTACAAAACATGACAGGATATTAAACTTGTGGAAATACATAAATTCTTGTATATTTCTGTTAATTTTTACCATACCTATTTATTTATTTTCAGAAGCTAAACATAGAATTGTACATAATATAAAGTCTCAAAAATTATTTCAAAATATGTAGATAACGAAACGTTTTCTTGGTCCTTTATATTTCACTGTAGCAGATCACGCACGACGATTTGATACTTCAACAAAATACAGAGGGAGTTCAGAAAATAGTGTTGTAGGTACTACAGACTAGTTTGCAATCATTGCGTATTATCCATTTGGTTGGGATTAGTATCTAATGCTAGCGAGAATGTTCTTAACACGGAGCTCTCTTTATTATTAGAGATTCGGTACGGATATCATAATTAATATCGAATACCAAAAAAAAATCAATTTAAAAACAGTTAAAAGTTACGATAACGTATTTCCAGAGATGATTGGTAATTTATATCTGGTACAAATAATTATTAATGTCAGTAATGGCAGAGAGGGCAGCGTATTAGCCTAATGGTATTGTAACTTAGACGTTTATTGAAGATTTACATATGCATTTTGTAATTTATTCAAAAACTATCGCAATGAGTTTATTTTTATTAAAAATCCGTACGAAGAAGCCCTGAAGGATGCATTCATGTCGCTTATAGACAGCAAAAGCCTCGAAATTAATGAGCAAAAAACTTCATATCTCCTGTCAGGCAGGCCAAGTTGCATCTCATGGCAGTCTGTTCATTGAGAACCATAATTTTGAATGAGTAAATAATTTTACATATCTTGGATACCTTGTTACTAGTGATATTTCACATTGTTACCAATGATATTAGTGACGAGGTTGAATGCAGAATTACGGTTGCAAATAGAAGCTACTTTGGGATCCAGAAACTTATCAAAACAAGGCTTATGTCGAGAAAATAAGAACCATTTTCATAAGACCTGTCCTTGCATAATCATGCGAAACATGGGCGTTGACAAATAGTTATGAAAAGCGACTAGATGTTTTCAAGAGAAAAATCTTACATCGAAACTATGGGCCCATATTTAATGAAAGCAGAAGATGGCGAATCTGGCATAGTGATGAACCGAACCGATTATATGATATCATTAACAGCAAATTCATCAAAACATGCAGTCTCATGGAGAGAATGGACGAACACTCAACACTAAAGAAGCTATACACTGACAGATATTTTACCACACTAAGCCAGTCTTCAAATTAGTAGAAGAAGATGGTCGTAAGCCAGTAGCGGTTTAAATTTATATAAAATATTTACCTCTTAAAATCGAAAAATAATTGATAGAATGATTGGCATCTAATACCTATTGGTTCCTGGAAAACGGCACCGGCGCTAGAATCCATAAATATGTGGAACGTTTTTTTTTTTTATATAAACATTTGACCGAGATTTTTTCCGTTACATCCAAAGTTCATGAAAAAAAGTCCGTTATACCGAGGTTTTACTGTATTCATTTACTGACTAGACTAGAGAGACAGCAAGTAACTAACCAACTACTGTTCATTTAATCTGGTGTACCCAATAGGAAGGAATATTTGGGTTTATTTATTTGTATCATGCACGCGAGAGAGATACAAAGTGTTTTATGTTTGACTTTTCAATCAAAACGTTACAGCGCTCGCTGGCATAAGTCATTATCAGAAGTATAAACTCACTCCGCTTAGGACGAAAAACCTCTAACCTAAGTTATGGAGGTTACTCGACTGCATTTCAATCGCAATACCGATCCAATTTATTAATAATAACGATGTCATTATTACATTAACGGCCGGTTTAAAAAAAAAACGACTAAAGAACTCTTTAGCTAAAGGAACCTTTAAATTTTAAAGTCTGCTTTAGGTAGAGGCGTTTCATAAAAAAAATATTTGAAAGTTGGTAGCAGTTGATAGTGTAACCATGGAAAACATAGATTGTTTACTAATATTTTCGCAGAATTTCTGTTTATCTGTCAATTTCGTTTCTCAATAAAGCATCAATGTGTCGTTATTGTTGTTAATTTATTATTATGGTTTATGACTTAGTAAATGAAATCAGTAAACAATAATATTCTTCCCGTTTTGCCATGTTTTCCGCCCTAATTTGGTCATTTTTGTCCACAGTGTCACCGTATACAAATATTCATCATTTGTGACAGTTAAAGCGCCACGATATTTTCTATGAACTCCGGTGTTAAAAGATTGAACTACACTAAAGTCGACTTTAGTGTCAATAACGAGACTTTAACATAAACTCGGATTTAAAATGTCACTTTGTTGTTATGAAACGCGTCTAATAGATTTTGGTTGCTATGGATAAAAATATTCCCACTTACATCTATTATCCGTTATTATTTAGTTTACGAAAATCAATGGTATAAGGATAAGGATTTATAAAATTGTAGGTAAGTATATAAAAGTATTGACGGCCGACATTGAGATCGGGATTGAGTTTCAAGAGTAACCGCCCGTTCGCAAAATGTTGTCTCTCATTGTAATTCCATAGAGCCTTTGTTATTTCTTTGCTGTCTTGTTTTTTTTTTTCTTTATGTGAGTCATACTTTGTACCTGTTTGTTTGTTACTGTTGATACTTTGATGACTCCAAGTGCTCGAAAGAAGCCTAGGGACGAGAATATATCGCGAATACTCGTAAGATGATTCTAAGAACGTATTAAAATGCCAGATTATGCTCGTATAGTCAAGAAGTTTCTTTTAGGACCATGTTCATGAATGATAGATTACTAGAGTCTCGAAAGCTGTCAGAGACCAAATGCCACTGGAGTAAGAAACACCAAGAAAGACCACCTGAACAATGGAGAGATAGTTAACAATGAAAACAGCAGGAACACGAGGTCAACAGACATAATCAATGGTAATACAAAAGAATCATAGAAAGAACATGATGAAATTTCAAATTCGCTCATGAATACGAATTATTTCTAGAGTTGTGTAGTTCTTGTGATACATCCACAATAGTCTCATTCACGTTCTCTTCTGTCAGAGAATTGTATTTGTTTTATTTTATTTGCCTGAGCCATAAATCGTACAACAATTATAGGATGCTGGTTGCCGGTTACCCACCGGGACGGAAATTTATTGGATCACAACACCGTATTTCAAGACTGGTAGAAGCAAAGAGTTAAACAAATCATGTGATATGTTTATTGTTTATTGCATACGACTTAGAAAAGTAAAGGAATAGAAAATAATATTTTAAACCTACGAGTGCTTCTATTATATTTCGTGTTATCTCGTGATTTAGATTCTTAGTGAGAAGTTGGATATATTATAGGATTAACTTTTAATACACTCATTTAACTTTTAATACATCATAGTTGTTCATAGTTCTACTATTCTATAGTCAGTCCGATTTAATTCTGCACTTTGCATATCCCCGTCTCATTTACTCACTTCACCTGGCATGACAACAATACTATGTAATGGCAGTGGTTTTTGTTGCTCCTTATAAATTGTGAAAAAATATATTTTTTTGAAAGTTATATAGTCCATTATATGCGTGATTATAAAGTCCAAGTGTAATTGAGTGTTACGAACTGTGTATGAAGTAAAAGGATAGTGTTATAGTGTGAATTTGCCATGTTTTTTAATGTTGACAACTGACAGTGTTTTGTTTATCTGGCTTATTAAATCTGTGATTAAGTGAATGAAGAATGAACATTGAGAGGATGAAAATAGATGAACTTGAAAGGTTCTGATTATTCTTTTATAAATTGAATGCTTAAATTGAAATTTTTCTGTCAACCTATAAAATCAGGTCGTTGGGTAGTACAATTTTTTGGTTGACACCAAAATATAAGATTAATATTCAAGAAAACTGATAAGTACTAAAGTGTTACATTGGCTCTGCGGTTACAGTTGCCACAATTGTGAAATTTTTGAGACTGGTGGTTCGAATCCTGGAGGACCCAAAGCATTTTTTTTTTCTCTCTCAAATCAAATTATGAGAAGAATAACTAAAGGAAAAATATATGTTTTTCTAAATATATAAATATAATAGTAATGAAAATTAACCTAGTACCATAAAAAAGTGGAACAGATATCTCTGTGAATCTAAATTAAAAGAGACCTCTATATAAAACTAGAAGAGTTAAGAATATTTTAAATAAAAAAATATTATATTTAGAGACATCTATAGAAGAATAGAGATAATATAAAGAATCAAAATAATATAGGCACAAAATACTGTATTAAGTATTGAAAAAAAAAATTTTTTTTCTCTTTTTGCCTTGACATCTTTTGAAAACTACCCTATGATATAATAGATTGAGAATTAAAATGGAAACAAGAAACAGGGCGAAAGCTAACAAAGATTCATATATTAAAGTGTTTGACAGCTCCTTAACAATACAAGAAATATCAGAAATAGAGAGGGACCCAATGCAAGAAAAAATTGAAAAAATGGAAAAAGAGAGTTCCCATGTGAAGAATGAACTGATTGTATGCAAAAATCAATTAAAAAGAAAATGCAGGGAAATATCCATATTAAACAGAAAAATCAGTGTCCTTGAAAAACAAGATAAGGTCCTAAAGAAATATAAAGTACTGAATAGAAAAACCCTAGACAAGCTCAATAATAAAAACAAACAACTCCACAGCCTTCATGAGGAAATAAAAGTGATGGCGACTGAAAGGGAAAAGGATTTCAACGGATTCAAGGTTAATAATGAAAGAATATTACAGAAATTGAGGGAGGCAGAAGAAACGAACATACACCTTAGACACAGCTTCGACGACCTCCAAGAAAGGCTCGATGGCTATAAAAAATATGTTAATGGACTGAACTCCAAAAATAGTAATAATAAGACAGAAATTGAAAACTATAGGAAGCAGCCAACAATCCTCGCCAAGTTTAAGTTTGATCAAAGATTAACCAAGAATAATGTTAACGACTCAAACTCGATTCACATAATTGGGGACGAAAACTGCAAAGGACTGGGAGTGGGGTTACACAATAGTGGTGTTTTGGGAGTGTTTTGCACTTCCAAACCAAATAGTAAATTGAAAGACCTACTAGTTGACATCCACACGACATTAGACAAGGCAAAGCAGGGTGACACAGTGATAATAATATCGGGAAACAACGAAGACAAAAATAAGAGAACTTTTATTAACTGCATGGAAGCCATCTCTCGAAAAGCTCAGGAACTCCAAGTAAATTTGTACATCACTACAATCAAATACACAAAAAATGACAGAAAAAATCAAGAAGTTTATAGATCAAACTGTGCGCTCTATAATATTATCCACAAATTCGGCAGCCATGTTAACCTCATTGATATAAATGATATGGAGAACGACCAGACGATGGCACAAATGATACATCTAAGGCTGAAATACACTGTGCATAAAATGAGGAACAACATCACAATAAATACTGAACCGGGCGAGGCAGAGACCAATCAACAAGCAGAAGCAAAAAAATTTTTATGGCAACATCAAATGACAAGGCACCCAAGCAGAGGGAAATTTACGCACAACTCAAGAACGACAAGGAAAGAATCCTAACCATTTTTCACCAGAACGCTCAAGGGTTGGGTGAAAAGTTGCACGAACTCTGTACATCTAATGAACTCACATATATAGATTTAATTTGTTTTAGTGAAACATGGCTAAATAACAATAATATACAACAATACATTGTACCAAATTTTAATATAGCCAGTTACTTTAATAGAGCTAACACAATTAGGGGTGGGTCATTAATCATGGTAAAAAATAATTTAAAATTTAAAAAAAGGCAAGACATAGTTGATACCTCAGTAGAGGGGGTGTGTGAATTCAGTTGTGTGGAACTAAAGAATATTGTTGTACTTTGTATATATAGACCCCCTTCAGGGAACTTCAATTCTTTTTTAAATATTCTGGATGAAGCTTTGACAAAGATATGTGACAGAAACAATAAGCATATAGCCTTATGCGGTGATTTCAATGTAGATTTTAACAAGACCTCAAATGAGAGTTGCTACCTTGTAGACATGTTGAGTAGTTTTTTGTTGAGAAGATGTATATATGGCGCCACAAGAGTTACATCAAATTCATCTACATGTATTGATAACATTTTTACTGACATGAATAACTTTAAATTAAAATCCATGAATCTAGTGAGATCTGATCATTATGGTCATTCCATTAGTGTATCAATAGTGTCTCAAGAAGACAAAAATGGAAAAAATAATGGAAATTATATGTATAAAAGATTTTTTAATAAAGAAGGTTTGGATGAATTTAAAAAATCACTATCTGATTTGTGCCTGGAAACATATTCCAATGATATAAATTTTATTTTTGATAATTTTTTCAACTTATTATTAACTAGTTTAGAACATCATTTCCCTTTGAAAAAAATAAAAAAAAGACAATGTAACACTTTTGAATCCTGGGCTACAAAGGGTATTTTAATCTCACGCGAGAAACTTTTCAAACTCTATAACTCAAAAAATATTGATAATTCAGATGCTAATAAGGCCCGTATTAGAAAATATAGTGCAATATTTAAACGAGTATGTAAACAGGCAAAACAGAAATACTTGAGTGCACAAATATTAAATTCTAAAAATCCAGTCAAAACCACCTGGGACATTATAAAGCAGGAAACTGGAAGAAATGTGGGTGATGACTGTTCAAATGATAAAAATATTATACTAAAGGAAACTAACCATCTTACATCTTTAGACACAGCTAACTTCTTCAATGACTACTTCAGAAATATTGCTAACACACTGACAAAAGACTTAACACCTTCTACTAACCACGCTCTTAGACATATTATTAATGATAAATCTCCACGAATAAATTGCATTTTTAAATTCAAAAGAGTAACTAAAGAGGAAATTATTACCATTTGTAAAAGCCTGAAATCAAAACCTTCCATTGATTTGTGGCACATGTCAACACGTTTATTGAAACAAGTTATAGACAGCTTAGCTCCAGCTTTATGCGACATTATAAATTTGTGTCTTAAAAATGGTATTTTCCCTGACACACAAAAATTTGCCAGAGTCATACCAATTTATAAAAAGGGCGATAAAATGGAAGCAAACAACTACAGGCCTATTTCTGTTCTACCCGCATTAAGCAAGAAAATTGAAAAAATAGTTGCCGAACAATTAAAAACATATCTTGATAAACACAAAATAATTAATTCTAATCAGTCGGGGTTTCAAACAGGTAAGAGCACATCCGACAGCATTGCTTTCGTACTACATGCTGTGCTAAATTCCTTGGATAAAAAACAAAATGCCTATGGCATATTCTGCGACCTTTCCAAGGCTTTTGATTGCATAAATCACGATATTCTGATAAAAAAACTTGAATACTATGGCATCAAAAACGAGGAAAATAGATTATTTCAGTCCTATTTGACAAATAGAAAACAATGTGTTGACTTAAATGGCGTCAAATCAGATGCTGTCACAATAGATTGTGGGGTCCCACAAGGATCCATCCTTGGTCCCCTATTATTTATAATTTATGTAAATGACTTGCCTAGCATATCTAATAAAAACTCTGAAATTATAATGTTCGCTGACGACACCTCTTTAATTCTTAAGGGTGACAAAAATTGTAAATTAACCATTGATAGAGCGATAGATATGATAACTAACTTAGAACAATGGTTTAGTGATAATTGTTTAAAATTAAATATGACGAAAACAAATGCTCTGAGCTTCTCTCTGGGAAGATCCAGGAATGCAGACCCTATTCAAACGGCATTAGTAAAAAAAGGAATAAGTGTGATGGACAAAACTACATTTCTAGGCATTACAGTAGACAAGGGATTGCAGTGGGATCCTCATATTAACCAACTATGTCCTAGACTGAATTCTGCTATTTATGCTATAAAGAAGGTCAGGGAAATATGTGGATGTGATGCTGCGAAATCTGTCTATCATGCCTACTTCCACTCCATCATGTCTTACGGTGTTATGTTCTGGGGCATGGGTGCAGGTACACAAAGAGCCTTCGTATTACAAAAACGCGCCATTAGAACCCTGATGAATATGAAACCCAGGGATTCCTGCAGAGGACCTTTCAAGGAGCTTGGTATATTAACTCTACCTTGTGTTTTTATATTTGAATGTCTCCTCTACGCCCACAAAAATATGGGTAATACCCTTCTAAATTCAGATCATCATGAGCATGACACCAGATATGGCAATCTCATAAAACCTATAAAACACAGATTGTCCAAAATGTCCAAAAGTTTTATATGTATGAGCGTGCGCCTACATAATAAGCTTCCAGACAACCTTCGATCTCTTGAGCTGCCAAATTTCCGGAGAGAGGTGAAGAAGTATCTTGTTGAAAATGTATTTTATTCTACCGACGAGATGCTTAATAGATGAATTTGGCATCTATATTTTTGAGCCTAAAATTTATTTTATCTTTCATTTTGGTTGTTTTGCTTGTATTGCTTTGTCTGTTGGTGTTTGACTTTATTTTGGGAGTGTTAATTGTTGTTTTTGGTAGTGTGAATGACTTTTTTTTTTTTTTTTTATAGTTTTAGGGTGGCCGGATTTTGTCTTGACTTTGTCTTCTGTCACTGTCAGCAAAATAATTCTACTTGAATGATTTTCAAATACTAGAGTGATTATTTTCTTTTTGTACTTTGGTCATTTTAAAATGTATTATGACGAAATGCTAAAGGGGCTCTTTACACCCTTTTAGTATTGAATGGAGAAGGATGTATATATTATGATATTGTAATGACTGTATTTTTTTTTTATTTTTTTTCCATTCTCTGTATAGTACAATTTTATCTCATCATTGTAATAATGTAATTTTGATATGAACCCGAGTGCCTCGAATGAGACCCATGGGGGATAAGAAATAAATAAATAAATAAATAAAAATAAAATCACCCTTCCAGTCTCTATTTGCAAGGTATCGTCAACTGTTGAACTTCGTCCAATTCTATGATTGCCATTCAAATTATAACACTGACATAATGCATACATCATGCAGGCGTAGCTTGGTTGTAGAAGGACGAAATCTCATTTGTAATTTGACAATAGTTAGTTCCGTATCATCATAGTCAGAACAAGATCTTCAACCAATTCACATACTTGTCTTAATACTGAGGTGTATAATAGTGTAAAGTCACTAAAATAAAACGAGTGTTAAGATAATGATCCGCCTATTAACAATTCATGTCAATTTTAATTCTACACATAAATCACTCTGCATTGAGAGGTAAGAAACATTATTGCGTTGGCGTGGATGTAATCATACCCTGCAGCTTGTAAGCGACCACACAGAGGAATACATTAGTCTCTTCTTGTAAGAAGCACTACGAGAAGTTTTCATGTCTAAACTTATTGCCGCGCGTTGATGTCTGTTGGTACAAAAAAAGCTTGCGATTTGAAAGCTTTTCTAAATGCGACAGTCTGAATTTACCAACATAATTTAACCAGAGTTTAGTAAAATGGAAATTTGAATTCGTTTCACAAAGTCCTATGAGTGTTTATATCATCCTGATGCAGTAAATTCAGTTGCCTTTTTCAAGGGACCAGCGAAATCAGGTGTTTTAACTGCTCCTACAAATCTATCCAGCCATTCGTTACTATTTTTACTCTAAGGTCTGAGATAATTCATACTTCAAAATAATCTTCGCCACCTTCTCATGCGCGTCATGATTATATATAAGAGGCGATTTTAAGATATCTACCTATAATTTCGTTAATATGACTTTTTTTACCACAGTTACAAAGAAAATGACAAATATTACTTAAAGAAAGTCAGTAAGTACTTTTTGAGTACACTCAGAACTTACATTGGTTCTGTGAGAGATTTGACGATTTTAATGTTAATTAATTTCATTCAAGACTGTTGATGTTGATTAAATCTGTACAAACGTATTGTTTACACTTACGTGGTTTTTTATTCATTTGGTTTTTAAGGCGAAACCAAACAAAAAATCAACATACATAATTTTCCCTAATTCTTATTGTATCATATCACGAACGCAGTACTATGGATCTATCGTATTTCTGGATAGGATATTTCAGAAATCATAATCCTGGATCAACAATGATAAAACAAAATTCAGAACCTTATGGAATCGAGTTAATCAGAGGACTTTCCAATTTCATGAGACGCGAATAAACAAATCCAATTCCTTCCTAAATAAATTATCAAATTTACACGTTTCGTGAATATCAGGAATGATTTAAATTGGGTATTTTTAATAAAAAGAAGTTGGCATATTGGATGAGAACAGCCATCCACCCCAAAACTTAATAGAGGCGTTATGTTCTGAGGGTGCTATAGGATGAAGAAAGTGTATGTGAAATAAAACCTAAAGATGTTTAAGGCTATCAAACATATTTTTTTGCGTGCAATGTTTTTTTACCAGCGGCAGTCATATTATGAAATATACCGATGTCCGGTCATGTAAATGATAGCATTTATATTAATAGTATGGGCTTGTGATTTATTTTGCCTGATGGTTTACAATTCACAAAGCACGCGATACAGATTAAATTTACACTGTAAACATTTGGTTGTATAATGATTTTGTTTATTATTTACGATGACAAAATATAATTGATTTAAATTGGGATATATTCTAATTTACTACCAGAAACAATGAACAAGCTCAGAAATAATCCAAAGAATTTTCTGAGCCAATAGATACCTGCTGTTTGGTCTTCAGAAGCTCTTTAAATCCAAGCTACTCTAAAATTATAGGCTAAACTGTTTAAAACTACGATCCGACTTACTTCTTCAATCCCAATTTCAATTTCGAGCGTCTATCTATGCGTTTAATACTAAAATTACTTATACCGTAAGCAATACCGGATTCAAAATAGACCAATGTGAAACTATTTTTATGCAGATCAACCTAAATCTTAATATCATAATGACATAGTTATTAAATTGTAATTGGATCGGGATCGTGATGTAAATCCAGGGTCAGTCTCCTGGCCGGTGAGTAAACGTGACGAGCAAAGGCTAAACATCTTTGAGCGGAAAATACTACGGCAAAACTACCGACTAGTCAGAGATGGAGAACTCTGGAGAGTTCGGTTTAATCCCGAACTGATGACATAAATATCGCAAAATGTATATAGTTTAACTGTCTCCGCTAGCTAAGTAATGTTAAAGATCGAGCTAACCACCCTTTTCCCAAAGAGATTTTCTGTGGACGACTCACTGGAAGGAGGACCACTATAAGGCCCAGGCTGTGATGTCTGGACGAAGCAGAAAGAGACATCAAATAACTTTGGGTAGACAATTTTTCGGTAGAGCGACATGGAAAAATCTTATGAAGGAGGCCAAGCATGTATGGCCAAGTACTAACAATATTTTGCAGCTGTAATTCCTGAAATGAATGAAAATGCAAATATTTCTTAAGAGTCATATCTTGAGCAAGGTTTCTAAGAATAAGAATAAACGAAACCGCTTCAAGTCTAAACATACCAGGGCTTGCAATGGGATACAGCGTCACATAGTTATGGTGATTCTAAAAGTCATCTAATATACGATTTGTCCTTACGTCATCGTCTGTACCATATTTCTTTCGTAGAAATGGTTAATTCTTTAGTTGATAGCTATTCACTTGGAGTGTACGAGTGCTATTCGTGGGTCCAATTCATGTCAGTTTTAATGACATCCTACGTCAGTTGAACAATGTAGTCTGTCAACGATTGTAATTATTGTGTATAAAGAATTTACACCATAAGCTGAGTGGATATAGGCAATACGCTAAACAAAATGTTGACAGAATCACAATGGCGTCCGTCTGGAGTAAATTTCAAAAAAGTTTGATTGGTTATATTGTCATAGTGTAATGGTGTAATGTTATTGCTGAGAAATGTATTCAGCTGTTCTTACTCAATGAAATGTTTGAACTTACAGGTATATTTTTATAGAATCAAATTTAGTTGTGTCAGGTTTTCTTTACCTATATTGAATGGACATAAAGAAGAGTATTGCTTTATAAAAATTTATTTATTAAGCTATTGTCAGTCACAATTTACAAATAAAAAGAGTATGGCACTGGATCAATTTTCCTACTTAAATCTAAGGTGTCATTAAATGAAGCAGTTAGGGAAATGTTCTTTCGGTGACCAGATGGAGAACTACATTAATATCATTTTCTACGATAGCATAGAAAAACATCATTTTAGTATAGATAAAATGAGAAAAACAACTTAATAATAAAATAACAGGTTTGTACCTATCGTTTTTGCAGTTCTGAAGTTGTAAAACTCCATTTACTCGCTTCTATACTCTTGACTGCGGAGAATAATAATAAAACGAACGAAAATAAACAAGACGGCAAGGCGCGAGTTTGTAAACTCAAACCACTAATATTTCACAAGAGTTTCCGCATTCAAGTCAAGTAGGGTCACTCATTTTAAACAGGTTAACATAGTCGATACATAATAATAACACAAGCTGAACTTTGTTGATACTTTAACATAGTCTACGTTAGGTGATTACTAAAGGCTTATGACCGTTTACTTGTGCAGGTTTAGTGTGATTACTTGTACATGCCTTATTATATAGTTCAAGACCTCGAATTACCATCGGCAGGACTCGAGAACCTGCAACCCGATAGACGCTATCCAGTGAGCACGGTCGAGCCCATCGGGATTGCTGACCGTATTGATTATGCGAAAGAGACAGTATGGCCTCGGCAAGGCGCTCAATACTAACCAAGCACTTTGTAAGTTTGTATTTTTGTAAGATTGTATTTTTGTAAGTATAAGCCCTTTGTAAGTTTGTATGTTTGTAAGTATAAGCCCTTTGTAAGTTTGTATTTTTGTAAGTTTAAGCCCTTTTTACGTACGTTTGTATTTTTTAAATATAATAAACATGTGCTACTAGATAGTAAGGTACGTATATATAAAACCTGAATACAACACAGCAGACATTGCTAGAACAAAGTCTCGACTGAGAAGCTCCGAAATGAAGATGCTAAGATGTATTATCGGAAACACACTGCGTGATCGCATAAGGAACACCACCATCTGCAGCACGTCGAATAAGGAAGACATAGTCAAATGGCGAAGGCAACATAGGCGACACTGGCTCGATCATGTGAATAGAATGTTTCAAGGAAGAAGACCCCCGGGAAGAGCACCAAAGCGATGGAGAGATAGTTGGTAATCGATCTCTCAAGAGGCTAAAACGGCGGCACAAAAAGATCCACAGGATCTATGAATAGAAGAAGAAGTAGGGAATTACAAAAATATTATTGTATATGATCTGAACAATAAAATACAATTTTGTTAATCAATAAGCAATCCGAAAAAACTTAGTAAATAAACAAGTAAATACCTACTCTTTATTTATTAAATATTTCAGATTTTTTTCTATTTCAAGCAACCTTCATTCCCTTTAATGTAGTTATGAAATTTCATAAATGTTACTTTACATTTTAAAATGCATTGAATTAATTATGTTTAATTCAATGCTTTTTAAACTTTAGCGGAGGACCGGGACACATGTACCCCTATTCTTAGTATCCGTAACATTTACGATGGCGTAAAGTAATATAATATTGTATGGGAACGTATACAGCGGCCGTGTACAAAATACTTCGAAAAGCTCGGCAGCCCATACAAAATTCCGTTTCTCACTGACGTTAGTGAGAATAATTCCGAATAGGGGGAACGAGCATTAGACTTGGAAACCGGTACATAGACTCCAAAACCGATACATGTGTATGGCAGCTGGGGGCATTCAAACTCAAAGGATGAGATATCTGTTGAGTATTTCACCTTCAATCAAAAATGGTTCCTCCTACGGAAGGTAACTTTACTTCACTAAAAGGGTGACACACAATACACTAACTTTTGGAGGTCAAAAATAAATACTGTTTGTTATAAATATGGAAAAAAAACATAATTTAAAATACAGATTATTATCTATATACACACACACTACTCGTCTATTACCGAATAGTGACGCAAATCCCAGTTACGTAATAGCCATTTTTATATACCTAACGTTTTTTATGTATGTATTGTGAATATTAATCGTGTGATAGTCCTGCTTTGTCAGTACGCATATTAATTTTATACGTTCATTCAAGGACAAAACTTACAAATGAATATCATAATATTATTTGAATATTAAATATTCCGTTTTTGTACGAGTAACTACCGCCCATGATACTAGACTTCCTTTGAATGCAGTGAACAAAAATAATATGGTTGATATGTTATAAATAGTTTAGTATATATAGATTGAAATAATGTTAAGTATATGACATAATAGAATAAGTTTGAATTAGTTTATTAATTATTCTATTTCATATTGCGGAACCTTAACGAAAAAAAGAGAAATCTACTCCATTAAAGTTTCAATTATTATTTTTTGCTTTTACCACATGACTACTCATTCTAATGTTAAGATTGCTCCTTTATTTCATTTCTTTATCCCTTATTCTCAATAATTTCTGCTCTAATGTTATCATACTGTTGTAAGTATTTCATTGTATCCAGTGTTAATAATTGATTTTAACGTTTTATTTTGTTTTACAAACAGTGCAATAATGATTCTTATAATATATTATTATTAACTTAAATTTTAAACTGTTTATTTTATATTGATTATGGTTTTATAGAGTCATTTCATTATTTGCTGTGTTACACACTGTACACATTCAATCTTGTACATATTTTGTTATTCTCGGTAATATTGTCAATGTTTAAATTTTATATACCTTATATGTTTTGTAAAAGCAACATTTTTGCGTCGAATCAATAAATAAATAAATAAAATTAATACCATAGCTGATGTGAAGCAGAGACTTTCAAGACATCTACAAAACTGAAACTATGGAGAAGTAATAGGCAATATCAAGTGAAAAATTAAATGAGATGCGAAACGTTCTACAGAGGACGTTATTATAAAAACCAATTACCGCTGTCTAAGATTTTTTTCAGAAAAAATAAGGTTTTTCTGTTTTTTTGCCAGTGGTAATCCGATTATCCATGTTCCATTAACCATTTCTTTGCCTTTCAAAAAACCTTATAGTAAAAGGGGGTTCCAAATACTTGGGAGTAACGCACCAAACGACGGGATAGATAAAGAACTTGAAAAAAGATTTGAATTGGCGAGTGCGTCCTTAAAAAAACATGAGTAAATAATGGAAATCCAATAACTTCTCCACCAAAATGAAGTTTCCCCTATTTATTGAGTGTATTTTGATAGTCACAGATGTGCACCTGGCACCTGACGAAGGCTCAACAGACAAAAGTCCTTAGTTTTAAGAATAGATTCTTGTGACAGATTTTGGGATATTGTGGTACCAGGATGCCTCAAATGAAACTGTACGCGTCAAACGAGATCATCAGGATGCTGGTATGACCTGGGGAAGAAGTTTTGGAATTTTGTTATAAGCATATGCACTTGGTGAGAATAAAGTAAAATAAAGTACAATGGACAATTTTCCTTTATTCTGTTAATAAATTGTGGTATGAAATTTTACTTATTTTAAAAGTGGTTAATTTTTTTTAATTCAAACAAACTTACAGCAGTCCTTAAGTAAATTATTACAAAGTTTCATTGAATGAGGAAATTATCGACCATTTTATTTCAATAAGAAATCAACACCGTCAAAAATAGCGTCAGGTTAAACTGTTTTTAATAACAGATGTTGCGAAAATTCTTACAAGTTCTCATGAGATGGATCTGGTTCTAAATTATATTCATGACAATCAACGTTAAATCGGTGTTACGTATACATACATACAACAGACGGATTTTGATTATGTGAGGAAGATCGAGGCATTTAAAATTAGCCTATAAATTAAAGATGTTATCTCTCGCAAAATAAATAATATGTTAATCATATGTATAGAATTTGGTAATAAATTAATTAAGATAGGCGTGTCGTTAAATAAACGATACAACAGATAACACGACATGGTTTCAACCAGTAATAATCGAATTCAATCAATGAATGATTATAGAAAAATCACCAGCAATAGAAACTTTTGATCTTTTTAGAACACAAGAACGATATTTTTCGTAACATCATCTGCACATTTTAGGACAATTTCAACAAAAAAACCACCACTCTAAATACTAAATGAAGAAACACTCATATTAAAGGATGAGGCGCTTGTGTATGGATGTCTTACGTGATAGGCCGAATCAGTAACTGCAACTGAGATACCTACGCATGATTCGTGACTAAATTAACACTGGAATGACTCAGAATATCCAATTTTCTAAAGACCACGACATCTCCTTTGGACACAAGCTGGAAACAAAAAATGTCAAAATTCAGTTGATCGGAAAAACTATCCATAAAGCAAACTTGTTGTAGCCAAGAAAAACATGACTAACTAAGATGACATTGATAATCCCATGAAGGCACATGGTTCTTGCAGATAAATATGTACTCATTGAAAACAGAAATCAAATATTGAAAGTGTACGTAACAGCTCGGGGATAAAGTAACAGAAAGAACAATAAGAAAACGACATCTTTTTGTATGATCGCATATTTCGAACATACTATTAAAATATTGTAGAAGTATCGGCAGTCGCAGTCTTTAAATTTGGTTGCTGTTTTGTTCTAAATAACTTCCATCTTTTATCTATATATTTCATTTATCATTATCTACTTGTTGTATACATGTTTCGACATGTTGAACATGTCGAGAATTCTCATGATTAGGAGTTTCGGAGACTTAAACATTAACACCTAATGGCCAACGTTGTTAACGTAAAGTGATCACACTAAGCCAGCCTTCGAAATAACAGTAGAAGACGGTCGTAAGCCCGTAGTGGTTTGTTCCATTTAAAAATCGAACATTAGTAATGAATTGTTAGAATCATTAGTTGTTACATATTCTTTTACATAAATATGTATCAAACCCAATATAAGATTATGTGTATTTTATTTATTATCGATTCAAGCATTCCCAATTGTCACTTATTATGAAGGTATATTTATTGTTTAATATTACTTAATTTTATATCATAAAAAATGGCAATGCTTTTTGAAAGATTTTCACACATTTGACCTTATAAGAGAATCGAGAAATATTTTTCCTGTGACCAATCTTTTCGTAGTTTTGATGGCCTATAAAATTGCGCAGATTAAACACAACACAAATTAACTGTTTCATTGATGACTTAAAAAATACAGAGTCGCTTACGGGAAATATCATTCTAACTGTATTTTTTTTTTAATTCCAAAAATCTGAAGAAAAGGATAATACTTTATTTCAAAGTAACAACAATCATTTTTAATTCTTGTTCTTTTCTAGGGATCAATATTAATTGTAACAGACCTACCTTCTATAAATATCTTACCATTTTTTATGAACACTGATTATGTTGGATTTTTTATTATAACTATACTTAGCGGACTTAAAGCAGTCTTCAACCGAATATTACTCACTAACGTAAGTGAGAAACACACGGGATTTTTGTATGTGCTGCAAAGCTTTCCGAAGTAGGTATTCTGTAGGAGCACTTATACACACGTTTCCATACAAAAATTTGTTACTTCACGCCAGCGTAAATTTCACGTAGAAAGGGGTAATGTTTCTATGCAAATACACAGCTAAATTCCAAAAAAAATAATGCTAAGCTGATATGCACTTGATATTTTAATGCTTATAATATAATTAATATTAAGTATAATATTATTTATGAGTTCATAACTCTATCGGTTTGGTTGAAGGTTCTTCGAAGTTTGACAGAACGAGCTATAACGAGACAACCATCAGTCAAAATATAAAAAAAAATTGTCCATTCCTGTAAAGATCAGTGGGCCAGAGGCCTCTAAACAAAATGGCGATCGACTACAAACGAATTACTCGACAATGTAGAGTGAGAAGAAAATTAACTGTCCAGTTTTTATATTTTTATACATACAAGTGTCTTTGTTTGGTTTAAATAATTGTTTATATGTTCCAGTGGACAGTTAATTTTTTCGTACTATACATTGGCGAAATCTTCGTTTGTAGTCGAACGCCAATTTGAATAATATGTCTATACGGGGACTGAATAGAGAACTACTTTTTTTTCTCAGCAGAACCCGGCCCTGTCTCGTCATATTACGCCGACTGTTTTAATTGGTTTAATTATTTGTCTTCATTTATAGAACGTTGACACATTGCTTCGTTGGTACACAACCTACGCATTTAATTACACTCATACCAAGACACATAATCGTATAAATTATATTTGGGACCTAGCAAAAAACTGTCGCCTTTGATATATTTTTTGTATGAAAAAAAGGTGATAAGGAATTATATTTTTTTCTATTTATTTTATTATATTATAATTAATTAATGTATTTAATAATATTTGATGATGATTAATATCTATGTAGATACATTAAGATCATAGCCAGAGGGGGTTCACAAAAAAGCACTATAAGTAATGGAAAGGTTGCTTGCTCTGGTAGTTTTGGAAGATCAGTAATTTTTTTATACAAATATTACATCAATATTGCACGCTCCTTTAACTTCTTCTGCTTCCGACGTTTAAAGTAACATGAATTAAAATTTAATAGTTATGTATGTAGGTACTCCGTATAAAAAAATATTTGCATGTAAACCAAACTAGAATAATATGCAACTTATAACATTTAAAATCGAACAGAAGATGTAATTTTTGTAATAAAAAAAATCAGTTACCTAATTAAATTTATAAAATATCAAGAAAAGGGTAGGTAAAAGAAATTGTTGAATGGTTCTAGAACCAAGTTAAATTTGTTATATTTTTAGTAAATGACAGATAACTAGAGAGAAGACGTCACAAAATTATGTTATCCAAATTTAATGAGTATAGGTATGTACCTACTGTTGCCATCGCCTTAAATTAAACTTAAAAAATACCGACCCAAAAGGTTATCGTCAAGTTTATAAATAACTAGCTTTCCCGACAAACGCTGTCCTGTGATCTAACTATGAATTTTGAATTCGAATTAAAAAGAATGATAAAAGTTACCACGTGACTGCTGTTAAACTCATACAAACCAAACTGTGACGTTTGTAGTGTGTGTGACATACGATTTTTTATTTTCAATATTTTTAGCATTAACACAGAGTAATTTTATGTTTTAATCCTACAATTAGTTAAAGGAATTATTGCCTATGGGTTTTGTTGTGTTGTCTAGCGCTTATGGATGAAAGTAAATGAATTATTATAGATAATTTATCTTCAGTCACGTGACTGTTGAATGAAAAAAACCTATTTTCGGTTCTGCGCATACAAAAAAAGTTCTCTTTTCCATCCGAATTCCGTCAATCGCACCAACTTTCAAATAACTGCCAGTTTGTATAAAAAGACAATTTGATTACAAAATTTTATTTATTCACTTTTTGATGAACTACGAAAAAAATTTATCAAAACATAATATTAGGTATGTGTATTCCCCTTATATGTAGAGGAAAAGAATCCAATAAACCAAAAATGATAAAAATCTGTTCAGCCAGTCTCGAGATAAAGTGTTTGAACTAGCCTGACTTTCTTTTATATCTTTAGTTTGTTTATTCATTATAAGAATTAACATTAAAAATACACTATGACGTTGGAAAGTGTTTTAAAAATATACATTTATGAATTGATAATAAAGACGAGACAGGAAGAAACCCGTTTTTATGATGATTCAATTAGGTACTTATCTGTTGTTTTTTTCGTATTTATTCGAATTAAAAAAAATAAATACGTTTCATTGACCGTATTTTGATACAAGAGGTCGTTACAGTTCAAAACATTTACGCAAATGTCGTGTTTATCTGAAAAACCTACCTACATACATACGTCTATGTATTTAAATATACTTTTAATTAAAAATAAATAACAATAATAATATAACACCTTTCTATACAAAGGTGTCAATATAGCCGGCGGAACTTATTGCCTGAGGCTATTTTTTCCAGTCATCCGGTCGCGTCCAATTTGAGACATGCCAACCCCGGGTAGAAATTTCAAGTGAAAAAACACTTAGAAAGTCCACGCTAGTACAACTAGGCTACCGAGGTCGGTAAATAAACAATCAAAGAAATATAATATATTTTCAGTTAGTAACTAAAAACCTATTTTTTGCCATTAATCCTAACTGCAAAAATATTATTGATTGATTTTTATGAATAAAATATGGATTTCCTTCTATTCAAAGACGATTATGGAATGTACCTATTGAATTCTTACCTACACTTCATATCGTTCTTGATAATTTATTAATGACTGGGTATTCTCAAATTCACGTTCCAACTCAACGTAAGAAGCTCTTGCTTAGAACTTAACCGTTTGCCAGTAGTTACGAAACTAATGTACTAGATAAAACATTTTCAGAATACAGAAATGTCAAAAGTCTCAATAAAAATTGGATACGACGCAACTCAATCGTCTGTTATTCATTTCAGAATAATAGTCATTAACAGAGTATTCAATTAAGATTTTCAATCAATTCTCCCTTTTACACCTCAGGAGCATATGGAGGAAACAAGAGCTCTCCATTGCGCTCGATCTTGCGTAATGTTTATGACCTCCTCCCAGACCACGTCCAAATCCCTCAGCTCTGCTTCGAAGGAGCGGAACACAGTGTGAGAGGGTCTTCCTCGTCTTCGGGACCCTGATGGGAGGAAGAACAGCGCTCTCCTCGGCCAACTGTCATTCGGCATCCTTAACACATGTCCCAGCCAAGTCCATCTCCTCCCCACAATGGTAGAGGTGATGGGCTCACGCTGCGGACGCCGGCGTATAGCGTCGTTCGTGATGCGGTGGTACCATCTTATACCCAAAATTCTCCTGAGGCACTTCATTTAAAATGCAGAGATTGTTTGTGCCTGGGTTTTGGTCAGGTGCCAGGACTGGTGCAACACACACGCATCAAACAGTTCATATTTCGTCTCGACACTAAACGCCAACGCTTTCCAAATCTTGGTCATGATGTTATCAAGGCGACACTTGCCATACCGATACGTATTAAGATTTTAGGTAAGTTTTTTTGTTTTTATTTAATTATTTCTTATCATTGGCGCCGTATTATGAAACAAACGCGCCGAATTAATTATCTACTTACTAATAACTATGTTACGCTTATCAAAGTTAATCCCTTTATGATCTGACATCTAACTATTAAATAGTTATTAAAAGTCGCAGATTCGAATTAAATTTAAAAAACCTAAACAGCGCATTATATAAAAAAAACCTCTCGGTATTCTCAAATTGTGATCGAGGTTGAATTAACACGGATGATCAAAACGGTAAATTGAGATTATTTAAGTTTCATTGAAATATTTCGATCCCTCAAATGGTTTTCGGGAATTCGATATTGTAGGTGCAGCAAAAAGTTAAACAAGTGTGTGCATGAGTATGTTGCAATTAATGGAAAAGACCTGCAACCATTAAGACTTTGATTTGGAGAATTAAAAATTATGTAAAATATTGTCATTTTTGTTCTGAATGCCACATCGATTACGTAGCTATTATATATAATTCAACCTTATAAACCATGCACATCATTTAAGGAAAATATGCAGTGAAAACGACGTGATGTGGGTCTAATGCAGATGAAGACATTAAAGCAATCGTATCAATAGAATGGCATCAGCTTAGCTGCTACGTTAGCTATAATGGCACATAGCTAAAGTAGCAGCTAAGGATGCAACCACAAAGCGGTTGAACATCGGAAAAGGGAAATCAGTTGGTAGTCGGTGTCCATAAAGCCGTTCCTTAAAGAGAATAGATGGCAAAGAAAAGAAAAAGCAGAATAGGTACATCAGTTCTATAAATTTTATGCATTGATCAATCAAAAAATCAAGTGATAATCGAGTGAATAGAAATGAGGCGTCCAAGCTCTGTTCAATGAGAAAGTCCTGTAAGTAATGAATAAGGGGAGAGAGAGCTTCTAGCTAGATCAAAAGAAAAAAACCCACATATACTTCGACCACATCTTCGGAAACGAAAAATATATTCTCCACCAGTTAATTGTAGAAGAAAAATAAGATGCCAGGAGAGATATGGGAGGAAAAAAAGCCTCGTGGCTGGAGACAGGTGGTTTGGTGCGTAAGAAGCTGCAGAAATAATGACACTTGCGATTCGTTTTCACAGATGGTCGCCGACCTCCGATAGGAGTGACATTTAAAGATGAATCAATTGAAATGATAATATGCATTATGTTTAGAAGTAACCTAAATACTACAACAATACGAAAAACGACTGTGTCTATTATCCATAGTCGATGTTTGTCAAAAAATAATATTAGGTCACATGTACGCGTTGTCAAGATAAACATTTGTACTTGAATATTTGAATAGTTTGCAGGTGTTGGCACAAGATAACAACTACTAACTATTGAATAGGCACAAGTCAGAGTACCGAATGAAGATCGCACCGCCTTATCATCGCAAATGGACTTAATATTTTTATGGTTCCAAACAATCTAGGCGGCTTAAACTGTTTGTTATATTAAGCATTTAATTACCTCGTGTAATATTGAGCAATAAAAAAAACAAAACAGAATTTAGCACAGTTTTCACAGAATTCTATGAAGAGGGAATGAGATTATTAGGAAGAAATGTGGTATGGATGTTAGCGTTATTACAAAGATGAAATTTAATAAGTTGAGATGGCTTGGGCCGGTTGAAATAATGGATGCAAAGAGAATTTATAAAGCCGGAAGCACAGGTGTAAGAAGGCGTGGTTAATAATTGAAAGTGGCGGGGATCGAAAACATCCATTCCGTCCTCAAGTAAGGGCCGAAAGCAAGAGAAATAGGAAACGATGTATGAGAAATGGTATGTCGATGGAAGAAACAAAAAAAAATCTTGAATATAAAAGAGTGTAGGTCGCGATAGGTATAAACAATATATGCAAATTAAGTATTCAGTTTGTTTTTCTTTTCATACAAAAACTTCTCTTCTTTGATATTATCTATCATGTTGATTAAGTAATTCCCTTGAAGCTAATGGTGTCATCAAGATAAATATGATTGCATTAATTGTAAAACTGTGAATAAATTGATCTTACTTTGTATTTTATAAAAAAACGGAATTGCATTTGTATTATTTTTTTGTATTTTGTAAAGTGATTTCATAGATTTTGAAAAAAACCTTTGCTGGCCTGAATAGAGCATATCCGTCGATACGAAAAATATTAGCTTATATCAGCAAAAATGGTACTATCCATACAACATCAAATTGACAGGTGGATTTAGGATCATCATAGGTGTTCGCCAGGGGTGGTTATTGGTCCCATTAGTTTCTGATGTTTCAGTAGAACCGATTGATAATCGATTAATTGGTTCATACTAGCAAAGATTTAAGTAAACATGTCTGCACAGAGAGTATTGCCATCATATTATAAATTCCAAGACCCAAGGGACAACTTTATTCTGAGCTTTAAATGCGACAACACTAGTGGCTATCAGGGCTCTTAACATAACTAACTAACCTCATAGTAGTGAGATTCACAGTGACATTACCTACAGGATTTGTATTAAGTTCTTCTTCTTCTTAGTAGCCTTTGCCATCAACTGCTCGATGATGGCCTTCTTTAACGTCCAGGCATTTCTAAACTAAACGGGATAATACGCGAGGGGTAGTTGGCATAACAACGCCATGTTTACTCAGCGAGTTGGCGAGAAAATCTCTCCACATTAGCCCATGAGACTGCTCTCTCTACCGAGGTTGGTTACTCGATGTATACTTAATGGCTTCCATTGATGATCTCTATTGTACTCTCATAAAAGTAAAAAAAGGTAATCCGTTAAACAATTAAACGCTAGTTGAAACAATAAAATAAAGTAACGTAGGTAGTATAATATTGATGTGGTGAGGCACTTTGCGGTCGATGTGCGGTTATGTGGTTCGGCACGGTAATGAATTGAACACTCTGATAACACAACAGTTGTTGACAAGATAATTGTTTATCTATCAAATAGTACCACTCGTAGATAGCACCCATCATCCACGTCCGACTGGTTATAGTGAAACGTCATTACACCTAACTGAATTACTATCATTATGATCATTTTGATTTTTAAAGAAATACTTGGTCATTTCCGATATGACGGCATTAGGCCTACGAATATTTTAACGTGTTGATCACCAATAGGATATTTGGCTTAACATTTTAAGGACGTATTGCATTTTGTAGTATTTATTTAAAATTTTTGTAGTTTTCAGAGAGTTGCTTTTAAAAGATTGATTCCACCAGTAACTTTTTGGGCATTTCCCTTAGAGCTGCCTATGATAATATAAATGATGGGTGCTTAAATTTGTCAACTTTTTTGGATGTACCAATAACGTGAAGGTAATCTAATCAATTCGTCCTTCAATTTCTAATCAATCTGTATGCAAAATTGTTGAATCGATTAGCAAGATGCCCTTTCATGTTGGTCCATGAGTGAGTAAGCATTCACAACTGGCTCTATATTATAAACCTTCGAGGTGGAAGAAAAGGTTCTTAATTCATATGCAAAATATAAACAGCTAAAGCGCTAAACTTACAAGAACCAAACAGATTCTAGCTACAATTACCTAATACAAAATAATCCTATTTCGTTCTATGAAATATACAGAACTTGCAGATTTTTCTAACATAACCGTACGTCATTGCAAAAGCATTTAATAAGATAATAACCCTAAATACAGCTTTTCAAGTCAATTTATTTAAACTGCTACAAGATAAACACGACATTGAGAATATCTTGGGTGAGAATGAAGCTTAATGTATTATTTGAAAAGAGAAAACACTAGGCCGCACGATTTTACGCTTCTCTATGCTCATACTTATATCTTGGTGGTTTACTACAAAACAAACAAATACTTGAATTCGAGTAGGTGTGTCGTGATTCTAGAGAAAAACCGGAAAAATTATCATTGTACAATGGCGCTGACGTAGTCCGAATGTTCTTCGCCAAGGCTATAAATACCTCGCTACATTATGTCCGAAAGACATTTGAATAGCCACAATATTGTTCTTCGTCTTAATAAAAAAGGATAACCTTTTTCGATGTTGGCATTTTTAATATTAATCGCTGGGAATAACGCGTGTAGGTACTTTTTTTTCATTATGTTTCAAGATCAATACCCATCGGATCAAAAGATTCTCTGCGCAGATAGAAGACGGGAACAATGGCTTAATGATGATGAGACCTACGTTGATCGTAAAAGTATGGTGCCAAAGTTCGATTTGCTGGATGCTTGTCTCCTTATTAGAGTTGAAGAATTTGATTGAGAGCATAAGAGTGAAGTAATACTTAGGAGGTACTTTATTTGTCAAAAAAAAATATGCCAAAAATCGTGCATTTTTTACTGGCTTGCCAGCTTTAGCGTAGGTACCTGTAGAGTTATTTACCTAATGACGTTAAACATACGATTTTTTTGTAATTTAAGAAAATAAAAATCACTTCATAAGTTTATTTTATAGACCATAGGAAGACCTCAGAAATGAAGACTCTAAGGAGCGTTGCTGGGAGATAGAATAAGGAATACGAGGGTACGGGAAATATGCGAGGTTGTAAATATAGTAATATGGGGAAAGCAAAGAAAAAGATACTGGTATACACATTGTTATGCCTATAGGGCTCGGGAGACAAAACCATGAAAATATTATGAAATACCTATAAGCGAAACAAACAGAAAAATTTCAAACTACTTCGGTTAGTATACTAAAACCCGTGGGAGGTATTGTGTGAGGAATGCCCTCCCTGACCCCTCTGAGTAATCCTTTCAGAGGCTCTTCTAATGAATTTAATTTAATGGTTACACGACTGTGTAACTGGCAACACCAACAAGTAAAATTTAAATCCTCATATAATACGAACTTGGGTATGAACAAAATTTATGGTTAGTAAGCTAAGATACTCAAACCTCTACTGCAACCAGCCAATTAATCCAATTTGGTATCACTACACAACAACTATTATTTATTTAAACAATACTAGCAAATAAACTCAATCACTAGATGTAACTATTAATCTCTACTTGTTTATTTTAATACGTCACTACGCGATTAAAGTATACCCGACACCACTCTACGCTGATTTACAAAAATAGACCGAAATTACACTTTCACCGAATAACTAATTATTTTACAATAAATCTACATATACTATCGAATCAAAACACTACGTCAAAACTCTAAACAACTCAGGCAACCGTTAGTAGCGTAAGTCAATGTGCGTGCAACTACGTATTAGCGTGTTATGCCGGCTTGCCTTGCAACACAACTCGTTTTAAGACAACTTCCGAGAGGCGGAGTTAGGACAAGGAAGGGGGAAAAAATGGAGTCAAAGGCTGATCTTATTGGTGGAGGCGCCTGTGATGTAGTGTGCGAGGGAGACAGGGTAATTGTTTTTATAACTGCTACAAATTGTCCACGCGCGAACAACTTATAATGAAATAATTATACATAGTTTTTTTTTATGAATCTTTCATATACCTAGTAATTAATACATCTTTTCTTTATACATCATTTTTTCATCTTAACTGATAGGTTAGTATTATGATCTACGTTTTTCATAAACCTTAATTTAATACATTTCTTAATAATAATCTTTTGAAAGCTTAATTCTTAAAATTAATTACAACCTTATGAATATATGGAAATCTTATATACTAGACATGTTCAATAATTGCTTTAATATTAATTATTATTAATCTTATTACTAATGTTGGCCATTAATCAATTCTATCTTAGGTAATTCTTAACCTACACATAGGTATATTCCTTCTTAATTAAGATGCTTATCAGTAATTAAACTAACGTGCCTTAATCAATAATTAATCTAATAGTCTTATAATATCTTATATTACTCCTTAAGCATATGTGTTATAATTTATCATTTCAAAACAACATTATAATCTCTACACATTATTTATTCATTATTTAAGTCTTGTTTAAACCATAGTCTATTATAGAACAACAACATACCTACTTATGTTCGTTTACAGTTACAACTACATACCTAGTTTGATAATAACCATAATACCCTCTAAACAATTCTATGTATCATAACAAACATATTTTATTACAAGGGTTTTTTTTTCATTATTCTAATCCGCCAAAACAATACCATGCACTAAAGAGGTATCCTTATCTACGGTGTTTCGAAGCATCCAAAAAAACCCGTTTCACTAGAATATTGTGATTTAAAATTAAACAAAAGACTATGTTAGGGACAAACTGTCGCCGCGTTAACTATGTAAAAACCATATCCATTGTTTCTTATCTTTCGGACCTTTAAGCCTACTCTTTCAACAACAACCTGTGAGACTTCTCAGAACAGATTTTTGAACGCCTCAACCGATCATAACATCCGCCCCCTCTTAAACGTTCAAAATCTGTTATTTAAATAACTGTAAACTAACTTAATGTAACCTTCTAGGGCGCCAATACATTCAATGGTAATAAGTATATAGGATAGCTGTGAATGTATAAGCCAGTTATCCGAGTTTAAATAAAAAAACATCCCACACCACCATTAAATACAATTCTATATATGTTTTAAACGTATTTACCACTACCAACTAAATACTTCTAAGTTCTACCCACAACCTTTTTTCTTTTTTTTTTGTTTTTTTTTTTTTTTTTATAATATATAATTTCTAACTTTGTCCTATATTTCTAATATAACTTATTTTACTTCACTACTTAGCCTATATTCCGATCGATAAGAAACTCTAACTTTAATTTAAGGTTCAGTTTCCTGGACCTCTTCCTGTTGAACAGGGGCTAAATTTAATTCGTCTGAATGTACTTTAATAGGTTTTCCTTTACGATCTATCCAGTAAACGTTTCCTCGTCCTACTGGTAATAGAACCGTATAAGGACCGGAGTATTTTGGTGCAAACCCAGCATGAAAACCCGCTACGCGTTTTGAGAGTGGATGTTCTCTCAACATAACCTTCTGTCCAGTGACATAACCAGGGACCTTTCCGTTGGTCTGGGCGTATTTACTTCTATACCGGTCCTGGTTTTGACGAATATTTTTATTTATATCTAATCTATTTGATCTTTCCGGCTTAGTATTTGGGGCTACCGACGACCATTCGCCAGGTCGTTTAATTTCGTAGCCAAATAGAGCTTGGCTTGGAGTCATTCCCGACGCGTCGTTACGTCTTCCCCTAATGGACTCTAAAATTGAGCTTAAGTGCTCATCCCAACGCTTGTGTTCACGCCCTAATAGGTGAACACGGAGCAATTTTTTTAATTCTTGATTTCGGCGTTCTGTTATGTTAGCACGGGGTAGGTAAATCGCTGTGGTCCAATGCTGGCATTGCCACCTATCTATTGCCGAGTTCCAAGACTCGTGACTAAACTGTGGTCCGTTGTCTGAGAGAATAGCCCTAGGATACCCATACCGTGAAAAAATCTCTTTCTCTAACAAACCTACAATCTGTGGTGCTCTCCCCGATCGCATAGGAAATGCTTCTACCCATTTTGTAAACATATCTGTAACTACTAATAAAACCGTATTCCCCTTAGCTGATCTAGGGTATGGGCCCATCAAGTCAATAGCTAAAATCTCAAAGGGATTTTGTGCTACCGATGATCCTAAAGGCGCGCGTGGACGACTTGGTAACGCTCTTGCTTGAGCACAAGTCATACATCTCTTGACAAACCTTTTCGCGTCTCTATTTATGCCTGGCCAGATAAAATATCTCCGAGTCGCTCTAAGCGTTTCCCTTTCACCAGGGTGGCCAGCATGCCTACTGTTATGATAAAAATTTAAAACGTGAGGGATCATAAATTTCGGTACGATCAGTTTCGGAACTGATTGTCCGCTAACCTGTCTATATAAGTAACCATCAATTAATTTGTATATCTCCAACCAATGCCTATCCCGGGCATTTGTTGGTGGACTATTGGCAGAAAGTAAGCTTTCCAAATGGTTTATCATTCGAGACAACCGTAGATCGGTGCGTTGTGCACCACGCACACGATCTGCCAGTTTTCCAGACTGCTGATCTTCAGCGTCCCGAAGATCCAGACCGTTCTCAATGAGCGTCACCTGAGGTAGACCTCTATCTGCTTTCCAGCCCTCCTGGCTAACATTGGGGTACATTCCCCTATCTAACGAATCAATATCTTCAGTGATATTAGATTCGGCCGGATTTCTTGACAAGAAATCAGGTAACTCATTTTTCCTACCTGGGCAGTGTTCTAACGTAAAATTAAACTCCTGTAATAACAATGCCCACCTAGTTAACTTAGCTCTTTCATCTTTAACCCGTTCTAGCCATGTCAACGCCTTGTTATCTGTACGTAGGATGAAATGTGTACCTTCCAAATACTGACGATATTTCTTTATCGCCCAAACAGCCGCGAATGCTTCCTGTTCGTTCGAATGCCAGCGTTTTTCTGCATCAGAAAAACGAGCACTAGCGTAAGATACAATATCACGACCGCCATCAGGTCGCTCGTGATATAGAACGGCGGCAACGCCGAACTTGCTGGCATCTGTTTGCAATACGAATTGCCTCTCGAAATCTGGCCTGCATAGGGAGAGTGGCCTACTTATAGCAATTTTAATGCTATCCATTGCATTTTGTGCTGAGGCATTCCATTTGAATGGCCTCTTCGTGCTCAACAAATCAGTTAATGGAGCTGCTATCTCTGCAAAACGATAAAGATACTCGCGCAACCAATTCGATAAGCCGAGGAAGGACCTCAACTTCTTTCTTGAAGTAGGCACTGGGAAGTTTGCAATGGAGATTGCATGTAACTTCTGGGGATGGTTACCACTAGCCGAAACTACGTGACCTAAAAATTCTAATTCTGTGGTACCGATCCTGCACTTATCTGAAGCGCACCGCAAATTATATTGCTGTAACCGTTCTAAAACTAATCTCAAATGATACATATGTGAAGCCCAATCTTTAGAATAAACGATCACATCATCGAGATAAACAAGGCAAAAATCGCGTAGATATCCAGCCAAGACCTCTTGACTCATTATCCGTTGAAATGTTCCTGGGGAACCTTTCAAACCGAAGGGCATAACTCTAAATTGATAGCAAGCTCCGTCAGGGGTTGAAAAAGCGGTTAAGTGTTTACACTCCTCAGACATTGGGATCTGCCAATAGCCTTTTTGTAAATCAAATGACGAGAAATATTTCGCGTTACCTAAATCTTTTAACGTTTCATGAATAATGGGTAAATGTGATGGTTCGTCCTCAGTGACGTCGTTGAGTTTACGATAATCTACACAAAAGCGATATTCATCCTTCCCTCGCTTGGGGACCATAACTACCGGAAAACTATAACATGATCTACTGCTTTCGATCACGCCATCAGCCAGCATGCCTTCCAGCTGGGCCAAGAGATGCTTCTTTTTCTCATCAGAGAGCCTATACGGAGGTAAACGAATCGGGCGTGCATCTTTCAGCTTAATCTCGTGAGGTTGTAGCGGAGCAGGGCCAGAATATGGAAGAAATACCTCTTTAAAATCATTTAAAATACCTATAAGACTCTCTCGGTGTCCGCGAGGTATATCGGATTGCAACTCTGGCAATTCGACATCACACTTCATTTCCCCACGTACCGGTATCAAATGCGTCGTCACTCTTTCTACTCTACCGAAATGAAGGCAACCCCTATGAAAATCTATAACGCACTTTTGTGACGTCATCCACGGCACTCCGAGAATAACATCATCCCTAAGCTTATCTACGACTAAAAACTCACAAATAACCTCTATACCCTGAACTAAAATATTTGTCTCAAGTCTAGCCGTTACCTCCATGTAAGCACCTTGTTCTGCTAAATATAATCTGTCAATATGGGTCTGTTGCTTACGCAAATTTCTAACTAATCGGCTACATACAATATTATACGAAGACGCAGAGTCCACCAAAGCTGTACACTCTATATTATTAAACGACACTCTAATACGCGGGAGTAATGGCGTTCCCGAATCTACAATAGCTACACACTGCGGTTCTTCAAAAAATTCTATCGCATCTAAATCTACATCTGATAACCTTTCCCTATCTCTATTACGTTGTGGACTCTCTACTCCTTCAGGATTTGAACCCAAAAGTCTAAAATTATCGCGCTCAACATCTTTACCACTACTTTCGCTATGTAACCACGCTTGAACCTCGACTGGCCCATCACTACTATCGCCCGTATCTTCCCATACTAACACTTCATCTAACGTTTCATTATTATTAGGAATTGGTTTAGAAACTATGTTTCTAGACCTGAGCTTCACATCATTATCAAGGACCTTTGCTACAGGTTGAATAGTCGGTCGTAACTCTGATTCAACCTCCCTATGTTCTAATCCGTTTTCTAGTGATTGCCCTGAGACGGCTTTGATCCGGCGTTCCGTCCAGGGCCTTGAGCGTTTAAATTAGCGTTCTGGTTTCCGTTTTGCCTACCCCTGTTTTGATTCCAATTATTTCTATCCTGTCCTTGCCCATTTCTATTCCAGTTATTATTATTCCTATTTTGACCCTGTCTATTATCAAAGTTATTCCTTTCCTGTCTATTATCAAAGTTATTCCTTGCCTGATTATTGTAAAAATTATTATTATCCTGTCTATTATTGTTAACCGTATTTCTATTCCTATTCTGACTATTAGATCCGTTGTTATTTCCACTGTCCCTTCTAAAGCTATTTCTATTTTGATTTCCTCTATTTTCAAAATTATTCGACTGATTGAAATTATTATTATTAGCGTTTCTAAAGCTACCCGACTGATAATTATTATACCCTTGCCTAACTGTCTGCAAATTTCCCCTGTTATTATTATTTCCCTGCCTATGGAACTGTCCGTCGCTATTCCTATTATCAAAAGCCCTATCGTTCCTATTCCTAGTCAATGGACAATTCCTCTGAACATGCTGCCCGTTGCAGTTATAACATGAAATGCTAGAAGTTCGCCTTTGAGGCTGTTGTGAAGCTTGTGCCGGCTCGTAATTTACAACTGGGTATACTAATTCTGTCGGGAAATCAATTTCAGAGACGCGGTTCTCTAAACTGTCAAACGTGATGTCATCTTTGGTGAATTCTCTACGCAGAACATTGGTGTAACGTGGCAGCATCAAATTTAATAGATGGAAAGCAAATTCAGCTGAATAAATAACATCGTTTCCATAAACCCGGTCATAAACTTTTGTCTTTCTACTCAAAAATGAAGAACCCGACTCATTCTCTTGCTGTTTATGTGAGAGTAAATGGCCAGTCAATGCTAGTCTGTTATTATCAATCCCATACCGTTGTAATAAAAGAGCGCTGAAGGCCGACCATCTCAGCAACCCATTTCCACGGCTGGTCCACCAGGTTTTCACGTCACCGCGAAGTTTCAGAGCAGCCAATCTGACTTTCTCCGATTCTCTGATATTCCGAAGAGCAAAGTACTCTTGGCAATCCGCGATAAATGCCTTCGGACATTCTTGAGGTAACCCGCTAAAAAAGAAGTTCTCATTGAGTACTTCATCTCTCACATAAACAATCTGCGGTCTTGTATCAAAATTCCTATCCCTCGTTTCGAATGTGTCAGCTGGTGGCACATTATGGTCATCATCATCATCATGTGACGAAATGGGTGGCGTTTCGTCAACGCCTAACGAACCTGCCGATGCAGCCCCATTTCTCGTGACCACCGCGAAAATAAAAAGTTTGCAAACGCGTAGCAACAACTCGAACCAATTGAAAATAATCATTTTACTTGTCGATGTAAAATAGGATTTAAACTAATGAAATTGACGGATAGTAAGAAAATCTTATTGGATTCTAGTATAAACCGCGTGGTCTCCACGTGTTCAAATATTCGAAATTTCTACAAAAATCACTATAAAAATAATAAAAATTGAAGACTCGTCTCAGGGTGAATTCGTCAATGCTTAATATATAACTAAACACACGTTGGCGCCAAGTTGTTATGCCTATAGGGCTCGGGAGACAAAACCATGAAAATATTATGAAATACCTATAAGCGAAACAAACAGAAAAATTTCAAACTACTTCGGTTAGTATACTAAAACCCGTGGGAGGTATTGTGTGAGGAATGCCCTCCCTGACCCCTCTGAGTAATCCTTTCAGAGGCTCTTCTAATGAATTTAATTTAATGGTTACACGACTGTGTAACTGGCAACACCAACAAGTAAAATTTAAATCCTCATATAATACGAACTTGGGTATGAACAAAATTTATGGTTAGTAAGCTAAGATACTCAAACCTCTACTGCAACCAGCCAATTAATCCAATTTGGTATCACTACACAACAACTATTATTTATTTAAACAATACTAGCAAATAAACTCAATCACTAGATGTAACTATTAATCTCTACTTGTTTATTTTAATACGTCACTACGCGATTAAAGTATACCCGACACCACTCTACGCTGATTTACAAAAATAGACCGAAATTACACTTTCACCGAATAACTAATTATTTTACAATAAATCTACATATACTATCGAATCAAAACACTACGTCAAAACTCTAAACAACTCAGGCAACCGTTAGTAGCGTAAGTCAATGTGCGTGCAACTACGTATTAGCGTGTTATGCCGGCTTGCCTTGCAACACAACTCGTTTTAAGACAACTTCCGAGAGGCGGAGTTAGGACAAGGAAGGGGGAAAAAATGGAGTCAAAGGCTGATCTTATTGGTGGAGGCGCCTGTGATGTAGTGTGCGAGGGAGACAGGGTAATTGTTTTTATAACTGCTACAAATTGTCCACGCGCGAACAACTTATAATGAAATAATTATACATAGTTTTTTTTTATGAATCTTTCATATACCTAGTAATTAATACATCTTTTCTTTATACATCATTTTTTCATCTTAACTGATAGGTTAGTATTATGATCTACGTTTTTCATAAACCTTAATTTAATACATTTCTTAATAATAATCTTTTGAAAGCTTAATTCTTAAAATTAATTACAACCTTATGAATATATGGAAATCTTATATACTAGACATGTTCAATAATTGCTTTAATATTAATTATTATTAATCTTATTACTAATGTTGGCCATTAATCAATTCTATCTTAGGTAATTCTTAACCTACACATAGGTATATTCCTTCTTAATTAAGATGCTTATCAGTAATTAAACTAACGTGCCTTAATCAATAATTAATCTAATAGTCTTATAATATCTTATATTACTCCTTAAGCATATGTGTTATAATTTATCATTTCAAAACAACATTATAATCTCTACACATTATTTATTCAGTATTTAAGTCTTGTTTAAACCATAGTCTATTATAGAACAACAACATACCTACTTATGTTCGTTTACAGTTACAACTACATACCTAGTTTGATAATAACCATAATACCCTCTAAACAATTCTATGTATCATAACAAACATATTTTATTACAAGGGTTTTTTTTTCATTATTCTAATCCGCCAAAACAATACCATGCACTAAAGAGGTATCCTTATCTACGGTGTTTCGAAGCATCCAAAAAAACCCGTTTCACTAGAATATTGTGATTTAAAATTAAACAAAAGACTATGTTAGGGACAAACTGTCGCCGCGTTAACTATGTAAAAACCATATCCATTGTTTCTTATCTTTCGGACCTTTAAGCCTACTCTTTCAACAACAACCTGTGAGACTTCTCAGAACAGATTTTTGAACGCCTCAACCGATCATAACAACATGTGAGGAGAATGAACTCATCCAGACTCCCTCACATTGCATTGCACGGCCAACACCACGGAAGACGACTCCCAGGCAGACCACTAAATATATATGTGGATAGACAACTGGGAGTCGATCTCGCAAGGTCTTCAATAGTAAAAATAAGAAGAAGGAAAAAAAATATTTCCAAAGTATACTTTCACAGAAACAACAATATGGTTCATAATACATACTCAACCAAAAAGAGAACCCTATATTATGAAGTTCGATCTGAAGACCATTTCCTCGTAGCATTTCGATTACTCAGCCCATGGCGTATCTAAAATTCGACGACGAAAAACAAATCTATTTATACACTTCTAGGGCGATAGATAGAACATCTGTCGATTAGATTTAGCCATACATAATGATATAATGGCTTTACACGTACAAATGCATCCAGCTGAGTAAGTACCCACCTATACGGCTACATATTTCACCGTCTGGGATCTCCCCTAGTTTATTCCAGTAGAATGTGTGGCTACGCTAACCATTCAATGCAGAGCATATACGAGTAATATTATTAGGTATGTACCAACATTTATTTATACCTAAGTATGTGGGTGTTAATATACACTTTGTATGCACAGCAAGAGTTTAAATTTGGATGCGTTCCAGAGGCAATGTCCTCAAATGCATGGAGTAGATAATAGAAGAATAAACGTGATATGGATTGGAATCTATTACTGACTTTGGGAGAAGACATGAATGCACTTTTCATCATAAAATATACTCAAAATGGATAAACATACTTTATTAATTTAAAAAAAAAAGATAATATTATCGTGTTGTAAAGTTCCAAACAGCAATATTTAGAATATTCAGACATGTTTAGTATTTTTTTCTATCAACGGTAACATTTAAAACATTTCTAGTTCGCGATTCAGTATACTGACAGCACGACAATAATTTCAAACACGATCGGTAGACATTGAAATCGGCATTGAATGTCAAGAATGGCCCTCCTGGGACCATATTCTCGAATGTCGATCTTTACGAAATCGTATGAGTTTAGAACAGAAAGATATCAAGTGAATAATATACTAAGCTGTTATGTTATGTATGTTATGTTAATATACTAATATACTATACTATTATGATGACTGAATACTTAGTCGATAGGTACAGGTTATTATGAGTTACCTTACCTAGACAATTTCTTACAGAGAGACCTAGACATCAGTCTTAAAACTTGTTCTAACAGTATATTATACACTGCACAGACTAGAAATTAAATAAAAATATATTGTGATATTGTGTGCTTTAGCTTGTTGAAATTTAACGGCTTTATTTAAAAACTCTGATCAGTGGAAAAAAGAGCTCAGCGGTAGAAAATTTGCGATCAAGCCGTCGCGTCGTCGAGGTAGTTTTGCCCATATCGATTGATTGCGAGCTGATCTCTGTAGATTTTAGCCCGCCATGTTGGATTTTATGTCAACTGAAAATGGTTTCGAGTGTACAACAACGCTTTCTGTAATAAATATACTGTTTTTAAGTTTTTTTCCCGTCCGATTAGATGCTCCCTTCATATTTTGGTCCATTTTGTTTTGGTTTATCATTTTAATAATAGAAATTTTAAACAAATAAAGCAAATATTGCATTCCCGTAATCATCGAGGTCTTACAACCATGATGCACCACTAAATTTATGATAAATATAATGACGTTTTGAAGAAAATATTCAAAGAGTACTTTTAAAGTAGATACAAATATTAAAATTGAAGTCATCAAACATAAATTAGTTCATTTTGGCTAAAACAATAAGGTTTCGTGTGATTTTATAAGGACAACAATATTTTGATAATATAAAATAAAAAATTTAAAAAAAAGGTCTGGTGCCTATTCTGCACCTACTCGAAATCATTCAAATTTGACATAACGTATCTCGGTTGTAAGCACTCGCGTTGCCGGGCTACTATTTTGTTTGTTTACAAAATTTTGTATGAATTGTCATCTTCATACATAGCAAACGCGGATTTAATATTTTTTTATAACTAAAGTAAAAACTGATTAATGAATTAGGATGTAATCTTACGATTAACGATTTTATTATAAACTAGCTGTCCCACCCTGTAATTTTGGCTTATTACATGAATAAAATGCAATTTACGATGTAAAAACTGAATTAATTTTAGCTAAGAATTCATTGCATTATGTAATAGTTATCGTTGATTCGGATGCAGGATGAAATTCGAAGGGTCATAATGTTGAAATCAAAAGAATTCCTCTATAATGGCTTTACTTTTTAAAAAATTCTAAAGATGGCGGTGTAGTAGGAAGTACATCACATGTGATGAATGTTTACCTATTGTATACGTACGTCGAAAGAATTGAACCCATTTAAACCAACTTTTTTGAATTATGTTATAAGATGAGACGGTTGTTCTTACCACAATGTTCTACAAGGTGACTCAGAAATACGAAAACTTAGAAGAGTACTTGGTACCAACCTAACGTGTTAGCAAAATTTCAGACCAAGTCCCTCTGACCTAAATCACTCAATGATGAGTGGAAGGCTAATAATATTAGAATAATACTCCGTTTTCATTGGCTTGGTTTTATACCCAACACAAACATTAGAGACTAGGTTAACTCCTCAACTACTGGCAACTGCAACCATAGTGTTTTAAATTATGGTTATAATGAGTGTTGAGAATGAAGCACACATTGGATATTATCATCCATGTAAGCCACAATAAGGTACCATTCAGAAAGCAACAGAAGACGCGGTAAACCTCACATTATGCTAGAATGATGATCGGGGTGTAGGTATTGACGAAGGTAAAGAGAGCGTGACTTAAAGGAGCGGATATGGAAGAAGTTACCATGTCAAATATTCACCTAAGCAGACACTTAAATGAATCTGTTGTTGTTGTAAGTTCATAATAGGTCCGATAAAAACATCGAGTTGATAGCCTTATCATTGATAATCTGTTTATCATTCGAAAATATGACATGTCCATCCATTAAAATACCAAAGAGGATAAAAATATACACGATAAATAAATTGGAAATATTATATAATAAGCACTTTTTATCAAAAAGCAACAATGCTGAAAATTTCAACGGTTCCTTTTGTTATCAATTTTATTTGATTGTGTATAACGTAAACTGAACACTTTAAACCAACCTTCCGGATATATCCGGACGACATTAGTAAGCCCATAACGGTTTAGGATATTTTTTTTTGATTTGTTTGACAAAAAGAGAAATGTACAAGTTTGCTGAAATATAAAAGCATATTTTATTAGAATAGATAGATAAATAAAAAAATTAAAAAAGTACATATAATTCTTATTAGTGGCAATCGAATGGATTGCATGGATGTATTTAGGGTTGCATAATATGGTCATATTCTTTAATTCACTATTTTTTCTATATTTTTTGGGCTTACGATAAAACAGTTTCCTAACATTTTTATGTTTTGGAAAAATTAACTATTTTTTAACTGTTTTTTATTTATATATTTATTTCTTTGGTTACCGGTTTCGGCTACCAGCCATCATCAGACCAAACTTAAAACTAATGTGCATAGATGACAAAATATTGTGACTTACAAATTTTAGGTATTGTGATGGAGGGGGGTGTTAGGGGTGGGCGTGGAAGGAGATAGGGTAGGGAAGAGAGATAATAGCGGAGATTTATAAGGGTTCATTTCTTTGTTTATTAGATTAATAGGGATATTTTTATTAATTTCAATTGTTTCTAGGGTGTTTGAATTTTAAAGATTAACACTACTTCTTTTTTATAACGTCAGTTTTTACAGCTGTTGCTTCAACGGCGGATCCAGGGGGGGGTCACGGGGGACATGACCCCCCCCTAGGCTATGTAATCTGAAGTAGGGCAGTGATATTTATTAATAAAATCTTTATTTTGCTAGCATAATTATAATTTCCGTGGGCCATGACCCCCCCCTGGAGCAAAAGTACCATATAACAAATTTAGGAAATGACCTTTTTTTTTTTTTTTAGGAAAAGTGTAGTTTCCAGATACCAAATTTTGAAAATGACCTTTTTTTTTTTTTTTAGGAAAAGTGTAGTTTCCAGATACCAAATTTTGAAAATGTCCTTTTTTTTTTTTTTTTAGGAAAAGTGTAATTTCCAGATACCAAATTTTTAAGATGACCTTTTTTTTTACTTTGTGACCCCCCCCTGGTGCCAAGGCTGGATCCGCCCTTGTGTTGCTTTTGGGTTGGATTTCTCTATCCAGAAAATAATAATTGAAAAGGTTTATTATATTAAATTTCTATCGATTACTGAGAGAATCAACCTCATTCATTTTTAAGTCTCAACGCTGCATAAGCATATTGTTTAGGAAAGTGTTCAATAATTGTTAAATGTTGAAAGGAAAATCAATGAGATACTTACTGTATATTCCAATTTGAGGTAGGTACCTATATGTTGCAGATACTTTAAGGGGAAAACTTTGTAAATAGGTACTATGAATGGAGAAAGCTTACATCAGTATTAATTATCAATAACAGTTTACGATAGGTACTAACGCAAAATTTTGTGCTTTTAGTGATTTTAGTTTTTTAGTGATATTCGCAAAATGTGTATTAGGTGTCTTTCAATTCAAACATATTTGAACAAATACTTATACTGTATGATAGTAATAAATAGTTTATACGCAATGTAGATGTGTTAGAAAAAAAGGTTATAAAATTACATAAATAAATATATCTAAGTAATACATGATATTATATTAACCGATTATTTACCCAAAAAACCCAATTTTTACCTTGATTTTATAGAAATTCTGATAATCCCTAAATAATTCAAAATCCAAATTACTTAAGGAAAAATGCGAAATACAGTCCACTGATTTAAACTTTTTTTAGTTCCAAAACAAAACTACCAAACAATGACCGAACTATTTTGAAACAACACAAACACACACTATATTACAACAATGTATAATATTATGATAATAATTATGAAGATTCACAAAAAAATATAATGTAATATTTATTCAATTTATATAAACACGCGTAGGTTTAATGTAAATTAATAATATTTTTTTAATTTAAATTATATGTTTTTTTTATCGCGACGCACGGCGCGTACCAACACAACGACGACAAAACCCGAACTAAATAATAATATGCCAGACAAAACACACGCGTGTATACAATAAACATACCAACATAATATCATTACATGTAGGTACGTTTATAAAAAATAAGCGGGTATAGAAATCAAAAAAATATAGGTACCTACCAATATGTAGTTTGTTTTGTTTGGGATGCGTGATCACAATATATATTTTACAGGAGTCGAATAATTAATTCATAATAATGTATTGGGAAACAATCTCAACAGACAATGAGTCTATCAGATCTTGGACAATAGAGCTGAGGGCTTACAACCTCCTAGGCCAGGTTAAAAGCGCTTTCTATTCCTAGGAAACATTCGCTGTTCTCTGTTGCCAATTGTCATTTCGTTGAAACTTGTATAGGTATATACAGCGAGTTGTCTGTTGAGATTGTTTCCCAATACATTGGTTTGATTACCTATGTTACTAGGACAAATCCAGTTTTAAATCCGCGAGGATACAAACAAGATATAATTCATAATACTTCGCAGATTCGCAAAATAGCTAATCTTCTGCTCAATGTTGCCGCCTTTGTAAAATTTTTAACCAGGACACAGCCTTAAAAAAAGGTCATTCTGAAAAGTTTGTAGGTACTTATTCGGAAACTTGAAAGTTCACTAAAAAATCGATCATTCTCAAAATTTGTATCCGGAAAGTTGAAAGTTTACTAAAAAAAACTATCATTCAAAAATTGGTATCCGGAAAGTTTAAATTGGTTTCGTCCGGACACTCCAACACGCGCAAAACTAAACTGTCCGGGTCAAACCCGAACAGGTGGCAAAACTGTTTCTATGTACATTTTCCAGAAACTATTCGTTCTTTTCATTCATTAATTTAATACACTGAACAGGGATAACATAGTTTGTCAAAGAAATTTAATTTATACTAGGACATAAAATTTATGAACGAAAGTACATAACATTATTTCTCATACGACTTCTCCTATCTATTCTACTTCCCACCTCTATGGCTGCTCTTGAAATTCAATCGCGGTTTAGATGTCGATCGATTGTGTTTGAAATAATTATTGCTGAGCTGTCAGAATACTCAATTGCGAACTAGAAAACTTTTTCGTAGTGGTTGGTAGACCAAAGGTATCAGTCGACGGCTTTCGTACGTACAGCGTATTGGTCGTGGGTTCGAATGCCAGTACCAGCTATTTCCACTTTCACAACACAAGTTTTGCTTTTAAACAAAAAATTTTGAACAAAAAATTACAAATGTTCTCAAATATTATTATTTTTTTTTTTTTTTTATTACGGCAACTCACCCTATAAGAGTGATATGTGCCTAAATACAGATTTATAATAGATTACAATAATATAATATTATACATCAATACATTTTACACAACTAAAGATACCTTATTATACATAGGTGGTGTTTTAGCATATAGAATTCTTTTTTTTTTAAACCTAATGTGTGACGATATACTATAATAATTACAATAATAAATAAAATAAAATATAACAAAGTAAGATTCATCCAATCAATCAAATATTATTGAGCGTATGGTTAAAACGGGTGTTTATTTTCATATACTTATATTTTAATTACTAAAGTATGTTCTTCCTTTTTGAGTCTACTTTTTATACTATTCATTATAGAATATAAATAAAATGCATACTAATATAGGAAAAATAATTTTCGCAAAGCAATTCCGGATTCAAAATAGACTTACGTGGAACTATTTTTATGCTTAGAAACCAAAATCTAAATGTCATAATGATATGGTTAGTTATATTGCATTTGGAATTGCGATGTAAATGCAGATTAAAACCCTTGACCCCATGCACCTACACGATTCAACCCCCATCGGCGGAGATTAAAAAGTCGAATATTTCTCAAAGCTCAAAAGCTTAGGAAATACATTTTAATACAGATACATTCTAAATCATAATAGGGACCATAAATTAAACGATGATTGATGATCGATAGTATAAAAATGTAAAATGATTTATTTACGATCCCATATAGATCTGGCTAAATAGTATGCGGTGATTTATGACATAACCAATGATTGCAGACGTCAAAGATTTTTTGCAGGAATATTATAACGAACTGTTATTATATTTTGACCCGCAACTCTTACCTCTCACCAGTCAACGTTCTCATTACTGAGGGTCACTGCCATCATCATATTAAGTACCTATATTCTTTTGCGAACCATTAAACTTGAGGATATGTGCTGTTCATCGACGATCTACTTCAACATAAGACCCAGTGATTATTCCATGGGTTTGACCGATCTGAGAGCATCTGGTTGAGTCCAATTTCCTCACATGTGCATACCAGAACCTTCTTCGTTGCCTTCCCCATCCTACTATGTCCTCGACCTCGCATATTTCCCGTACACACGTATTTCTGACTCTATCTCTGAGTATCTACCCGGCTATGCTCCTGAGAGTTTTCATTTCCGAAACACTAAGCGCATATGATCTGAAGAAACTCATCCGACTTACTTGTAGTTCAACACTCTGAACCATATGTCAAAACTCGTCGAACCAGGGTTTTATATAGAAGCAGTTTGTTTTTTCTCGAAAAGTGTGATTTTATTTGCCTCTGGAACCCAAGTAACATCGGTTTGAAGCTACTATTCTACGTGTGTAGGCAGATGTGTCCTATAGCAATATTATATTCGCGAATATTTTCAATTATTCCAATTTAGCAACCATCTGTACCTATCTCCTTCAAAAAAGTCCTCATGAGCTGTTCCTAAAATATGCGCAGTATACATAAAGTGGATCTCTTGAATTTAACAATATTTTTTTGTTCCATCTCGAGGTCATTGCGTGTGCGCATGTGTGCGAGGAGCGGTCACGGGCCAGTTGTCAAATCAACAGAGCGAACACAATATGATAACATATGGAATGTTTGTGAATACTATCATAAGCTGCCCATTAAAAAAAACACACACACACACACGTGTGGATTCAAATAAGCAAACAGGTCAAATACTAATCGGTAGTCCAGTTGTTGGAAACTTCAATTTTATATTTCACACTGAGGAACACTGTTAGAATTTTCAATATTGTGAAAGAAGTCTAAAATACTTTTTTGTTCACTTTCAAGCACTGACGAGTGATAAAAGTACGTGTATAAATCCTTATTTACCAATATCTACCATTTTGTTTCTTAAAGCAATTCGAAATAGACTTTCTTCATCATCAGTCTGTCTCCGTTCATTCCTGAACATAGGCCTCTCCCCTCTACTTCCAATCATTCCTGTCCCGTACACCCTTTCATTCAGATTTATAAGATCACTTTTATCAATCTCCCTTTATACCCGAACCACCTCAATTTGTTCACTTTTATTCTAGTCACTACTCTTACATTCAAACCACATTCCTTTCTAATATTATCATCACCAGCCTTTTTACGTATTTTTGCGTAAAGATCTCATTTCTAAGAGATGGTTAGCCTTATAACATAACCAAAGATCTTACACACAAATTGTTAAAAAAATAACTCCGTAAAATGTAATATTATTTTATTATTCTCGTAAAATCAATGGAACAATCAAAATTAATTATTCTTATTGGCCAACGAATATAGCACCTTGATACGTTCTCCGTGAAAATGTCTTAATAATAATCATACTGATGTTATTTGCAACGCTACCAAATAAGGATGTCTTTTGATGTAGTTTCTTAATAATTATTTGCATCGCGGCAGATTGGACTGCAGATATTTTTGAAGTACATCTTTGTCTGGTGCACATCTGGTTTGGCATTCTTAATTTGGATGTACAATCATGTTATTATTGTTAAGAGCAGAACTTGATTTTTTTTCTTTTAATTAAAATGTTATAATCTTAGGTGTCGCAATGAAAATATCTGTAAGAAGCTTTTATAATGAACTAGCTTTTTTTACCCGTCCACAAAAAAGTTGTAGAATAATGGGAGTTATAGCAACTGATCTATGGAAGTTTACAAACAGAGCTTTATAAAAGTATGGTGTACCTACATAATGTATATAATTAGTTGTTGATTAAAATGAACTTTCACTGTGTGAATACACAAACCTTACAAAAAGTATATAATTAGTTGTACTTATTTTTTTGTAACACCTCATCAGCAAGAAGAAAGCGCTGCAAGTCATAATCATAGCATGGCGACTTATTCTCTATGCTTACCCCATAGTTAATAAGACAGTGCTCGATTTATATGTGGTGAGCTATGGGCTCTCACCACAATGTTGATTCTATTATTCTGCAATTAAGTACCAAAAAAGCTTTTTATGTTCCTTATATTTAACAAATTGTCCAGGTGGATTAACACTTTTTGAAAATAATAAAATAAAAATATCTACCTGTATTATTAAAAGTTTTGACTTTTTAATACAGATTTTTATCATTTTTTTTTTAAGGAAATGAATCTCGGCTTACTTAAAGTGAACACAAATACACTTTTGATATCTTTCACACTAACCAATGGGTTGTGTTGTGAAAGTGCAAATGGCAACACCAGTAGGCCTAGACAAATTGCATTTGGCGATCAACTACCAACGAATTCTTCGACAATGTAGAGTAGGAAGAAAATGAACTGTTCCCTTTTTATATGTGTCTTTGTTTGGTTTAAATAATTGTTTATATGTTCCAGTGGATAGTTCATTTTTCGCACTATACATTGACGAAATCTTCGTTTGTAGTCGAACGCCAATTTCAATTTGTCTACGGGGGCAGGACTTGAACCCACGGCCTTCAGTGCGCTGTGCAAACGAAAGCCATCGACTGATACCACCGGGCTTCCAAGAACCTCTTTGCTTTTTTGAGCCATCACTTGTTAACAACCTCTTTGTGCATAAACTTTATAAAAAATTGTTCAAGTAAAGCTTCTCACTATGGAATATATCTACAAATATAAGTAAACTTAGACGTCGGCACCTAATCATCAAAACTTAACGCAACAGTTGAAGAATTTAAGGCCCACACCAAGTTTCAAACCTGTGTTTAGCTTTTTCATCAACAGATCTATTGCGTTTAAGTGTAGTAACAACACATTGAGGTGTGACTACTTTTACATTAAAAAAGTTCTCGGTAGGTGGTTCTTCTTATAAATCTGATATCCTTTACCCATCATAGCAAGCTTAACTGTGATGTAATCATGTTGAAAAGTGCATGATTCGAACCTACGTGTAGCTATCTCACAAACTGATATGCTCCTCTTGACGTCATAAGTCATTATTAGGTAAGTTATAGGAGGTAACTACAATGCTTTTATAATTGGCAAACTTCAAAAGTTAGAAATATGTACCATTTTATGAGAGTATTTGCTTCTATGTTTATGGGATACATTATTATAAGAAATGTTAATGAAATGGCTTGCTGGTACGACCACCACTAATAATATAGTAAGTTGTTTTAAAATATCACATTATTTGATATTTTAACACGGAAATATCATTTGAAAATAATTACTTACCAAAATCCATGAATTCTCATCCTTTACATTAATTTGTCGTGGAGGCATTATTTAACTAAGACTAAGAATCGCTATAAAACATCTATTGTTTGGAAATGGTTCAAGAGAATATATTATTAGATGTTTTATAGAAAATTAAAACAATATGTAATTTTTTTCAGTTTATTTCTGGTTATAAATAAATGAAAACATTCTGTTTATTTAATTTCAATGAATATAACACACAACTACTATTTTGTAAAATGATAATTATACTAATCATACTAAATGTATGAAACCGAGGTTGCTTCTAGCGTATCACAGCTCAACAAAACACATTTTTTTTATACAAATGAATCTGAACGCATCCAAAGTGAACACATAAAAAGAAAATCTTGAAAACCTATTCTCAATTTTCAAAAGTCTTATAGAACAATCAACATATTGCGCTAATACACTTTTGACATCTTTCACACAAAACAATGCTTGTGTTGTAAAAGTTGAAATGGTCGGCAACAGAATTCAAAGCCACAATTTAGTACACAGTACGTAGCCGTCAACTAATACCAATGGGCTACCAACCTCCTGTTTCTGGTACTGTTACCGATAGTTATTTATTTATCAAATGTCGTCTAGTATTGTAACAGCGTATCCATATGGCACAATTTTCAAGAGCATTGGCTGCCAGTTCAATTTTACCGATTGCGATTGTGTTTTTTACATTCCAAACTCCGAAAACATTGAATACTTTCCAATATACATAATTTGATTATATCCTCATTCAATATAAATTTTGGGGGAACCATTTAAAATTAATCTGTAAAAAAACATTATGTAATTTAAATATAGACAAAAATAAGAAAAGAGGTACAATTATCAAATAATAATACGGGACTTACCGATTTTGGATATTCCAACAATAAAATGCATAGGTACATTTTAGAAATTCATCCTTGTTATTGTTGAAAATATCTCCTAATCTATCCTGTAAAAAATATAGTTACAAAAAATAAATTAATGTAATAGGCTAGCTGTATTGTAATTATGCGATTATTTTGAAACAATATTTACTCAATTAACTTTGCTTACCTATTTTATTATTCCCAAAAAATGATTTTATATCTAAGCCGTAAAAAAATTCAATGTTTACATTTTAGTTTGACAACAAAAAAGACATATCCATAGATTTTTATATGACAATACATAAACCATAGAAAACGCTAAAAAATATCTGGATAAATTATTTTCTGATGTACCTATATTTCTAATTTACTTATATAAAAAAAAATTTCATTCAAAAACCACTTTAAATGTGTAGAAGAATTATTAAAGTGGTAAAAGATCCTGAAAAAATCAATCTTATTTTTTGTTTTCATATTATGAAGCTCAGACAAAGAAATACATTTTAAAAAGCTCGTCTATGGTAACCTACTGTCATGTTATTATCCTGACCACTGACAGTCGACGAAAACAAAAGGAATTCTATATTTGAAAATTTTGTAAGTTTTTTAATATTGTAATATTTTCTACGTAGGTACCTAAGCTATTTTAATCTATATAATATTTGTCTTGAACACTGACTCACTGACTGACTGACTGACTGACTGACTGACTGACTGACTGCCTGACTGACTGACTGACTGATGTCATTAACGCCGCTAGATGGCGCGCCACTCGCAACTAAAGACAAATGATATTGTTCTTCTAATATAATATGGCTGACAGCAGTGACAGCTGACAGTAACATAATAATATTATTATGCCTGGTGGCTGAGCACTTTTTTTAAAGGTTTTGATGTAGCGAAAAACAATTTTTCGGGTTATTTAAAACTAACATGCGAAGTCAGCCATAAGAAATCAATGTGTACCAAATCAGGAAACTTATACGCAGAGCGGGACATCATAACGAACAAAAGCCTTATTAATGCAATGTGTGACATAAAAAGTTTGCAGACTCAAGAGTCACACGAGAACTTATAGCGTAGAAAAGACCTACGAATGCAACAATTGCGATAAAAAGTTTAATCAATCAAATAATAACTCATGATTAAAGCCATTTGAATGCAAAGTTTGTTATAAAATGTTAAAAGATTTAATTTTCGTGGAGTTCTATTATCAAGTGCTTTAAAGTTACATATGAATTCGGCCATAAGAGGCAAATTTTGCATGAAAAAGTGTACCAAATCATAACTTAGGCACAGCGGGACTTCATAGCGAAAAAAAGCCTTACTGCAATGTGTGCAATCAAAAGTTCGCAGACTCAAGAATCACACGCGAACCCATAGCGGAGAAAAACCATACGAATGCAACAATTGCGATAAAAAGTTTAATCAATCAAATAATAACTCAGAATAAAAGCCATTTGAATGCAACGTTTGTTATAAAAAGATAACGTTCTTCTATGAGTTTTCATGAAGAGTTCAATTAATCAAGTGCTTTAAAGGTATGGTATCATAACCATTTTATGGTACCATAACATATCACTGATGTGTGCAATAAAAAATGTTCGCGTGTGACTGAGTTTTCTGAGCGGAAAAAAACCATACGAATGCAACAATTGCGATAAAAAGTTTAATCAATCAAATAATAACTCATAATAAAAGCCATTTGAATGCAACGGTTGTTATAAAAAGATAACGTTCTTCTATGAGTTTTCATGAAGAGTTCAATTAATCAAGTGCTTTAAAGGTATGGTACCATAACCATTTATTTTATGGTACCATAACATATCACTGATGTGTGCAATAAAAAATGTTCGCGTGTGACTGAGTTTTCTGAGCGGAGAAAAGCCATACGAATGCAACAATTGCGATAAAAAGTTTAATCAATCAAATAATAACTCATGATAAAAACCATTTGAATGCAAAGTTTGTTATAAAAAGTTCAAGATTTTTTTTTAATTTTCATAGAGTTCTATTAACAAGTGCTAATAGCGGAGAAAAGCCATACGAATGCAATGTTTGCACGAAAAAGTTTACCAAATCAGAAAACTAGCGTACACACGCGACTTAATAGCGGAAAAAGCCTTACGCATGTAATGTTTAAAATAAAAAGTTTAATCAATCATATACTAAAACACTCACATTCTAAAGCCATTTTAATGCAAAGTTTGTTGTAAAAAGATAACGTTCTTTTGTGAGTTTTCATGAAAAGTTCAATTAAGCAAGTGATTTAAAGTCGCACATATGAATTCGGCTATAAGAAAGCAAATTTTGCATGAAAAAGTTTACCAAATCATAACTTAGGTACTTACAACGGGAAGAAAAGCCTTACTAATGCAATGTGTGCAATTAAAAGTTCGCAGACCAAAGAATGACACGCAAACCCATAGCGGAGAAAAGCCATACGAATGCAACAATTGCAATAAAAAGTTTAATCAATCAAATAATAACTCATGATAAAAGCCATTTGAATGCAAAATTTGTAATAAAAAGTTCAAGTTTTTTTTTAATTTTCATAGAGTTCTATTATCAAGTGTTAATAGCGGAGAAAAGCCATACGAATGAATGCAATGTTTGCAATAAAAAGTTTGCATACTAAAGTATTTTTTTAAAGATTCTCATGTGAATTAATAGCGTACAGAAGCCATACAAATGCAAAGTTTGCATGAAAAAGTTTACTAAATCAGAAAACTAACGCACACACGCGATCAAACAGTTAAATACCCACATGTTAAAAGCTATTTGAATGGAAAGTTTGTAATTAAAAGTTTGTTGTTTTTGAGTTTTCATAAAGAGTTAAAACAACCAAGTATGTTGAAGTCTCGCATGTGAATTCAGCTATGAGAAAGCAATGTTTGCAGGAAAAGGCCATAGGTGGGCGCCACGGGCGCCTTTAAAAAAACTAGTTATTAAGATTAGGCTATTCATTTACCTACCTTTCATGATTTTTTTAGTTGTGAATTGTAAATATATAAGTATAAAATATGATACTTTGAATTTGCTGTCCCTAGTGTAACTAAACTTTTTTTTGAGAGTTTATTTTGTATTTTATGTTCTAGTCATGGAGTTGCAGCTTTCTTCAAGTCTATCTGAAACAATAATACCTGGTGCATTATGCAGTCTAAATGGATTTTAAGAAGATCTTAAAAAGGTATAAAAGCTACACTTTGAAACAAATAATATTACTAAAAATTCTAAATTAATGTTTTAAGCAGCACATACATCAAAGATTGTTTTATTCTTAAATGAAGTTCTTAAGTAGTTTGATATATTTCTAAATCCTTAATATCGATTCTAATCAAATTCTCATAATGTGTATTTTTAAAACAAATCCCTGTCAAAATGCGAAATTTTCTAATGTCGCCTTATATATTTACAACCATGGCCATGTTATCACTGTATTTTGCTTTCACATATTAATAGAATTATGTTTTTTCTAGATGGGAGCATTGCAAGGATTTTGGATATGTCAAGAAACGCTGCCGAACCGAATGCTTCCATCCACTCTGTGTTGTGTGTTGTGTTTATTAAAAATATTACCCACCTTGTTTTATGATGAATATAACATTAAATAAAATAAATAATAAGGAAGAAAACATAAGTTTTCATTTATCTACATAAGAATTTTGAATAGTGTCGTTAATACCTACATATTATTATCTAATATCTGTTATTAATTTTTATGTGGATAAATCAAGTGAATTTTATTACCAAAATAATTACATATCTGATTCTTTTCCAAAATAAACAGGAAGTTTTGTTTACTATTGTTTGCTGCAACATAATATTTGAGCTGTCAAATTCACTTTGGTAATGTTTTGAGATTCAGATGTGGGTAAGTACCTGTTTTACCGTTCAATTCTTGCTATTTTATGGATGTTCATACAAATTTCAAATTAAATTTTCATTCATAAATTTTATTACCTAAACTCTATTATCTTGAATCATTTTACATCAGTTCTATATAAAAATAATTATGTACATTACAATATGCAGGGAGGCATCTATTTTAACTTTGATTCCGATGGCTACAACTGTTCTAACAACGGTGGCCATATTCTTATAATATGTCAAAATTTCCTTCAAAATTGAGTAGCGTTTGATAAATTTTATGAAAATCATTATTTTATAAGGTTTATAACATTTGAATTACATTTGTATGTATTTCAAATCAATCTTCAATCTTTTAAATACATTTTCATACCGCATTACTCCGATTCCGTGTAATTTTTACATGAGTAATTTTGTTTTCAAAAGATGGCTTTCCGTGTTTAGTGAAATTTTACTATGAAGATTTCATAATTTTAGAAATTTATTAATAACTTAAAATATATTTAATGAAGTGTAAATATTTGTATCTCAGATTACCAAAATTGTATTTGCGAAAAACTGCGAAGAAAAAAATTCAACGCAGAACCTACGGTTTTAGCGTGATGCTACGACATACAGTTGGAGTGAAACAAATAAATATACATACATTACTGAATTATTATGTCGATAATGTAACGTATTAAATTCTTCTTTTTTACCTAAGATAATTGATCGATTATTTAGAGAATATGAATTTGTCCTTGTCCAGAACTTCGGTGGATTTTCCTAGCAGAATTTCGATTGTCGCTGTTTGATTCTAAATATATCCATCCTTTTAACGTTTTTACTCCAGAACCTTTTTAGTATTAGCTCGTTAGTGAGATGGTTTCAGTTTCACAGATCTGTCTTCTACTTTCAGAAAAATATGTCAACGGATTTAAGACCTTCAGATATCCCGAAAAGGTAGCTGTTATTTTGGCTGAGAATTTGATGTCTCCATTTATTTATAAGTAGGTATCATAAAAGGGTACAGTATGAAATCAGACAAATTCAAATAAATTTTCATAAAATCATAGAGAATAACATTAACAGAGCTAAAATAGAGCATTAAATTGACAGTGACTCAACAAGAACTCAAACTCAGCGAGAAAGAAGTAAGAAAACCATGGAAAATTCTTGCTCCTTGCTGTTTATATAAATTTTTCCCCAGTTTCTGCTCTGGCTCTATTTAGTGTAAACGCACCCTTACTATAACATAGAACCTCTATTTTTTTTTCTTATATTATTTTTAATTGAACAAAAACAGACTATGTTTATTCTCAGCAGGTTTTATTACAATAATTCACTTACAGCCGGTTTCATAAAAAGCTTCAAAAGAACGCTTTAGTTAAAGTTCCTTTTAAAATTTAAAGACTCCTTTAAGCTGACGCGTTTCATAAAAAATATTCCAGCTAAAATTTTAAATGTCAAAAAAATATTTTAAAGTTGTTAGCAGTTGGTAGTGTTACCATGGAAATCTATGGAAAACATAGGTTGTTTACTAATATTTTCGCGGAATTTCAGCTGTTGATCTGTCAATTTCATTTCTCAATAGAACATCAAAGTGCCGTTTTTGTGTAATTTATTATTATGGTTTATGAATTAGTAAACGAAATCTGTAAACAATAATATTCTTCCCGTTTTGCTATGTTTTCCGCCCTATTTTAGTCATTTTTGTCTACAGTGTCACCGCATACGAAATTTTCTATGAACTCCGGTGGTAAAAATTTGAACTACCTAAAGTCGACTTTAACTAAAAATAATAATCAATAACGGTACTTTAGCTAAAAGTCGGCTTTAAGTGTCGTTTTGTTGTTATTAAACCCGTTATTTTTTAAAGGGAGTGTAAAGTATGCTTTATTTTTTATGAAACCGGCCGTTAATGTAATTGAATAAAAATTATTGTTTACAAGTTACTTGGGTACCTACCTACTATAATTTTGTTAACGTATGTTGAAAAATATCCACAATTTTCTTCAACTTTCTGCGCCGTTTTGCATATTTTCACGAAACACACTTAAATATCGGCTGTAGGTAATACTTAATATTCTATAACTACTATGATTAAGAAATTATTATGAGGTGTAATCGGTATTTAAATAATACGTACAGATAATAATAGTTTTTCATTTCAAAATAGCACTTAAGAATCCATCACGTTTATATCTACTAACATTTAAGTATAGTAAAATGCTATCTGTAAAATAACGGCTATAAAAAATACCTTATTACTTGTGACGGTAATAATCGGTGATGGAATCAATAATGAACAATGCTATATGTTTTTTTGAAATTTTCTGTAGGTATAAACTCAGGCAGGAAAGTTGGTTTGAGTAATGTGTATAGAGAGACAAATGTGACCTACCTGGTTCTCCAATTTCTTCCTTCACTGCGTAATCTACAGTAAAAACACCAACAAATTGCTTGAATAACTGTGTACTGATTACCTTTATAGACTTTTTTGTTTAATGAATTTAAAAAATATATATATTATATTGATCATTGGGGGTAAATATTTGGTTTTTAATCAAACTTTTTTCCTCCCCTGCTGACGATTCAATCACTATATTCATATTGACGATTCAATATAATATCAGTATCGAAGGGATATTGTGTGTTCTATTGTCGTTAATTTGTAACTGTTTTTAAAGTTTTATTCCAATAATCCAACCAATTTAAATGTATAAAATTTCGATTTCATAATGTCATAACTCTAAATCGGCTCTGTAGAGGTACCTACTTTAAAATTGGCAATTCGTGCAATACTAGTGATGTGTTCAAAGATGCCGCAAACAATTTGATGTATTCACGTACATCTGAATACATTACACAAGCCTCGATTAACCATCTATATTAAATTTTTATAGTACCTACCTATTTACATAAATTGCTTAGAATTGTCATTATTGGTTTTGTGAGGCTTATGTATTGGAAAAAAATTAATACCTTCTTACTAAATTCACCCACGCTGATCTCCGCATGAAAATTGAATTATATCCAACACATGATTCACAGATATAAAAAAATAAGGCTCCATTTTTATACAGGGTGACTGGTAATTCGATACATTCCTTGAAAGGGGTTATACTAGAGCAAATTTGCAATAATTTTGTTCCAATTAACCAGGGGTCAAATGACAGTGAATGTCGAGTTATTTAACTTTTTAGAGTTTTTTTTCAATTTTCCACCTTTTGACCTAAAATTAAAGTTGTGAACAAAATACTCAATTTAGGAGAGTAAAAATACACTTTTCCAATAGCTGAAGAATAAAATAATATTTGAAGTAAAAAATCAAGAAGAAAATTTCAATAATTTCAGAAATACAACGTTTTAAAATCACAAGTCAGATTTTTTCAATTTTTATTTCGATTTTTCTAAGGGATTTACTCCAAAAAAGTATAATATACTTGGCGAACAAACAACAGTAAAAACTTTCCCAATTAATAAGATTTCCGTAGAGGTATGAATGTTTTCCATTTAACAACAGTTCAAGGAATGTATCGAATTAACAGTCACCCTGTATACAGAGATTTAATAATAAAATGAAAATATATTGGAGGTTAAATCTCATTGCAGAACACATTCGCAGAACATACAAGTTTATTCGATTAGATTTTGTGAATGTGTTTCATTAAATTTATTATTGATCAAAATGAAATTTTTGGTAAGTAAATAAATAGAATATCAATTATAAACAAGCTTATTCACAGAACATAGTAATATAAAATAAATTAAATTTTTACAAACATTTAGATTGTTAAATCTTGTTCAGTGCCTCAAAGTGGACCCATACATTTACATATGATATGAACATCGTAACTAAAAAACAGAATACAACACCTATATAAAATATCTATTCACGAATCTAATTAATAAATGTCTAAACTAGTTTATGAGATAAGTTTTGTTGTAGATTTCTTTGAACGATAAATAATACACTTTATAAACATTTGAACTGGACCGGTCTCTTCATTCACAATTCTGCATACGAACCTACATACATACTGTATTATCCTAACGCTAATATTGAATTGAATCAATTCACAATTTTTAGAGATGTGAATAATTTTTTGTAAAAATATAGCTAAATGATGAAAAAATCCAGTTAAAACAAAAAAGTTGGGAATAATAATTAGTATTTTAACACATATTTTGTAGAGTCAAACTTAACTTTTTTCAGATCAGCCAGTACTTAAGACTGATGATTGTGTATAACTTCGTAATTTTGTCTTCAATCGAGCAGTTAATATTTTCAGCATTATTTATTAAAATGCCATGTGTTCCGATGCTTCCAGCTTATTTTGAAAGGATATGTAGGTATACGACAACGTATGATTGATACGGTGCATAAAAATAGCTCTGAAGAAATTTTTTATGACGTTTAAAGCAAAATAATTGGCGTTGGCGTTGGCCTGTGTTCCTTACTTTGAATATTGAATTCGAATTTGTTTAATTATCATTTGACCAATGTAATTCCGACCGATGCGTCTGTTTTAAACCATGTATATTCCACCCGCATTCTGTAAATCGCACCATCTATCTAATAATTTACAGTTACTGTCAAAATTTCAAAATTGTATTAAAAATTATATGGACTAAATACTAATAAGGTTGCCTAGAGTTGTACGTAGAGTTTTCTTTGATTTTCTAATTTTCCACGCGACTTTCTTAATTTTTTCTTTCATTAGAACCTTTTTCTGACAAAAGCCAACACGACAAAAGAAGAATTAGCGAAATCGGTTCAGCCGTTTAGGCGTGATGCGATGACCACGGAAAATAGCTCTCCATTTTTTTAAATATAAGAGACAAGATAAGATAATGATGTACTCTTACAAAAGCATGATCTACTAAAAAATACGGACTTTTGATGATTTGAATGGCCTGAATAAAATCGATCGGATTTCAACATCACTGTCACAAATTAAAAAGGATATAACTATTGATTGTAAAGATAGATAAGGGCCTCTTCATCGTCAAGTTTTTACAAAATAAAGGGTAAATTATGATCGGGATATTTGAAAAAAAAAATGAATTTGTAGGGCTATTCTCGTAATCAATCGCTTTTAAAAATCACTTAACGATAAGATTTAGACACGATCGCAAGCAACGACTGCTTGCGACTGTTCAAGATAGGATTAACATTAGATTCCGATAGTTTTGTGAATACGACATTCACAAAACTATCGGAATCTAATGTTAATCCTATCTTGAACTGGATCATTTTCATACTGATATTTCAAACATAACGAATTTTTAAGATATCTACTAGATATCTCGTTTTGTGAATACCAATCCGCCATTTTATGATTGTCAATCAAGATAAGAGTGTATTAAGACCGCTACGAGAATAAGGGCACTGTACCTACTCACTCAAAGTGAACACAGATACACTCCTTGACTCTTTCACAGTAAGATACTTAAAGCTTTTGTCGTGAAAGAGAAAGATGGAAGGCACCTGGGATAGAGCCAACGTTCTCTGAACGATCCCTAAGTACAGTACGGAAGCCGGTGTCAATAGATCAAATTTCATTTTAAAATGAATGACTGATCAAGCTTCATTAAACTCAAACACTAGTTATTTTTCATGATAAAAAAGCGATATAAATACCACTATCAATATTTACATCGATTATTTACAGAATCGTAATTCAAAATTTATGGCACAATTCACACCTTTATTCAAATTAAAATCGGTGATACCAAATAACTATTACACTGTTTTGGAGAGTAATTACTTACCCAGTTCAATTTAAAAAAGCGATAGGTATTAATATTTTTGAATCGTATTTCGATTTATTGGATTCTTCGCCGCTCCGGAAAACAGAATTACTATTAAAAAGTTGAAAATGCATAGGTAAGAAATAATATAATATTATAATCTTCTATATAATAATTTAGAAATGTTTTTTAATTTGCCTTTTATCATTGCTCTATCGTATGTTAGAGCATCACGCCTAAACGGCTGAACCGATTTCACTAATTCTTTTTTTGTCGTGTTGGCTTTTATCAGTAGAAGGTTCTTATGAAAGAAAAAATTAAGAAAGTTGCGTGGTAAATTGGGAAATTAAATAAAACTCGCATTAGCCCCTCCTTCTCTATCTACATAATAATTCAGAAATGTTTTTTTATTTTGCTTTTTAACGTATGTCATAGCATCACGCTCAAAATACAAATGCTACGTCAGATATGAATCTGCACAGAGCCGTGCAAAATGCCGGAGAAGGTTCTTCAATACAATTTGCTGCATTAACTTTAATATATTTAGAGCTAATTAAAAAACCCTATTTTTTAGGATCTTCATACAAAATTTTAATAAACATTAAAAGTTTCATTCTTCTTTTTCTGTGCTTATGTCAGTTATATAGGTCTACAAAGCAATGGGAAGCTAGACTAGAACCTGTTTAATTACCTACCGATCAAGCCTGACAATCGGAATCAAAAACGTAAAGCAATACGGGTATAAGCTACGAGTAGTATAATATAATAAAGTAAATGTGGATTAGATTTCCTGCAGCACCAACGCATTCTCTGAAAAAAATAATTATAACAACAAAATTATTGTTTACCTGACAACCATTGACATTAAAAATATTGGTAGACAGATTTTTTATGGATTTTTTTTAGAGCTTTTATAAATAATTTTTTAACATTCAAACATATTTGTTGTGACTGTGGGGTTATGCTTTGTTTGTGGACTGTACGCAGTTGAGTTGGTGGTTGTGCTATGGTTCGTGTTTGTATGTTCCTTTTGAATATACTTTTTTATGAACTGTTAAGATGTTTGCCCTAGTACAGGCTTGGCCTATTTGGGCAGCATTGCCATTTGTTATTGTTATCACTGTAATATTGTCTATGAATGAATAAATAAATATTTTAAACGTATTTTCGTATAAATTACAAATTTGAAATCAATGTTCGTAGTAAGGACTACATGACAACTCTGTCGGGAAAGCTTGTTGAAGATATTTTAACGGACTATCCACGGAGACGAAATTCACATATTCCACCTTAAGAGAAGACTTGAGATTAATAGAGAGAAAAAATAGTACGACAACCCCTTTACAAGAGATATGATTTAATAGATTGCTGAAATAATGGGTACACTATTAATAATCAAATAAAATGCCGATCAAGAAAACTATGAATAAAATAAACATACATTAAGAATACTAAAAAACTTAATAGCGGGCATTTAAGTCTTGCACTGCCGGAAGACTTATTCGTGTACGCGCTTCGAAGTGGACTTAAATCTCGTTTTAATATCATTGGAGGCTGGACAAAGAATGTATGTGAATTTCCACAATCTCATCTGCAAGAATGTTTTTGTAAAAAGGTGGCTGCTTTAAATTAAGCTTAACAAAATCTTCTTTAGATATTAAAGAATGTCGGTTTAGTGCGAACACATATAACTCAAGATCGGCTGAACAGATTTTTTATCATTTTTGGTTTATTGGATTTTTCTCCACTCCGGGTAACAGAAAAGAAATCTAAAAATGGATGGCAAATAATATAAAATATAATATTAAAATAAGTATGGAACGAATTGCGATAGAACAAAGCGCCATCAGTGAAAATTTTTATAGAAACACGATTTTTATTTACCTGACAACCATTGACTTTAAAAATATTGGCACCCAGATTTTTGATGAATTTTTTTCAAGCTTTTTTTTCTAATTTGTCAACATTGAAGAGATTTTTTATAAATTAAAACGAAAAAAGTGAATAAATATAATTTTGAATACAAATTGTCGTTTGACGGAAACTGTTAGTTGTTTAACGGTTGGTGCGATTGACAGAATTCGGATGGGAAATAAGTGGTTTAAAACAGATGCATCGGTCGGAATGACATTGGTTAGTCATTTTTATCGTTCTTTTAAATTCTTATTCAATATTCATAATAGGTATATAGTTATACCACAGGCAAAGTCTGTCGGGAAAGCTAATACAAGAATAAAATTAGGCTTAAAATTACTCCGAAAAAGTTTGATTTGTTATAGGCTTAGAAAGCGACCGACCGAACTCGAGAGCCTAGTTTTATTGAGAGGTCTCAAGTTCGCTTCCCTGTCGGGTCAGAGCTTGTAGTTGTTTTTCACGTGAGATTTCTACCGAGGTAGGCATCCATCGATCATTATTGTAACCGTAAAAGTGTCGAATTAATTCTTCTTGTCTTGACTATTATTAAATAATTTGATTCACCTTAAATTTGTATCGGCAAACGATAAACCACAATGTATGATGTAATTAAAAAATAATCGTGTATGATGATACAAATTTTTTTTATAATTACGTGCTTCAAACAGAACCAGGCTTTAAAAATCACTTTACTCATTAGATTATAGTAAAACATCTTATGCGAGCAGTTGTTTCTCAATAATCAGAATTAGTAAACCATTTTAGTACTATTTTTTTTGGTAGTACCAAATTTCTTTAACTAAAAAAAATATTATTCATACTAATCGATGAATAGTTGTTTTCTATAGGGGAATTATAGAAAGAAAAAATGAGGATCAACCAATCATGTGACATCCTGCTAGACACTAACACAATAACACGCCTTATGTATGAAAATCTTGACGAAGAAAAGTTTTTTACCACCAATCCGCAGGACATCTATATATTTGTCTTGAACAGTGACTGATGTCATTAACGTGTAGTTAAGATGGCGCCACTCCCAACTAAAGACAAATTTTGTTCTACTAATATGGCTGACAGCTGACAGAAACATATTATTATGACTGGTGGATGAGCACTTTTTTAAAGGTCTTGTGTGGAAAAACAATTTTTCGGGTTATTAAAAGACTCACATGCGAATTCAGCCATAATAAGAAAGCAAATTTTACCAAATCAGGAAACTTTTACGCACAGAGCGACTTCATAGCGAAGAAAAGCCTTACTAATGCAATGTGTGCAATAAAACGTTTGCGGACTCAAGTAATTTAAAGAATCACATGCGAAATCATAGCGGAGAAAAGCCATACCAATTTTTTTATACTTTGCAGAAAATAAAGTAATTTTACGAAAAGCAATATTTTTCCGAGTTCCGAAAATCAATATAGAAGAAACAGAATGCTTCCAACAGTGGATGTTTGACCAATATACCGTCGTGGTAGAAAATGTTGAATCTAAAAAAAACCAAAGGTGAAGTGTTACTGTGAGTTAACTTGTACCGCAAAACAGTAATTATTGATCATTAGTTAAACGGATGAAACCAATAATCATATTTTAGATTGAGTTTTAATCAAAACAATAATTTATTAAATATGTCGAGCAGTTCTCGACGTGAGAATATTTAGATATGGTTTAAGTAATTAATTAATTCACGCCATCTTTTAATATGAAATTATCTCGGCATTAAATTTTTTGAATACGTGAGGACAAAAAAACGAAGAGGACTATCATTTTAAAGACCAAAATCTAAATTAAATGAAATTGCACTACACAAACAAGAAAACATTGTGTGACTTTTTTTTTTTAATTTTTAATTTTATTTTAAATCATATTTACAGAGTTATAACAATATATATTTACATGAAACATCAATAATCTCTGATATAAATGAGAGTCGGGTTAGTGCGAACACTAAGAACTCGAGATCGGCCGAACAGATTCTTTCGATGTTTGATTTATTGGATTCTTCTCCGCTCCAGATAACAGAATAACTAATAAAAAGTTGAAAAATGGATAAGAAATAATATAAAATATGATATTAAAGTTAGTATGGAACGGATTTCCTGCGACGCCATAACAACAAAATTATGATGGTAGTTCCCTCTCATTCTTGCAAACGTAATTGCCGCTCTTACAATAGCCCATCCCACTTACTCCAATTTTCATACTAAGTCAACATCGGCCACTTTAGAGGTAGAATGTCTGCGCACGCATCAATGCGCGCATATTATGTTCTCGCGTTGTTTCCGCCTGAGTTGTGAATACGAATGAAATATTATGGATGTTTTGGAAATATTTTAATGTTAATATTTTATTAGCTTAGCTCAATCTAATTAATTATGTATTTTTTATGGGGGCGCAGTGCACATTATGTATCTACATATTATGAACCTCGGGCCGCTTCGGATTATAACCACAGGACGTTTGTCGGGAAAGCAATATATAATACAACATTTTTCCTCTTTCTTAAAGCTTGTGCAAAATTATCCGAATAAGGTGTAATGTATTTCATCCAGCTTGCATACCTTTATTTAACTTGAAATCTGATAAACTTCCGTTGGCGTTGAGAAGATGTAAATAGGTACTAAAATTACTATTTACTCCTGAGTGATCTTAGCGTGACGTAAGCACGACTGCATAGTACGATACATAAATTCAGGAGCAAGACATTAATTCACTGTGTGATCTTGTTATCAACATTTTCATCAAACTCGTACAAATTTTATATGATGTATGTATGGTTGATAATATGATTTCTCCCTTTTCGACCCCACTTAGGGTCATAGAAAGGCAACTGCCCTCGAACTACAGCACTTTCGATGATAATTTGATTTTAAAATCTTACGTATCCAGAGATGAAATCTTTAAAATATCCCATCTGCACACATTTTGCGGGATATTCTTCTGAAATCCCTCTCTCTAATGGGAAAGGTGGATGTTATAAGTGCTGGACTGGCTGAAGGGTAATATCTTGATGCGCAAAGTGAGTGATTGGACCGGAATAGGAACTGAGGAGGAGTTGTTCCTTGTTAAGGTCTGGCGCGGGACCAAGGAGCATTCGCAGAACTTCGGGGAGAACTAATATGACACAGAAGAAGATTTATTAACAGTAGACAGGCATTCTTTTTACCATGTCTCTATCCACGAACAAAATTTATGGCTCCAATGCCATAAATTAAATAAACTCTATTAGGGGTCTTTGTACAGTACTGTATACTGTACTTTTACACAATACCTGCATTTAAGCTTTGATCTCTGCGCTGTAGCTATTGAAAATATTTCACTTACCTATTGAATTTTACTACAGACTTTTAGAAGCGGCATTCAGAACAAACATAACGAAAATTTATGTCATTTTTGACATAAATTTTCTAAACTTTGTAGAATGAGTAGAAGTAATGCAATTGCGGCAAAAAATACATAATATTTTAAATTGGTAATAACTTGCTTTGTGCTTTTTTTCGCGAAAATAATAAGTCATTAAATCAATGGGTTACTTACACTTAGGTATGCAGACAGTCGGACTAGAGACATGCGTCATTATAGAGAATCACAAGGGGTCACATCCTCGAATGACCGGCACACTAGACGAGAGAGGTTATCATCTCAATGATACGGCAACAGGAACTTTCATTAAGGTCCCACGTCACTGGCACATCTGCATCATCGGGTATTGTCTGCTAATAATGACATGCCAGCACGTCATCGCCGGGAGCTGCGCGACGTCTAGGGAAGTCGCACCAAAACATTATCAGCTGTTAACATTAATAATGCTAATAATGTTATTAGTACCCATCTACCAAGTTTAATATTACATTTCGCAATTTAAGGAACCGACCATTTGAGAATTTTAAGAGTTTTTTTTTCATATCCACTTTCTAGCTTTTTACTTCTTCTTCTTGTTATGGTCGTTCACAATTTGACCTCCCCAAGCCATTGAATCGCATTACCTGTCAGTGCATGAAAGTTATGCAGTCCGTCTTTGCATACGTACATGAAGCACTCGTTTGTCAGATGATCGATTGCTTGTGTCATCCCACACGCACATACTTACGAGTCCGTCCATCCCCATTTATGTAAGTTTAAAGCCACACAGCCTACATCAAATTTCATTCGGTTGTTTCTTCACTATATCTTCTGGATTCAGTTGAAGTTGAGTTCTTCTTTTGGGTCAGCTACTAGATGCTGGTTCCTTACTAACGATGCGGTCGATTGTTGTCTCCGTTATTTGCCTTCAATCAACCAATCAAGAAATCTGCACTTGTAGCGGCAGCTAACCAAGACGGATGTCGGAATTGGGAACACCTACTAAAATATCAATTAATAGAATTTGAAAAAGGCTTTAGAAGGATAGAAAAAGTGTTGGGCAGGTTGGCATCGGTTTGTTAGCATTATAGTTGACCCCAAAAATTAATCTCTGATCTGATCCAGCAATCCTCTCCCTCGTCCACTCTATCCCTCCACTTTGCTTTTGATTATGAATTTTTCAAGTCTGTTGAAGTCCCGCCTAGCGATGTTCCCAAGGAATCTTAATACCCATCTGACACAAGGGGGTAGAATCTTTCATTCATTTTCCAACGATCCCAAACTAACTCAATATAGATGAATTACTGTCTAAAGTAGGTGCACCTCACTGTGGGGTAACTAGGTAGGCACGAGTATATGCATTTTTATGAAAATAAAATTATTGACACATTCATGATAAATAATAATGAACTTGATAAACTTGATTAAATAAATTATACTTAAAGTACCAATAGTAATGATTGATTTAAATATGTGTGCGTCTTTGCCCCAGCGACTTGGGCTTAAACCATTAAATTCAGTAGTGAAGGGGTCATTGGATTACATCGTCAATATGACAGACATTGGCTATTATCTTTATTTATTACGTCCACGTTATCATACGTACGTACTGTTACGATTGAACAAGCGCATTGAATATGTTGGTACGTCTGTAGTACTTTCATGATTATCATCAACAATGAAATTGCGTTTGCCTACATTTAGCCATCGTAGTCCATAAATAGCTATTGTCCCGGAGTGGCAGGCATTCATGAAGATACATAAACATTAAACATTGCACATGTGTCTATGTTAATATTATTGAAACAAAATAACACGCTTAAACCAGAGTGACCGCAGTTGCAACAACATATTGTATATTAAAATGATTTAGTTCTTATAAATCCATTTCACTCAGTTACCTGTCCCTGTAGATAATTTGAAATCGGTTTTCGACTACAAACGAAGATTTCGTCAATGTACGAGTAGAGTGCGAAAAAAATGAACTCTCCACTGGAACTTAATAAAAACAATGATTCAAACCAAACAAAGATACTTACATTAAAAACTAGCTTTTCTTACAGGCGTTGTCCTGTTTTTAAACTCTGTTGAATGTTAAAAAATTATTTCTGAAAGCTTGAAAGAAATTCTATCAAAAATCTGCGTAGGTACCATTGTTTTGAAACTGAATGGTTGTCAAGTAAATAAAAATTGTGTTGGTATGGAATTTTTCACAAACGGCGTTGTTGTCAGTAAATCCGTTCCATATTAACTTTAATATTATTTCTTATGCATTTTTTCAACTATTTAATAATTATCATGTTATCTGGAGCAGAGAAGAATCCTATAAACCAAGTTTCATAAAAATCTGTTCATTCGATCTTGAGTAATAAGTATTCGCACTACCCCAACATTCTTTTATACCTATTATGGATATAAAACGTGGACAGTCGAAAAATTCGTTTGTAGTCAATCGCTAAATGCAATTTGTCTAGGGCTGCAGGAATAAACTACCCCTTATCATGGCATTTTGTTCATGAAAATACCCTACTACGGACATTTTCAGAATGCTATATTTATTATGATTTTTCAAATAGCAGTCGATTACAATTTAATCTACAGAGAACAGAACCTTTTTTTTCAATTCAATTTATTCAATGAACATAATGTATAAAAATTAAATAAAACGAACACTAACAAATAAAAACCCCCACAAAATTATTGTCATTAAATAAAATGCCCCAGACAGCAACAGACAAACAAAACCATCACCGCGCTGTCTATCGCAGAGCTATTCACGAAAAATTTTAAGCTTAGATCAAGTAACATGTTTGAGACATAAGTATGCTTGCACCAAACACAAACAGTACTTAACGATATTTATGTTCTACAAAATGAGTTCAACATCGTCGTACGATAATTCTTTCCAAAATGTCTGCTTACTCCCTGAAACATCATGGGAAATAAAACATGACTAATAAAAACAAACAAAAATTTAAAAAAATCAGATGACAAACGGCATAACCTTACAACAATAATTAATCAAACTTAACTCACCTCTTTTTATTCACTCATATTATTATCACGTTCCAATTTTTAATCAAACTAAAATCATCTCTCTTGGTGGAAGTAATTAAAATAATCAAATTTAAATAAAAAACTTTTTAACTATTCCACAAGTTTCAAATAACCTGTGACCATGAAGAGCATGCCCTTTTGAAACATGGGCTTTTGAAGCTTGGACCCCTGACGTTTTTCAGGAACCCTAAAATGGATATTCATTTTATATGGACCCCTTGAATGATTTTAGAGTCCCCTAATGATTCAAAGGGACCACATTGAGAACCATTAAGTGAGAACATTTTTCGACATAATTTACCCATGCTGATGGAGCGGCCATGGGGGTTCCAAAGCTAGCCCCTAAGGTCCCCAGCTTAAATCCGATGGACTTTCGTCTTTAGAAGTTCTTATTAAGAGCTATTTTATTAAAATAAATACCTTATATTATTGAACAATAACGGGAAATATTGGTTTCAGGCTAAACAAAGGAACCATCAGTTTATTCTAAAGTACTACAATTTTAATTATAGGTTTAAGAGTGTATAACAATATTTTTTATCTTTATTTCAATAAATAATTTATATTATTTAAATATCACATCAAATTATGCATTTAGGTACCTCAAATAATTTAAAAACTGGCTTTTACCACCCATATAACAAAGCTGTGTGTTAATGAAAAAATGTTGAATATTGATACTTGCACAATAGGGTGTCCCGTTAAAAATGATGGCTAATTTTAGAACTCTGCTAGTCTTTGAAATTTGGAAAAAAAACACAAATTTTCATTAAAACTCCATCTTCATTCTTTGATTTGAAGTCCTAAAATATTAAACTGTAGGTACTTATAAGACGTCTAAACCATAGTATTTAGATATTTTGTGTGTTTCGTGTCAAATATTAGTCACATAAAAAGCCAGATTTGACAAGAAAACTACAAAGCCAATGCGTGATGCGTCCTTCTTGTTTTAACTTTCTTTGTGATATTATACTTCATTTCGCATATTGCAAGCTAATAAAGCTGACTTTTTTTAACTGTGCACAGAGACAGTAATTTTGTCCCGAATAAACTATTTTATTGTAAAGATTTTCGTTAAAATTAGTATGCTACCTTATATAATTAGTGAAGTGTGCCTTAAAAACAATTGAAATGAGTTGTGGAGCTCGACGTAGTGAGACAACCTTTCCTATCTTTGGACCTTTTTGTGAATTCAGTTGCAATCAGTTGCCTACTATATGTGACGTTATTATGTGTGTACTTTATACTAAAAATGACCTCAAAGTTAAATGTAACGGAAAACATCCCTCAAATTCTGAAGTTTTTGCTATTGTTAGCCAAAAAATTTAATTAATTGGATAAATGCTTCGATTGCAAGTGTCTCTTGTACAATTAATTCAATTAATTCAGTACCATTTTGATAAATACTTGACGATAAAAAGATATCCAAAAACCAAAATAAATGAAAAGTTTGAAACTAGATTACATGAATTTTTCACGACCAGTACAAAGACGTTGTTCGACATTGCATCAGGTAAGTGCATTTCTTTGGAGTGTTGTTCATGCGCAAAAGTAAACAAAGTACCTTTCAAAGAAAGACCATTTTTAATGGATCAAAGAACCGATAGTAGAATGGTTATAGGAATCATAGATAAAAAAGAAACAATGAAAATTGAAAGACGATTGCATGGAAAAAAAGATACTGGAATCTACACTAATACACCCAATGGATGTTATACTTCAATCAATCCCAAGTTCGTCAGTGGCTGTGCCAGAAAATGGAGATAGTATTCGTGAGATAGAAGAACTCTTACAACCGGCAGATATTTCTTTGGAGCCATCATCATCGTCAAGCAGTCGCAACACCTTATACCTACCTTCTGTTGCAAAAGTTTGTGATCGGTATGGTTTATCAAGCCGTTCTGCGGCAGCAGTTACTTCGACGGCTCTTTTAGATGCAGGTATCATCACTTCTGCAGATAATCGGTTCGTGATTGATAAAAATAAAATAGGTACATAGAGCTGTATCAAAATCAAGGGAGCATAATATGCAGAAAAACATAGAAAATATTTCTGTGAAGAGCGTTTACTTCAATGGACGGAAAGATAAAACCCTTATAAATGAGAAGAAAGTCGGTCATTTTTACCGTAAGTAAGTTAATGAAGAACATGTTTCCATCTTGTCAGAGCCAGGATCAATATATTTCCAAAGATAGGAAAGGTTGTCTCACTACGTCGAGCTCCACAACTCATTTTAATTGTTTTTAAGGCACACTTCGCTAATTATATAAGGTAGCATACTAATTTTAGCGAAAATCTTTACAATAAAATAGTTTATTTGGGACAAAATTACTGTCTCTGTGCACAGTTAAAAAAAAGTCAGCTTTATTAGCCTGCAATATGCGAAATGAAGTATAATATCACAAAGAAAGTTAAAACAAGAAGGACGCATCACGCATTGGCTTTGTAGTTTTCTTGTCAAATCTTGCGTTTTATGTGACTAATATTTGACACGAAACACACAAAATATCTAAATACTATGGTTTAGACGTCTTATAAGTACCTACAGTTTAATATTGTAGGACTTCAAATCATAGAATGAAGATGCAGTTTTAATGAATATTTGTGTTTTTTTTCCAAATTTCAAAGACTAGTAGAGTTCTAAAATTAGCCATCATAATTTTTAAAACTATGTTTTTCTCAATAAACCCTTCAATTCCAAAATTTTGAGTCATATTTTACATATAAATTTTATTTTTTTTATGTGGAATAAACGACGGTAACCATATAAAGAAAAAAATTATTTTTTCAAAACTTCAAGGCCCGGTAGAGGTCTAAAAGTAGTACTGTAATGAAAAACAAAATATGGGGCATGAAAGAACTCGTCAATACCCAAATTTTGACACCTCTTACGTTACGATACTCCGGAAAAAAAATTCTCCATACATTGACGGGACACCCTATTGCACAAGTTACGAGAGCGTTTTAGCATGATCCCATTATACCAGCCAAATGAAATTTGCAGAAATAATTCTCCATAAATAGTAGAAGTTTTTAAGATAGTTTCTAAAAAAAATGTTCCGAGATTTTTTTTGTCTAGAGCCTTTGAAAGATTTTATAAAATTTGTGCTTGGAAAAAATTTCTTAAAAAAAAATGTTTCGAACAATATCTATCGGGTGCTGACTCATAGCAATAATACCTTGCGTAAGGATCACTATCGGACTATTTCTAGAAAAAAAATCATGATCGTAATCTAAATAGTTTAGCCACAGTTACGTAGTTTAGTCAGAAATCCGGTTTTTATTCAAATTTCACAAAAACGTTAATAATTTTTGAACCACCCAATATCGCTGAACAATCATGGGGATCAAATCGATAGGTATTGAGGTTCTCTACCTCCCTGCTTCGGATTATCCACTACCAACTTAACACCGTGTATATATATTTTTTATATATAATGAATCTGTGCTCACTCAAAGTGAACACAAATACACTCCTTGACTCTTTCACAGTAAGCCACTTAAAGCTTGTGTCGTGAAAGAGGAAGATGGTTGGTACCTGGGATCGAACCACGACGTCCGCACCAAACAGTACAAAAGCCGGCTTTGTAACCGCCAGACCACCAACCACCAACCACTTTGTTTGAATGTAATAAAATATTTCTCAAAGCTTGAAATAGATTCTATCAAATACTTCGTACGGGTGCCGGTGTTTTGAAGCTCAATGGTTGTCGTAAATAAAAATTGTGTTATTAAGAAATTTTCAAAGATGACGTTATTGTAAGGAAGTCCGTTCCATACTAACTTTAATATTATATTTTATAGTATTTCTTATACATTTTTCCAACTTTTTAATAGTTATTCTGTTATCCGGAGAGGAGAAGAATCCAATAAAATAAGCATCATAAAAATCTGTTTAGCTGATCTCGAGTTATAAGTGTTCGCACTATCCCGACTTTCTTTTATATAAGATATTGTAGAAAGAACCTTAATTAAATAATTAATTTTCTTTTTTCTGGAACATCACTGAAATTTTTCTCGTTCCATATTAAAAAAAAAATCAATAGGTAGGCACCCATTTATAGAAACGTAAGATGCGGAAAAAATATGAAGAAAAAATAAATGTGACCTTTTGTAAAAATAATTGAAATTTGTCTCATTTACACATTTTGCCTGAAAATTAGATAATACACCCTAAGAAAATAATTAAGTTAAGGTCGAACTAAACTTTTTTTGTCAAAACCCCCTATAAAGTGTGCACCTACATACATAAGGCACTTGGTAATCATAATATTTTGCTCAATCATTTGTGGCCTCTAGTGGGCTCATTTTTTCTTGAGTGATGCAGTTTACTTCAAAATCTTCTTCTGCATGTGCCATATCGGGTCACCCTGGCGCGACATTTGCGATCACCGCAGCAAAGTTAAAAATCTTGGTGATTTCCCGGGAAACAGTTAACCAGAGTGATTTCCCGTTGCCGTCTGGTAATTAAAATCATATTCTTTTCTGGACTTCCTGTTTTGTTTTTACTGATTTGGTTGATAAAATCTGCGTAATATGCACGTGGAAGCAGCCTACGAGCAGATACAAAATTACTATTGGAAAATAATATGTTCTACAATAATTTATGAATAAAATATCCGTTTTAATATCTTGTTGCAGATTCTAGGAGAGTTCAATTGAAGCTTCTATTGAGTTTTTGTATTTACCAAATGTTAACATTGTTCTGCATCTACATTGTTACGTGGTTTCTACGGAGTCGGAATCTGCTTCAGCTTCTCTTCTTCTTTTAACCATGAATACTTGCCTCGGCTAGTGTTGGTAGAGCGGACTCCAGAATCTCTGGTCTTTGGAAGTTCGATCCAGGAGGAGATGATGATTTGTTTAATCAAAGATGTTGTTTGATAAATTAAGAAACACTTGTTTATTGCGTGTAACAGGAAATTGGAAAATATACAAAAGTTCAGATTTTTCACGTAATTCACAACAGTAATTGTATCAAATTTACAATCAATTAGAAAAAGTTTGCTTATTCTTTTAAAACAACAATAATAATCACTTTTCGTATCTATGAATATAATTGGTTGGATTCTAAGGAAATCGCGGTAAAATTGTTTGAGTTTCTCCAACTATCAGGGAGTACTCCAAAATTTATACGTCTGATTCCCACAAGGTGAGTTTAAAGAATGCCATTTTGAAACAAACGAAAAATACTTAACGGTCGTTTTTACTTGGGTCAACAAGTCCTTGATCATGTGACCAAGGGTGAGAGAGATGGAAGATATCTGCCTCTCACATTCACCATACTCAGTAGCGAAAATTTGACAACATGGGAATAGAATCTACGTCGTAAATAATTAAAAAGGGGTGGAGAGAAAGTGAGTGAGTGAAATGCATAGGCATCCATCCCACTTACACTAGTGCAATAATATCCATATTTGGCAACATGACCTGTGGCCTACGTGCATAATCGCACGATCAACAGAAACCAAATTATAAATAGATGCATACCTGTTAGTATAGGGGTAGGTATGTATAGCAATATTTGAAATTTATAAAGAATATTCCGTACTATGAGACGGGTGAAGCTTCATAACAAAAATACATGCTACAAATCGATTTTCAGTTATCAAAAGAAAAAAAAGAAAAAAAAAAAAAAAAGAAGATTTTGAGTACATAAAAATCTCTTAAGGAGTAACTGATCCAATAAGGTAGGATCAAGGAATTTAGAATAATCCTTGAACATTTAACTTCAAGAGTTCCAAAGTTGTAAGGGGTATACCAAAGATAGATACCCTAGTTTAGTAATTAGGTATAAAACAAAAAAAATTTATATTTTCATACATATAGATAAGGAATTAAACATGGCATGAGAAGAAAATTTGATTGTGGAAGTATGGGACAACCCTCATGAAGAGTAGAACCTAGAATGGTAAATTGTTTGTCACCCTTTCTTACCTATTCATCCATCCCTAACGGCCTTCATTCATAACCTCTCACTCCTAGATTTATTCATCAATAATTACTATCACACGGTTAGACAAACAACACAAAAAAAAAATTTATTAATTAATGGTTCAAAGCAGAGACTGCAATCCAATAATTCCACAAAAAAATTATTAATTAATTAATACAATTAACAATCCAACTGTCAAGAAGTAGAAGGTGACAGAATAGTAAACATAAACATAAAAAAAAATATAAAAAAAAATATATCGTACAATATTTCCTCTTCATCAAGGACATCTCTTAAGTATATCTGATAGTGCTCACTTAGATTATTATTAATTTTGATTTTAAAATGCCCATAACATTTCTCAAAGTGAGAAATGTCCACTGATTTAGTTTCACTGTTCACTGATTAGTTTAAGAGCACTCCTAAGGTTAGCTTGTAGCTCAAAGATTTGGAGAGAACTAATTTAAATGTTCTGGTGTTTGTACATAAAAAAAAAATTATTATATCATTTACAATTGCATAAGAGTATCCTGCAAAGAAAGAAATTCACTTCAAAAAAAAAAATATATATATAAAAGAAAGGTATCCGTTGCCCAAAGATTACGGATCGACAAGTAAGAAGAGATGTTAAACTTCATGCTAGCTATTGTCCTGGTAATTAGGACACAATACTAAGTTTTGGAGCGCCACCTAGTTTGGGAAAATACGGGGAATAAACTAGGAAAATTCCAATAATAAACCAAAACAAAAAAAATATTATCTTACCTCTTGACAAGAGAGAAAGATTTGAGTATGCCAAAGTTGTATAAGACTGATCCGAGCGTCCTCATCTCAATCGAATAGAAAAGTTAAGAATATACTTAAATAAAATAAAAAAAAAACGAGTTGCAACTCAAAAAAAAATTGTCTAAGATTATTAGAGAAGTAGTAACTACAAATTATCAGTAGACTAACGTTATGAGTCGACTAAAATATTAACTAATAATTAAGAAGATTTGTGGCCTTAATTAGGAACACCAAAAAAAAGATTCATTGAAATTGATGTTTGCTCTAAGCCAACAATGCTGTGACGAAAGATGTCATTTATACATCCGATAGCGTGCTTATCATTGCACAGATTTACAAGCCTGGCATAACCAGAAATGTACAAAAAAAAATTTCATTCAACACACATTATCATAAGGGTGCATTGCTCATTTACAGCTCTCAAAAAAAATTAGGAAGGTTGAGAGTGTACCAAAGTTTATTATTGCGCTTATCATAGCACAGATTTACAAGCCTGGCATAACCAGAAATGTACAAAAAAAAATTCCTTCAACACACATTCTCACAAGTGTGCTTCGCTCATTTACAGCTCTCAAAAAAAATTAATTAGGAAGGTTGAGAGTGTACCAAGTTTATGATTCGCACAAATTTTCTTAACGGGTGCGATTAGATCAAGGAGAACTGAATAGAGCATTCCAAAAAAAAAAGGAAGAGAATAACTAATATTGACCCTGTATGTAACAAAACAGTATAGAAGGTATTACTACGATTAGGGTAATATCATGAAGAAGAAATAGTTCCATGTAGATAAATCGTGACTACAATTAACGTTCAAAAAAAATTAACAATCGCCGAAGCGAAAGACAACAACACAGAATAGTATCCGCGCTCAATACCAAACTAGAAATTATATAGGACACCTAGAATTACACTGACCCAGTAAACAAAACGTATTCGACAAAAAAAAATATTAGTGGGGAATTTATGAAAAGAGTCGATATTCTGACGCGCTTCTAGGCCACTGGTTAGCCGTGATGCGGCGCGCATGGAAGTTTTGTAGGCCGGGAGCTGGGTCTAGCGGTGGGCATGGAAGTTTTTACGGGGCGAGCGGTGCAATTCGTAAACAGCTACGGAAGTTTACGTAATGAGTGATATGTCTGAACCACTCTCTCACAGGCTCAAAACATGCCATCTCGCTCACTCGCCGGCTCTGGGCGGAGCTGTGTGTCGGGAGCGCAACACGATTAGTGAGTGAAAAACCAATTTAATGAAGGAGAGAACACACATTTTTGTTAGTGATGTGAAGTTACAATATGAAAAGCGGAGCGGGGTAACGTCACAACATTTATTTATTAAGATATTCTGGGAAGTATTTCTATTTACTACAGTCACAAAAAAAAGGAACCTAGGACGTAATTCTTCCACAAGTTATTTGAGATAATTTTAATTATAAAAATTACTCGACAACCTACAGGGATGTGGGTGGTATAGAAGATATGTTAATGGAATTCACATAATTGAAAGAAGTCTTTCATGACTTAGCCTACATCCTCGGACATGGAACACGGTAATCTAATGAGAAGGCGTACCGAGTTCAAGTCGTTAGACGAAAAAATTAATTAATAAAAACATGAAGTTACACTTAGTGCAACAAAAAAAAATAAAAAAAAATGGAGATCATGCTTCTTACCGGGTAAAACAGTATTTAAACGTGGGTTGTCCCAATATGATAGCCTGAAGCAAGAAGTAAGCTATTATACTGGACCACAAGGAAGAGAGATGCCAAGTAGGATCGTATACTTGGAATTCTCGCCCTGCTCCTCCCAAATGAATAGCCAACAGAAGGTTGGGTTCCAGGAGGCACACTTAGGATTTCTGAATATACTTCGATTAGAATTTCTTTGTTAAACAAAATTCACATGTATTGGGGTGAGCCCAATTTGACTTATGATTCTGACTGTACGAGACTAGTCAGGGTGTTAAAAGATAATAAACGTATGGGAACGGGTCCTCAGGAGCCCTTTAACCATAAATCAAGATATGATAAAACCTAAACTATAACTTTATTATATCCTTCGTATGGAACCTACCGATGGATCCACTATCACAATCCTTTAGTTCAAAAATTGTTCTTGATATTTTACGTACTACCTGAGACTTAATGAAGCGAGGAGCTAATTTTTTTGAAAAATATTGCGAAGCATTTGAGAGATAATGAGATCTTCTCCATACCAGCTGACCAATTGACAAGGATATGTCTTTACGACGCAAATTATAACGGTCCTTATTTTTATTAAAAGCTTGTACTAACGTTTGTGAGACTTTATTATATAGATTTTCTAAGGTGGAAATGTCATTCAATCTTTGTTTTAAGGGATCAAATGTTTCAGACGGGGAATCATGATTTATCTGTAGTGGCTTATAAAAAGAGGCGTGGGGAATGTACTCTCTACCGAACATCAAAAAATGTGGAGAATATCCGGTAGCAATGTTAGTCATAGAATTTAAACAAGAACAGATTTTTGGAAGATGTTTACACCAATTGCGTTGGTCCTCCTCTACTAATATTGCCAACAAGGTTATTAGAGACTGATTATATCTTTCGGAGACATTATGTTGGGGATGAAAATATGCGTTATATCTAAGACCATTTATTCCGTGGGAATGTAAGAATTCTTTAAACTGTCGACAAACAAACTGTTTTCCGTTGTCTAAAACAATCTGTCGAGGGATTCCAAAGACTTTAAAGATTCTTTCGTCTAAGATTTGAATTATACTACTGGTATTTGCGGCTCGGAGAGGAAATGCCCAAGTTATTTTACTAAAATTACAAACTACAGTGAAAATGTAACGGTTTCGCTTATGACTCAGCGGTAAGGGACCTATGAAATCCATAGATATACTTTCCATGGGACGTTCAATTTTTTTAGGGTATTTCATAAGACCATGGGGCATTTGGTTATTATACTTGTAGGCCTTGCATATTTCACACTCATTCACAACCTGTCTAACAAGAGGTAATAATCGTTTACAGAAGTATGTACGGGAAATAAATTCGTAGGTTTTTTCCATTCCAGAATGACAGTTTCCCTTATGGTAGTCCAATATGAGACTTTCTATCTTACACGCAGGGACAACCAATTTCCAAAGGTGAGTGGGAGAGTTAGACAAGGAATCTTTTTTATACCTAGAATAACGATACAAGTGTCCATCATTTATCATAAAATTAGTGAACGATTGGGGTTTTTGAAGACAAGAATTGTACACTTTTTTATACCAGGGGTCTGTAATATTTTCAAACGGTTCGGGAACAGACAAACTAGAGACAGGAATACGGCTCAATCCGTCGGCAAGGTTGTTTTCGCAGCCACGCTTAAATACAAAAGTGAAATCAAACTGTGAAAGTCGGCAAGCCCATCTGGCTAACCTACCAGAAGGTGAAGAAATTGAGTTAAGGTATTTTAAACATCCGTGATCACTGACTACTGTAAAGTGTACTCCGTCTAGATAGCTTTTAAAGTGTTGTATAGAATCTACTATGGCGAGAAGTTCTCTCTCCGTGGTACTATAATTTCGTTCTGGACCGGACAATTTACGTGAATGATAAGCAATTATATATTCCACTCCATTTGAGTCTTTCTGGGACAAGAAGCTGCCCAAGGAAACTCCACTCGCATCACACGTCAATGTATACGGAAGGGAATAGTCTGGTGGTTTAAGTATTGGAGCGGAAATCATTGCTTGTTTCAAGGCTTGGAAGGCAAGTTCAGCTTCATTTGACCATTCAAATTTTTTACCGTTAAATTTATTACTCGTGAGGCGAGTCAAGGGAGAAGCAATCTTGGAAAAGTCCTTAATAAAACGCCTGTAATAAGACATTAATCCCAGGAATGAGCGGATTTCTTTACTGGTGGATGGTCTAGGGTAATCTTTCATAGCACTAATCTTATCTGGGTCCGTATGAATTCCCTCCCTGTCAATAATATGACCGAGGTACTTAAGCGATGATTTACAAAACACGGATTTACTGAGCCTAATTGTCAAGTTGGCTTCCTTCAAGCGCTGGAGAACAATTCGTAAGGTGGAAATATGGGAATCAAAATCTGAACTACAAATCAAAACATCATCAAGGAAACTAAATACTCGTTGTCCCAAATCGGAGAAAAGCTTATCCATAATTCTCTGCATTTCGGCGGGCACGTTTTTAAGGCCGAAAGGGCAGGTAACAAACTGGTACATCCCTTTGGATTCTACATAGAAGGCTGTCTTAGGTCTGCTTTCTGGACTCAAAGGAATTTGCCAGAAGCCGTAGCTCAAGTCTAAGGTGGTTAAGAACTTGGTGTCTCTCAGATTATCCAACATATGGTTGATATTAGGGAGTCTATAAGAGTCTGAGACTGTGACCTCATTCAATCTTCTAGGATCGAGAACGAATCTAGCTGTGCCATCGGATTTTGGTACACAGAAGCAGGAATTTAACCAAGGGGAACGTGAAGGTTCTATTATTTTTAAAGCTATCATTTTATCTACCTCTCGACACATCTGAATTCGTCGTACATGGGAAGCTGGATATAATCTCTGTTTAACGGGCAAATTATCACCTGTATCAATGACATGAGAAACTACATTCGTCCTACCCAAACCCATCTTCTCAAAAGAAATATTCTCGAATTCATTCATAAGGTCATCCAAAATTTTCCTCTGCGACACTGTCAAATCGTTTATGGAGTTAAGACATTTAGGAGCTGATTCTACATTAGACGACTGTTGATCAGATATGGATGCTACAGTAACATGGGTTTTAGTGGGGAACAAACGAGGAATTATTCCTGACTTTTCCAGAAAGGGTGACCCCAAAATGAATTGGTCAGGAATGGAAGGAACAATAACAAATTTAACATGCTGAATTTTATTGTTGTAACATAATGGCAAAACTATGGTACCTATAGATCTTATGGAATTATTGTCAACCCCACGAATATTTTGCTGACAATATTCAGGACGGAACCCTATTTCGATAAAAGACCGATATAACTGACCCCCTAGGACATTACAAGCTGATCCGGTATCAAGCAAGGCTCGGAGTTGTATTTGAGAGATAGAAAATAGCAAATAAGGGCGTCGATCTCTCTCGTTTATTACGGAAACTTTATTGACCTGCAATGTTGAAAAGAACAATTTAACACTCTGAATCCACGACAATCTTTCGCGAGCTGAGGTCTCGGGGCTCGGGAAAATTGCAGGATTCATTATTCGTTTTTTGAATTTCTAAGTGGGGGAGGCGGTTTACTCACGTCAGGTAAGCGTTGGCGTGGCACAGGATTGAAGGGTTTCCTAAACTGAAATGAATGAACATTATTGGCACTGGGCCCTGACTTAGAGTAGCAGTTTCGAGCAATGTGACCTATACGTCCGCAGTGAAAACATTTAATCATAGGAGCAGAAGGCTGTTGAGAAGAAATTGATTGAACAGGGTGTTTCCTTACTATCTTAACTTTAGAGGGAGAGCGGGTTGGAACTGCAACCGAAACACACTCCAACTCTGTGCAAACTTCATCCAGCTCAGCAATTGAGTTCGGTCTCCTGGACACTAATACACTGGCATATCTGCTATCTAATCCTTTTCTGATGGCCTTTAGGATATCTGACATACGCAATGGAGACTGTAAGGACTGATTCAAAAGGGTTATACGTGAAATGTAATCACTAGCACTCTCCAAAGGTTGCTGTGATGCAGTTAAGATTTCCAATCGTCTGTTGCCTTCAGCATCAGGCAAATCGAAGCGCTTGATAAACGATTGTTTAAGCTGTGTCCACGTTTTAACACTGTTATAAAATGTCCGGTAGAAGGCTAGTGCTTTTCCCTCCAAAAATTCAGGCAAGGCGGGGCCTAGGTTTTCCACTGGAAAATTTCGAGCTCGGGAAATTTCCTCCAATCTCAAAAAGAAATCCCTAACATCCTCGACACCGGAATAATGTTGAACTGGCCATGAACTAAAATTTACTGAATGTATGATGTGTGATTGGCTAACTGTAGGATTGGGTCTATCTAAATTTCTACGAACCGGTGTAATAATTAAATCATTGGAAACATTAGTATTTATCATTGTCACGGCTTGAGTGGGCGGAGAAGAAGGTACAAAACTATCACGAGGTGGATTAATCTCCGAGAGGCTATCAGGGCGTTGGATACCTAACAATTCCGAAGGGTGATTGTCACGCTGACCTACATCAGACAATAAGTTAGAATTGAAAAGTCTGCATTGCCTTCGCAGAGATTCAATACCTACATCAGGCTGGATACCTCTATTCAACAGTGCTTTAGAAAGTGTCTTGCATGTCGCCCTCTCCACACGCGGAATAACTCGATCGACCAGGGATGACATTATTAACAAATAAAACTACCGGAGTGTGACTATCTCAAACTTTGACTACCGTCGGGAATATTCGATCACAAGAAAGTCAAAAAAAAATTAAAATTATCGAAGTTTTATCTCGACTTCACTCACTTATCCAACATTCAAGGGAGAAAGACCCTTTCTCAAGGAAAGTTATTGAATTATTGTGGCAGAACAGAGTACCCAAATGCAAAAATAAAAATTTTCAAGAAAAATTGCAACAAAACACAAAAAAAAAAACTTTTCTAGTTGCCGTCGGCTGAATTTATCTGTAGGTATTGCAAAACTTTACGGCTCTTGGCCCACAACAAAATTTTAGCAATTGCAGAAATTTAAATTGAGATAATAGAACTTGCTAATACTCAAGAGAGAAGAAAAGGAAAAAAGGCAACTTAATACTCCATTATCAAAAAAAAAACTTTAAACACCAGAACACTGCGTTATTGCATTATTTAGTGATTTTCAAAAGAATTGGATTATTAATTACGTTTCGCTCACCAATTTCCTGTCCGGCATCTATGTGAGTCAAGGGAGACGCAGACAAGGTTCCTCTGGATGTCTTCGAATCTTGACGCTGCTCGCATTGCCATCAGCTCGTTCTGGATTTGATGCTCACACGTTGGAAAGCGCCATAATTGTTACGAGGTTTCTACGGAGTCGGAATCTGCTTCAGCTTCTCTTCTTCTTTTAACCATGAATACTTGCCTCGGCTAGTGTTGGTAGAGCGGACTCCAGAATCTCTGGTCTTTGGAAGTTCGATCCAGGAGGAGATGATGATTTGTTTAATCAAAGATGTTGTTTGATAAATTAAGAAACACTTGTTTATTGCGTGTAACAGGAAATTGGAAAATATACAAAAGTTCAGATTTTTCACGTAATTCACAACAGTAATTGTATCAAATTTACAATCAATTAGAAAAAGTTTGCTTATTCTTTTAAAACAACAATAATAATCACTTTTCGTATCTATGAATATAATTGGTTGGATTCTAAGGAAATCGCGGTAAAATTGTTTGAGTTTCTCCAACTATCAGGGAGTACTCCAAAATTTATACGTCTGATTCCCACAAGGTGAGTTTAAAGAATGCCATTTTGAAACAAACGAAAAATACTTAACGGTCGTTTTTACTTGGGTCAACAAGTCCTTGATCATGTGACCAAGGGTGAGAGAGATGGAAGATATCTGCCTCTCACATTCACCATACTCAGTAGCGAAAATTTGACAACATGGGAATAGAATCTACGTCGTAAATAATTAAAAAGGGGTGGAGAGAAAGTGAGTGAGTGAAATGCATAGGCATCCATCCCACTTACACTAGTGCAATAATATCCATATTTGGCAACATGACCTGTGGCCTACGTGCATAATCGCACGATCAACAGAAACCAAATTATAAATAGATGCATACCTGTTAGTATAGGGGTAGGTATGTATAGCAATATTTGAAATTTATAAAGAATATTCCGTACTATGAGACGGGTGAAGCTTCATAACAAAAATACATGCTACAACATAATAATTCGGTTATCTATTTTCTTATGTCCCCACATTTATTTTATTTTGTTTCCAAGACAAAAATAGAGATTGATCTGCGCGGAGTCGGACAAAACCTCTGGGAGTGTTGTTAAATACAGAGTTCACTGCATTTACTTTAATAATATATTTTGAAATATTTTAATACGATGTTACAAATTTATAATGAAAACAAACTTTTCAGTACATATAACTATAAAATATTATTTCCGAAATATATTTTCGGCTGACTATGGTGCAAATGATATTGCAATCCTAGCAGAAACAAAAGAAGAACTGAACGATCTGTTTAGAAAGTTGGATAGGCACCCATTTATAGAAACGTAGGATGCGGAAAAAATATGAAGAAAAATGTGACCTTTTGTAAAAATAATTGAAATTTGTCTCATTTACACATTTTGCCTGAAAATTAGATGATACACCTTAAGAAAATATTAAGTTAAGGTCGAACTAAACTTTTTTTGTCAAAACCCCCTATAAAGTGTGCACCTACATACATAAGGCACTTGGTAATCATAATATTTTGCTCAATCATTTGTGGCCTCTAGTGGGCTCATTTTTTCTTGAGTGATGCAGTTTACTTCAAAATCTTCTTCTGCATGTGCCATATCGGGTCACCCTGGCGCGACATTTGCGATCACCGCAGCAAAGTTAAAAATCTTGGTGATTTCCCGGGAAACAGTTAACCAGAGTGATTTCCCGTTGCCGTCTGGTAATTAAAATCATATTCTTTTCTGGACTTCCTGTTTTGTTTTTACTGATTTGGTTGATAAAATCTGCGTAATATGCACGTGGAAGCAGCCTACGAGCAGATACAAAATTACTATTGGAAAATAATAGGTTCTACAATAATTTATGAATAAAATATCCGTTTTAATATCTTGTTGCAGATTCTAGGAGAGTTCAATTGAAGCTTCTATTGAGTTTTTGTATTTACCAAATGTTAACATTGTTCTGCATCTACATAATAATTCGGTTATCTATTTTCTTATGTCCCCACATTTATTTTATTTTGTTTCCAAGACAAAAATAGAGATTGATCTGCGCGGAGTCGGACAAAACCTCTGGGAGTGTTGTTAAATACAGAGTTCACTGCATTTACTTTAATAATATATTTTGAAATATTTTAATACGATGTTACAAATTTATAATGAAAACAAACTTTTCAGTACATATAACTATAAAATATTATTTCCGAAATATATTTTCGGCTGACTATGGTGCAAATGATATTGCAATCCTAGCAGAAACAAAAGAAGAACTGAACGATCTGTTTAGAAAGTTGGATAGTATCTTGGTTGTTCGAATAATTCATCGGGAATATTGGTTTGGGAGTGGATCTTGACTAGGCAACTGAAGAAATTTTGTGTATCTTGGGAGTAGAATATCTAACATTCAGTTGCCTATGACATTATTAATAATAATAACTTCTTTTTGTCTATTTATACAACTTTCTTTTGTCTATGATTCTCTTGTTTCTATGACATTCGCTTCTTTTGTTTTAGTTTTAGTATTTGTGGCACTGAAGATGGTCGTGTGACCGAAAGGCCTCTGCCAAATAAATAAATAAAAAGTGAAATAAAACAAAGTTTTATTTAAAATACCTATTCAACATGGGATTTCACAAAGTTTCCGCCAGAAACATCAATAATTTCCTTTTCTATGTTTTGTTATTAGGTATTCTAATTCCATGTCAAATTTAATTACGTTTATTTAGTACTGACTGTACTGTACTGACCATCTCTGACGACGTTGTAACATTTGAGACCCAAGAAATACCAGAATACCATCACTCACGCTCTACTAGATAAGAGGGTCCATCCATGATTTTGTTGGTGTGATATGATGCGTACACCGCCAGCAGCAACATTCCTTACAGCATCACTGACACTATACTATACTATAAAAGTTGTAGAATCTACAGTGAATGCCTTCCATATTCTATAAATGGATATATCAATCATTTAGAGCTAACAGTTAGATTGTTGTATTGCCAATAAAAAGGTTGTAAAAAGTAAATAAATAATTACGACCACGTAAACATGACGTTCATTTATTTATTAATTTATTGAATCTCAAAGTAATCAATTAAAACAATTAATTGTAAAATATCAATGTAGATAAATTTCAACTCATAGATCACTCTCTCGAGAGTGGATTGCCGCGTTGAAAGAAAGAAGAAGAAAGAAATTTCAACTCAAGTAAATGACTCGATAAACATCGGTCGTTTCATATTTTTTTTTGCCGAGGGGGAAATCCTCATGGACACCTTTGTATTAGTGTCGGACTTTTTTTTTTTTATTTTTTTTTCTTTTATGACATTTACCTTCTGGAGAAAGTGTTATTTGCCATTATCATGTAGGGGCTTATGTAATATTATTTAAAGGCTCAAATTAAAATTATAAACACGTTAACTACCAACTAAAACTCCCTCTTACGCTGCGGCCACGTTCCTGCCATTAAGGCCTACCGCGGTCGCAGACTGTCTAATCATCTCCTTTGGTCCTTCTGTCTACCGGTTTGTCACCTTCCTTTGTTTTAATGATTTTTTTTACTAAACAGATATACCTGCAAACAGTGATGGTACACAAATAGTTTTTTTTTGTTTTTGTTTTGACATTGCATCCAAAAAAGGATGATACAGCCAGACACTTGTCATATTAAGTCAAAACAAAAGCAAACAATAATTCATAAAAAGAGAAAAAAAAATTACAACAAAAGCATGTTTTTATTTATGAAGTTAAACAAAATGTTATGGACATCTGGGGAATTAAGAGAAAGCAAGTAAATGATACATAAGGGAAAACTGACGTTTTTGAAGACAAAATAAATACCCAAGGAGTCCCTCGGTGGACACCCAAAAAACACGTGATCTAGCGTTTCTTCATCCCATTCGCATTCACATAATGGAGATTGAACAAGGCCAAATCTGAACAAGTGACTATCCAGTCGAACATGTCCAAAACGCATCCTGGATATGTTCACTATGAAACTCCTAGACATTCTATAGTATGGACAACGAAAAAACTAGTTAAGACTTCCTCCATAAAGGCTTCTATTTCTCCCCAGGTTTCTTTCTTGGACAACATTTATTTACATCAATTAGGGTGTCCGAGGTGTCGGGAAGTTTGGCATCTGAAGATCCCTTACCTCATTGCGTCTCTTTTCCTCCCATTTTGGACACATGAACAGGGTATGTTCTGCTTCATCTCCTCCCGCACCACAATATACCTAAGCATTCCTCCGACTGAGCCTTCTGTATCTTTCGTAGGTATTTCCCAGAGACTCCATGTCCCGTCATGCACTGTGGGATTCGAAAATAGACTTCCACAACTTTTCTATTTATCCACGGGTCGATATTTTTTATAAGTCACCGTGTACATCGACCACTTATGCCGCCATTGCATTCCCGTTGCCAGGCTATCATCGTTTCTCTTCTTTTTTCCATCCTTAGTTCCGGGTCATCTTTCTCCCTCTCATCACATAGTTTTGCCCTCTCTAGTGCCTGTAGGTGCAGAGGTAAAAGGCCAGCCAGCATCACTGCGGTATCTCCAGAAACAGTCCTATATGCATAGCATACCCTAAGTGTTAGGGTAGGTTAGGGGCTAAGAGCTAAAGACCTTTGTGCGTTCTCAATTATTCTTATCTTGTTAGTTCGCTTCTCGAGTGCTGTTTTATCGGTTGTTTCACCTATTTTTAATTTTGTTTAAGTACTTGCTTATTTTTTTCTCTATAGGATACTTAATTACAGTTATTAAGTAATTTTACAAAGTTTAATATAACATTTTTATATAGCTATATACTCATTATATTATTTATTTGCTTTATATGCTATATATTTTCCTTAGTTTGATCTACTATGATTCTTTTTCATTATATTTTACTGTTTTGAATTTACTTATACCTAATCATCTCTCTTAAACAATATTACTTTCAAATATCTTATGTGTAGTTACTTTTTTTTATTGTTTACTTTATCCACTTTGTTTTTGTATTATTTGTGTTTCTGTCAATCTATTATTATTTGAAAAAAATAACAACTAATGACTCCAACAATTCACTACTAATGTTCGATGTTTAAATGGAACAAACCACTACGGGCTTACGACCGTCTTCTACTGTTATTTTATTATTTATTTAAAGGCACATGTTGTGCCGTATACAATATACATATTCAATCTTACCATAATGACTGGTATTCTCAAATTCACGTTCCAACTCAACGCAAGAAGCTCTTGCTTAGAAATTAATCGGTTGCCAGTAGTTACGCATCTAACGTATTGGATAAAACATTTTCAGAATAGAGAAATGTCAAAAGTCTCAATAAAAATTGGATACGACGCGACTCAATCGTCTGTTTTTCATTTCAGAATAACAATCATAAATTCAGTAAAATTTGGTTTAAATGGGGTCTATTCTTTCAACAATGACTGGTAGGTATTCTCAAATTCAGGCTCCAACTCAACGCAAGAAGCTCTTGCTTATAACTTAATCGGTTGCCAGTAGTTACGTAACCAATGTATTGGATAAAACATTTTCAGAATACAGAAATGTCAAAAGTCTCAATAAAAATTGGATACGACGCAACTCAATCGTCTGTTTTTCATTTCAGAATAGCCGTCAATGTATCCAATAAGTAAACATACATCACATGTCGTGATGTATTTCCTACTACACCGCCATCTCTTGGATTTTTTTTAAGTAAATCAATTTCTTATAGAGGAATTGTTTTGATTTCAAACTTAAGACCCGTCGAACTTCATCCCGCATCCGAATCAACGATAACTTTTACATAATGCAATAAATTATTAGCTAAATTTAATTAAGTTTTTATGTCGTAAATTGCATTTTATTCATGTAATAAGTCAAAATTATTTTTTTAATTGGGTTAGGTCGAAGGTCGACGGGCGGGTCAGCTAGTAAATAAATAAATTTCCAGTCACTCACGACAAAAAATAACGTCATATTACTGTGAAACATCTGATATGTAGGAAGACTGAACATTTGTGTAATTTTTCTATTTTCCTCGCATTTTTTCATATTTATTCACCGTTTAAAAAATTAATGTCCTATACTAATACAAATATTCCGTAAACAAAACTAGCAAAATCGGTCCAGCCGTTTTCAAACCATCCCACCTCTAATGCTTTTACGTTCCAAATAATATATATTTAGTTTCATAATTTTATATGATGCACACCCCAAAAACACTAAACATTAAAATTTCCTTATGAGTCATTGATTAAATAATGTAAATAATGATGCATTATATAAATTCCAAATTCTTTTGCATACATCTCCAAAGAGATATGAATTATAGATTCTTGCGATCAGACCTTACAAATATAACCAACTATTTGATGCAACCATTCAATCAATTAGTGTTCGATTTTAAGACAGTGGTAAATTTAATACAAAATTGAACAACTACGGACTTACGACTGATTACTGCTGTTTCGAAGGCTGGGTTAGTATGATCACTTGACGTTAATAACGTTCGCCATTTAGGTGGACGAAATTTTCTGTTTCTTTTTATTTGGAACTAATTTGGCTAATAATACACTTAGATAATTTATATGATTATTTATTATTTTTGCAAGTAGTTTAATTTTTGCTTATTATATTAGGTATAAGGTGTTGTGGGTACGGTATCTCTCAGCTGAACAAGGTTATGACGTCAATAAACACCCATTACCGCTGATAAAACCTACAACATTTCATCATAATCATCTAAGTACTCCACATAATATATTACATTACTTATATCACACCATTATAACTATACTCGTTTTTGTTAAACGTGTGTTACCATGATTTTTTACACACCGGAATACTGTTACGTTCTCGGGTCACTGCGTCGGTAGATACCTAGATGATTTAAGTACGTGGAAAACAGCATAAAATATATATAACTTTTTTACGGACCCAAGTACTTATATTGGATTATTTAGACTGGATTTTTCTTTGTTGGATAATTGTAGAAAACTAACGGCCGGTTTCATAAAAAGCGCAAAAGAACACTTTAAAATTTAAAGTTTCCATTAACGGCCGGTTTCATGAAAAATAAAGGAGACTTTAAACTCCCTTTAAAAAATAACGGGTTTCATAACAACAAAACGACATTATTTTAAAACCGACTTTTAGCTAAAGTACCGTTATTCATTATCATTTTTAGTTAAAGTCGACTTTAGGTAGTTCAATTTTTACCACCGGAGTTCATAGAAAATTTCGTGGCGCTTTCTCTGTCACAAAGATAAACATTTTGTATGCGGTGACACTGTGGACAAAAATGACTAAAATAGGGCGGAGAAAATAGCAAAACGGGAAGAATATTATTGTTTACAGATTTCGTTTACTAATTCATAAACCATAATAATAAATTAACACAAAAAACGGCACTTTGATGCTCTATTGAGAAATGAAATTGACAGATCAACAGAAATTCCGCGAAAATATTAGTAAACAACCTATGTTTTCCATAGATTTACAATGTAACACTACCAACTGCTACCAACTTTAAAATATTTTTTTTGACATTTCAAATTTTATCTGGAATGTTTTTTATGAAACGCGTCATCTTAAAGGAGTCTTTAAATTTTAAAAGGAACTTTAATTAAAGTGTTCTTTTGAAGCTTTTTATGAAACCGGCTGTAAGTAAAGTTGGCGGGTTTCATAAAAAAATATTTCCGCGCACTTTAGCTAAAGTTTGAAATGTCAAAAAAATATTTGAAAGTTGGTAGCAGTTGGTATTGTTACCATGGAAATCTATGGAAAACATCGGTTGTTTACTAATATTTTCGCGGAATTTCTGTTGATCTGTCAATTTCATTTCACAATAGAGCATCAATGTGCCGTTATTGTTATTAATTTATTATTATGGTTTTTGAATTAGTAAACAAATCCGTACAGAATAATATACTTCCCGTTTTGCCATGTTTTCCACCCTATTTTTGACATTACTGTCCACAGTTCACCGTATACAAATGTTCATCATTTATGACAGTTAAAGCACCACGAAATTTTCTATGAACACTGGTGTTAAAAGATTGAACTACACTTAAGTCAACTTTAGTTCCAGTAACGGGACTTTAACATAAAGTGTCATTTTGTTTTTATGAAACACGTTATTTTTTAAAGGAAACTTAAAATCTCCTTTATTTTTTTATGAAACCGGCCGTGAGTATTGTAAACGTTACGTTTTTATTACCTCTGACTTGGTCTTTTTTTCGGGTCCCATAGAGAATTTATCATATTCCAAGGTGCACTTGCTCCTATGCTAGATTTGGACATAACTGTTTCTTCATCCATTACCTTATACTATCATTGATTAAATCGGCAACAAAATTTGAAAAAGCTTTGATAGATCTATGTACATACACTTCCATTCTTGCCACCAGCAATCGTCGTTCGATCTCTTTATCGCAATAGTTATATATACATAGATACCAGCAAAATACTTGGCGCACAAACCATAAACGGTAAAACTTAATAAATTTTAAACAGTAATCTTTCAAAAATATATCACATAGCTAAGAAATCAAAATAATATTTTTGTAAATTCATCTTGTTTGAAGCCAGTGAACCCGGGAAGCCCAATTGTTGTGCCAAAAGTCTACCGCGACCAAACTAGCTTATTACTATTAAAAATATTGTAGGAATACTGAATAGGTATACTTAGTCACCAAGTCCTATAGGTAGATGGTACCACCACAAAACGAACGACGCTATACGCCGGCACACCCAGCACTGGCCCATCACTTTCATCATTATGGAGAGGAGATGGATATATGGCTGGGACATGTGTTAAGGATGCCAAATGACAGTTGGCCGATGAGCGCGCTGTTATTCCTTCCATCCAGATCTCGAGGACGTGGAAGACTCTCTCATACCGTGTTCTGTTCCTGCGAAGCAGGATACATAGTGTGGGAGGAGGTCATAAGCATTGCGCAAGATCGAGCACAATGGAGAACTCTTTGTTGCTTCCCTATCTCTCTAAAAGGGATTCAAAGGGGAAGTGGTTGGTAGACTAGCGGTTACAACGCCGGCTTTCGTACTGTTTGGTGCGGACGTCGTGGTTCGATCCCAGGTGCCGATCATCTTCCTCTTTCACGACACAAGCTTTAACACTGTGAAAGAGTCAAGGAGTGTATTTGTGTTCACTTTGAGTGAGGACAGATTCATTTATTAACAAAAAAAAATATTGATTGATTGGGTCCTACAGGATTTTTAAAACACGTACACGGTTGAAGATCTAATTGGGAATATAGGCATTATTATAATATTTAGGTAAATACAAAGATTTTAAGGGACCTAATAATATGATCATGTCTCGACCTAACTGTCAGGGCGACCGAAGGAGACCTTCGCTAGAACGCAAGAACATGACTATTATTCGACTTGTTGGTATGATGATGGTTTGAAATATATTAAACTACCTATTGGATTATCGAAGAAATAAAAAAATCCTTATTATGGTTTGAAGAGCATAATGGAGTTGGGTCCCGCATCTGACATTATAATAGGTAATACAAAAAATTCCACCTTTAATTCGACATTGAGAGTCATTTTTTTTCTACCTGGAGGTGCGATGCAGGTAAACTATTCACACACCTATGACTGCATCTGTGCACAGACCTTCAATTTAATATTACATGCATGGATAGATTACAACCTACAACGAAACTGGTCTAGTATCTTCACTATTTTTTTTTTTTTTTGAGATGGGACCTATTTCTATTTAGCGAATGCTAATATTTTTTATGAAAATAGGCATAAAAATGGATTAAATTAATCAAAAAATATTACAATAATTAATAAACATTACTATAATTTTATGTGTTTTATACTCACATACACTTCGATGTGTTTGACATTGACGCAGACGCATATATATTTTGTTTATCTGTGGTCAAATTGAGAAAAGATAAATATGGTTTGTCTTTAATAATAATAGAAAAAACTTTGAACATATCAACAATTCAAATTTGACGTATCCATGTCATTGTTATTGAAAAAAAATTGTGAAGTAGCGCTCGCTCAGTTTTTGACAAAGTAATCTTAATAATGTTCAAACTTAATCTAAATTAATTATGGTCGAATTTCGAGCACTGGTCAACCACTCGTATGTATTATTATATCAGATGTTATAATGTTATCAGAAGTTTTGTTGCCAAAATTCATTTTTATACGAATAAAATAAAAGTAAAGGGAAAAAAGTATTGTGTACCTGTAGTAAAGATTCTCAAAACATTCTTAAAATTTTCAGATAATACAAGTCAAAAGACTTAACAATACTTAGGTATGTGTATGAAACATTTTCCATCATGATAGGTAAACATATTGTTAACTCGTGAAGGACACTGGAAAGATAAACTAAAACAGAAAGTTATCGCAAGCCAGATAATCCTATCGCTCCACCAGCTGTTTATATAATGATAAGGGCGGGATTAACCCGATATTCCATTATATCCAATAATTAAACTTGCGTCCCTACTGTCAATATAATACAGTACAAAACTCCCTTTTTGACCACACTTAGGTGCATAGGGACGCGACAAGAGACCTGGGTTCAAATCCTGCCAGGTGTAAAGGTAGTTTTGACATGTTGAAGGTTCTTATACATTTATTTATTTAAAAAAAAAATAGAACAGTTTACGATTCAAAGAGTCAACTTGTCACTTGCTTGTACACTCACTGTCAAAGGAATTGCTTAATTATGTACTTTAGTTGATCATATTATTTTATACTCCTCCGAGAGTGCGTGCAACAATCTCCACTATTGACTCTTTTCATCTTACTTACTCGTGTGCAATACAATAAAATTTAATTAAAGACATTGTTCTCAAATCCCAACGCAAATAACAGCTCTCTTGTTTGAACACACAAAGAACAACAGTTTTGTTGTTTGTACAAAACAAAAGAACGTCGTTCGAAGTAATCCAAATTTTCCCGGTATCTTTTCATTGTCCGATTCTGCATTACCGTCCACGCAAATTCAAACAATGAATTGCATGTTTTGCACATTAAAATTTTAAATTGTTCATCACAGATATCTTCACCAATTGTCTGAAAACCAATAATTACTGGAATGAAAAAAATCTGGAATTCTTTCCGGCAGCCCATGAGATGGAGGAGTGATGTGATGGTAGAGTGAAAAGGAATCAGAAAACAATCAGATAATTTCGTATATAAATGACTCAAAAACTAGTTTTAATGCCCATTCCCTCCAATAGCAATCACGTTCTGTTGAGGTTTTCTTCAGTAGCTATGAGAATGCTTATATTATTTAATATCTGTTAAAAAAGAATGTTCATTGTTTTTTTTTTTTGTTGCTAAGTATATTTTCTTCCTCTCATCGGACGAAATGTGGGAGGAGGTCATAAACATTTGGCGGGATCGAGCGCTATGGAGAGCTCTTGTTGCCTCCCTATGCCAAGAAGTGGGGCGTAAAGGGAGTTCGAATTTGTATTGGTATATTCTTGTAAAGATATCATCTTAGCTTACCGACCCAGAGAGTCGGCTTTTCATCTTCAGGTCCATACCTAACAATACACAATATATCTGAATATACTTTTTATTTCCATTGTCTGTAAGTATATTTTTTTTTTTCGCATTTTTTTAATTGTCTTTTGACCACTTTTTATAATTTTTGCAATTTTGTAGTCTTTCATGTGAATTATTATTTGTATACGTGTGCATGTGTTTATATAATTTTAATCATTATTGTACTGTTTCTGACACTCCCAAGTGCCTGAATGGGCTCATGGGTGGAGAAGAAAATATATAAAACAAATAACGTTTGTCGACAGCAAACTCATCCTTGAATTTTTCGATCAATTCTCTTATATTGTGAGCTAAGAGTAATCCATAAAAATTGAAATGCGGTTTCTCAACTTTTTTGCTAAATTCAAAAAGAGATTTGCCATCATTTCTGAGATTAAAAGGGAGGAATAATTTTGAGGATTGAAAACACATTTTGACAACTCGCCATTTCTCACTCAAGAAGGTTATACCATCTATAGAAAATCATAAAAAGAACATTTTAGTGTCAATTTAGTTTGAATAATTTGCTTTACAAATTTATCTCTTGAAACGATAAGGAAAATCTAAATGAAAACCCATAAACATATCAATTAAGTATATTCAAATATTTTAATTAAACCATACATAACATAATAAAAGAAACAATAATAAATAATAATAATAGCTTAAAATAAGAAGTATTATAAATATTTGGAATGTATTTAATACTTATATTATTCTGAAAACACAAACTTTTCAGACTTTGGTTGTTTTTATTTTTAAAATAATTATATGGTAATAACATTATTTTGAAAATTATTTTTTTGGTACCTACATATTGCTTATTTTTTTAGGTATTTCTTAGAGCACCCAACACGGCAAGAATATTTAAAAGTTAAATAACACAAGTTTGAATGCTAAACAGAGTGACACAAAAAAACGATTAACGTACAGAAAAAAAGATTATATTTTTTGGGACAACATTTGGGTCATTTTCATAAAAAAAAAGTACCCAAATGTTGTCCCAAAAAATATATATACCTACATAAATGTGACGAGCTAATCTCATTTTGTACTACACCTACAATGACAATAATGTGTTGACTATTTACTATAAAATATATAAGATGAACAATAATATTTTCAATAATAATTTTAATTTCCAACAAATCATAAATATAATAATAATTATAAATATAATATCAACTACAAATTTTCTCATTAATCTTAGACAAAAATATGTACCAAATAAAACATACGCATTTTACCTATTTCTAGTCATAAAATTAACTTAAATGTTAGAAATAGATACCAACAACTGCTAATTATAGTTTGTTCTTAAGGTACCTATTACCGATTTTGAAATAACAGTTCCATTACATAGGACAAAATATGTAATTATTTTTATAGAACAGAATGTTCGAAACCGGTCGCGTGATATTTTTTATTTCATTCTTAAACTCAAATACTTTGAATCGTATATTCTTGATTTTTTATTTACTCTAATGATAATAAAATGCAATTTCTGAACTACTCTGATTAGGTATATTTTATCGACATATAAAAAAATGTATATACATTATACATTTTTTTGTATGTCGATAAAATAAAGTTGCAATATTATTGAAAAACACTTAATATACGTCAAATTTACGAAAGATAAATATATTTTGCAATATTTCAAAGGTATTTTAATAAAAAATACAATTATTCTCCTCAGCGTAGGTAGGTGATAAAATCACACATATCATTTTTAGTTAAATATTTTTTGTAGGCGTGCGATTTTAATATTTTATTATAAGATACGTATATTCACTATTATGTTTGTTTAACGAAAATATGCAAATGAAACGAAAATAAAAACTATAAATTACTAAAAAATAACATGTAGGTACATATATTAAATACGTAACAGATTTGGCAAGATATTTAAGCTACAATTTTTTTAGATAAACCATGAAATTTAGTTGGTTGATTTTTGTATAGGTAGATATGTAGGAATTGTTATTTGAACTGCAAAGCAAAATAACAATTCAAATTATCCAAAGCACGAGCCCTGCTCAATTTTGGGGGTAAAATATATATTTAAAAAAATGTATAAATTTATTATTGTGTAAATGTATTTTCAATGTTTCTTTATTTTCTCAATAAAAATATTTGAATTTGCAGTCATTGTTTACAACATTACTGCAATATTTGTTTACAAAAATACAAATATTTATCTATTTCTTATACCAAAACGTATATTTTTATACCAAAAATACATTAAAAAAGTTTGACACGCTTTTTTTAAATATTGTTTAAATTTTTTGTATTTGTGAAAAAAAGTTGAGAATTTTAAAAAAGAACTGCAAAAATTGTATAAAAAAGTTTGTCTAAGGAACTTGTATGATGAGTAGGAACTATAATTGTTGCACACAGAAAAATAAATTTGATGAGTATGACATGAACACTTTGCTTTTATTTTTGAACGTTTCATTCAAAGAAACTTTCTGACAGAAAACATAAATTTTATGAATAGTAACTGTTTTTTTGCACGTAGATAAATGAATTTGGGAAGTACATTTTAACAGTGGACATTGTCTTTTCATATTTTCAAACAAATAATAATATGACGTTTCAGAAACTCGTATGTACGTAAAATAAGTTTGATGAGTAGGAACTGTTGCACGTAAAAAAATAGATTTGATGAGTAGGACTGTTGCACGTAAAAAAATAGATTTGATGAGTAGGACTGTTGCACGTAAAAAATAGATTTGATGAGTACTACTGTTGCACGTAAAAATAGATTTGATGAGTAGGACTTTTTTCTTGTGAGTGACAGCATTGAAATTCGACATGTGTCATCTGTGGTTTGTTCGATTAAAACAAATCGTTATAAGTGTGAAAACTTATTACAGAAATAGGGATAGCTGTGATGAGAGAGGGCACGTTATTTGCCAATCATTCATCCAATCCAATAGTGGTCAAAAATTTTTAAGATTATTGTCAAAGATTTTTTCGTACGTTACGTACAGGTTGGTATCTTGAATTGCTGCCGTTAACGAGAAGGGCATCGCCAAAAAATATCAAATCGGAAACATCTTCAACAACTTGAAAATTCACTATGCAAAAAGTCGAGGAAAATGTCATGAAAAGAGCCTGTTATCAGGGCTGCATGGGATGTGGGTGTGATCCAGACATAATCGAAAAAAAAATGGCAGTTTATATTTTAAAACAAGACAAATCGGTAAACGTCCTATCACTTAAATCATAAAAAACTCTTAGTTTCCATTAACTTTCAACAAAAAAAGAAAGTAAAGAACCTGTGTTGTGACAGGTAGAAAGACTTTATAGGTAAACAGAGTTGTTATTTTTTCATTCTCCTCGCACATTTTTCATATTTTCTTATCGTTCAAAAATACCCTGAGCTAATATGAATATTTCGAAAACAAAATCAGCGAAATCGTCTGAGCCGTTCTCGAATTTTAGCAAGATACACGCACAGCTTATCATTTTTACATAAAAGTGCACTCTTAAGCAATGTACCTAATTATAATATAATATATTTTTTTTATCTAGTGGTTAATGTATTTTTTTAAATTTAATCAACCGAGTATCCACTCCCGGTCAGGACACACACTTATATTGTGATTGTATTGGTGAATAAAAACATTGTTTATTAATGTGTATGTATTTTGTTTGATAGTACAACAACGAGCAGTCAACGTCAAATCCTTCCCACGGAATTACAAAGCATAATAGCGATATTGCGCAGGGTGATCAAAATGTATAAATACATAATAATATGGCCTTAACTCCGAATGAGATGTTTGAATATCGAATTATATGTCAACGATCTGAATATATTTTTTTCAAGGTGCTGAGAATTTTTATTAATGGTGGCAACACTACGAACCTATGATCACATTTTGAAAATAGAACAAAATTTGACAGTTAGGTACTTTTGTTTTTGCTTGAAAATCTTAACTCGCTCTAGGTTAGGTGAAAAAACACACATTTTATCTTTAAATTAAAAGACTGATAGGAAAGGTGGAAAAATACTTTCTAGTCCTACATTGATGTAAATACCATCACGCCGTCTCCCGCAAGGGGTAGGCAGAGAAAACGAACCTCCACTCGTTTCTATCCAAGCACAATTCTTTCGCTTCTTCTCACTGACAGATTATCATTTCTTATACAACTTATCCTATTTCTCTTACTTATGGACTTCCTTGAGGACGGATTCGATGTGTTCGATCCATGTAATTCTCAGTCGGCTCGGCCTTCTTACACCTTTCCTCTAAGCCTTATAAATTCTTTTTGTCATTCTGTTTGCATTCATTCTTGCCACATGTAAATCGATCTCATTGATTTTATCTACAAGCGAAGATAGGTCAGGTGTAAAGGAAACGAAGATGCTGCGTGTTTCTGAATAGAAATGAACCTTTTTGTTTTTTATTTTAGAAAAAGATAAGATTTGTTAAGAAAAACATTTTGACATTTTAAATTATTATTTTAGCAAAAATGTTGTATAATGCTGCAAAAATGTTGTTTGGTGTTGCAAAACAGTTGTATAATGTTGCAAAATATGTGGACTTGCGCTGTTCGTCCAACGAGGAACGCAAAAGGAGTGCTGTGGATAGGGTGGAGTAGAAAGAGAGAGAGGTCAACATTACTGCTAAACACAATCCTAGGATTGTCACCAGAGAAGAAAATTGAAAAACTTATACCCACGAATAATGAAGCCTGTTGGTCCAGTATTTTATGATATTAAAATCGTGAAAATATAGGCTGCACTACGCCAGCATTTTTATGAGAATGGATTATGGTCCAAACAATATGATAAAGTTGGGAAAAAATCTTGTTGTAAACGATCGCAAACCCTAATCTGGTGACGTCCATTCTGACCTCGCCGTAGAATTGTATTAACACACGCCAAAAGGCAAGCCACAGTCTCCGCGGTGCATGAAGTAGGTACCACACAGAGGCTATTGGATCAGCACTGAATGACGGTGGATATGAGTCTGCAATGGATCTGGGCACTTAATCTGTATGTTGACTTTGAAATGCAGGACATAGGTATACTAAGATAAAATAATACAGCAGTTTTAGAGAGTCGCATCAGTCGTTGTTCAAAATGTTGAATGCGTTTTCCAGCCTCTCTCGGATTGTTCTTGATGAGATATTTCTAATGATTGCCAAAAATCTTGTGGCTGTAATAAAACCTTTGCATTTATCAAAAAGCGGAGGAATCACGTATCTAGTATAACTGGAGATGTATTTACTTATAATAGTTTTTAAGAGCTTCGTCATTGTCATCTATCTATGACGAGTGACTGCTATGTTTAAGCATTCAACTCTTTGAGGAATCGACGTAGAATTATCGTTATGCATCCACTAACTAAACGACAGAAAAGTTCATAGATCACTCTTGCACTAAATCGACTAAACAGAGGCATAGGAAGGCAAAAAGAGACCTATCTAAAAAGAAAATTAGGTCTAGTTAATAATAAACCTATTCTGCATTTAATGTCCGCGTTAATTTGCTTTGTTCTGGGACCATATTAACGTTATTTACAACTGAAAGCTACAATTAATAATGAAATATGTCGGTACAACTTTAATTTTATCACTCATATTTATCAAAATTATTAACAAGCAGATTTGACAAACCTGTTAATAATAGAAAAACTGCCTATTAATTATATTTTTGAAATTTATTATCTAGTATTTAATGACTTATCGAATGTTTATGTTCTGATATCTAATTCAGATTTTAATATAATAAACTATTAGAATGATCTTAAACTGGTGATTTTTTAATAAAAATAATCATAATCTACACAAAATTACGTAAATCAATATAAGGCATAATATATACACTTCCAAACAAGACGAATCTATGAAGTCAAGGATATTGTGTGATGGGCAAAACTAGAAGACGCTCCTGAAGTAAATATTATATAATCAGTGGGGCTAGTACGAGTTTTATCGAAAGCTAATTCCACGGAAATAAGTGCTTATTAGTGTGCAATTAGTGTTCTTCAATCGAATCGAATCATTCGATCATTTTTGTATGGAAATTTTTCGAAACTCTTTCGATTATCGTTTCCATCATTGAAAACTAATACTAGGGCTACTGTATTAACTTCAATACCAGCAGTTATTCGACCTCCAGTCAAACTAGTAAAATCTCTTTGGTGCTGGTCCATCTGCATTGATTGTTGAATATCCGCATCCCAGCAACAAGAAGACTCAAGCGGAGACAGGACACAAAAAGTTAAAGCCCTATCATTGAAATCTATCGAAAGGTATCAACGAAAAATCATAAATTTGCAATCGGAAATGCATTGGTGTGATGTGTCTGGAAAAGACAGAAGGTGTTTAGTCTCAAAATCTATCCAATTTGTTAATTCGTAATTTGATTTGGGGCCAACATTTTTGACAAAATATGAAAATCTCCATTTTAAAGATGCAAAAAAGGATGAGTTTGCCTAAGGTATTAAACACCTGCTCACCTCTAACCAATTGCCACATGTCGTGAGAAATGATGAATAAATCCATAAAAGCATTTTGCATTTCACAAAACTATCAAATTACCATCAAATAACAACATCAGTTTAGCCGACTCAATGACGATTACCAAGTTGAAAGACACCGGACCAATATTATTCGCGCTCATTATGTTATGATGTGACGTAAATGTTATTTAAATTTATATCCATTAACGTTGCAAATGTAATAACGTTAATTTAACAAGCTAGTTCTGAGACAAGTGGCAGACTAAATTTATGCAATACTCGCCTACTGTTTAACAATAATGTTTTTTTAAATAATTATTATGCTTTGAATATGCATAATAATATAGTATTTAATTAATGTTGTTCCGACTCATTTCATTCCGTAAAAACAATCATTGTAACAGTAAAAAAAACAAGAATTGGAAACATTAATCGATTTGGAGTGATTATAAAAAATTTCCTGATGGAAATAATTGGTAGGCAACTAATAAGATAGGCGAAAAATCACAAACTGAAAATATGCTGGTAAAAAATGTTAATGTACTATTTAAGAGACTTATTCGTATTGTTTAATTGTTAAAAATATTTTTGCAAAAAGACGTGTTTATTCTGAATTCAATAATTTCAGATAATGCATGTAAAATATTTCTCAAATTTTAAAAATGATATTAACACCCATAAAAATATTTTTAAGGCTTGTTTGAGGTTTTAATTAGATGACATTCATTTTGAAATTCGAACTGTCCACAGAACGTTATATTAGGACTGCGTATAAAAATCGTCTGATTTATACGCAATTAAAAATAATACCCCATAAATTGTTTGACAGAAACGGCAAGAATAGGATATGGTTGAAGGCAATGAAAAGAAAGAAGATTTCATCAAAAGGGGGAGAACGGGACCAGTAGTATATTCCTAGAAAGTATGAATGTAAGACTGTAGAAATAAAACAATAGTAGAAGCTAGGAAAATGCTTAAAATAATAAGATGAAAACTATTTCAGGGCGTTTTTGATATAGTTTTGTGGGGCTGTGAATATTTCTACGATTGATCTGATTCGTTCGAACAAAATTCAGCTATTTTTTTTACAAATCATCCGTCAATTCCATGAATCAATTAATTAATGGAGATTTTTTTTCAAATTTTGACATCGTGAATCAGAATTTCATTGATATTATGTCGACAGAATTGTGTAGAAAACACGTCATGTTTGGGTTTTCCTTTAAATTGCTTGTGGTTATTTATTTACCTTTTGGCAGCATTTTCAATTTCTAATTCAAATCTCTCAAACAGAAAATGATATTATATTGCTAATAATTTCAAAACTTTTTTAAGCTGAACTGACATCTGGTAAAGAGGCAAGTTTTTCTTTTACGAGCAAGAATTATATAACAAAATATAAATTCATCAAATTTTATGCTCTAGGCTCTGACGTATTATTAACATTAAAATGCTGAACAACAAATTATTACCTACATAAACCGTAATGATATTAATTGTACATTTCCCAGACACCATAATGTGTATTGTATTTCTTAATTGAAACCGTCGACAAACAACAAAACTGAACGAACAAGCCATTAAAATATAATTCAGAGACATTAATTAGTTCTGTACGTAATTATATAGATTTATTATTTGATAAGCAATCAGTTGGTCACGTTTGGTAATAATTGATTTTATTATCATAAAGGGCCAGTTTACAAAATAAATTAAACGTTTGATGAAATAGCATAATATTATGAATAAACTCCGGAAGTGGCTTGATAATGATTTTATCTATACATAAAGAAGATGCTTTACGCATAAAATGTGCAAAATATAAACAATGAACTATCTATAGTTTTGTGTTTGATAATGTCACTCGAATTTCTTAGATATTGACTTCTAATAAATATAAAATTCATTGGCACAGTGAATACAGCATTTTCAAAAGACTTTCAGAAATATCTCGACTTTAATGCATATGACACAAATTTTCTCTTTTGCTTTTAAGAATATTCTTTTATGCAAACAATTCATTATTAATGTTATTTTATTCTAGGCGAAATAAAAATATTATATTTTTAATGCTAGCAACCACAATCATGTTTTATGTGTGCAAGGTTGAGAAGTTTATTAAATGCATTGAAACTATTACTATAATTTCATAGTAAGTTATTTTTAAGATTATAACTTATAATCCCAAGTAGCACAATAGACTAGAAAAGGTTTCTGTAGTCTTCTACAATTAATGTACAACCTTTCTAGAATCTCATGTGCCGCTTCGGTTAACATACGTTACTATGTTAATTATTGTTCTTTGACTTTTGGCAGGGCTTCTTGGTCATTTTGTTTTTTGGTCCTTCGTTAACCTTTTTACAAATCCAATTTTTTTAGTATATATCAAGCTTTGCGAGTTTCCCCTCTACCGCAAGTTCCAGTTGAGTTGTTCCTTTTATGATCCTTCCCTTCATTGGTGGTGGTGAGTCCCATCAAAGACGCCGCCGACAGCCAGGGTCAGGATGATCTGGTCCTGGCAAAGCGGATCATTGAGGATTAATCTGCAACAAGAAACAACATAATGTTATTTATTTCATTGCAGAAGGTAAATGAGGTTCTGTGAGTAACAAGGAGAATGAAAAAAGGACGGCTGTCGGCGGACATGAGGAAAATAATGAAGAAATGGTCAAACAAAAAATACTTAGTACACATTAAAAATAGTGTCTGAAAATAACATGAAAATATGTTTGATGGTGTTAATAATGATGTTTGATATTCCACTTTCATAAGATTTTGAACCCAAATTCCGATCATTTGCCTATGTCAAGACTTCTCTTTAACAAAAGTAATCCGGAAACATAAATGCTCATTATTATTAACTGCAAGTTTAATGGAACTCCGTAAAATATTTTGAATACAAAATTGGTATTGTTACACATAGCTGATTTCTCTCTTTTGAAAAATTCCGTAAAAGAAATAATATGATTTAGTTACTAAAGTATACTAAAAGCCGATAAAGATAGCAGTACCATAAAAGAACCAGAATAGGCAGAAAGCTATTGACCAATGTCAACACCCGAAAAAGTCGAATTGAGGAATGTGCTTAGAAGAGAAAAGTAGCATCTTTTCTATTTGAACATTTAAGAGGAAGGAAGGGTTTTACTTAAGTGTTCCCAGGAGACAAATTTCCTAGCTCTGCGATAGACGCAAATGGACAGGAAAAAAGAAACCTTGAAGAACTGTTCTTTCAGTAATAAATGAAAAGAGAGTTGAAATGAAAAAAGGATACAGTTTGAAAACTCCATGGTTTTGTACATTCTACTGAATTTAACTTATTCTTTTTAACAAGATGGTCAGGTAGAAATCTAAGAATAAGAAATTAAGTATAGATTAGTCAAAATTTAAAAGGTAATGAAATGTATTCACTTAATCGATAACAGCGTATAAGAACGAGAAAAAAAATATATAAAATCCAGGTTTTCCAAGAATCGATTTAGAATGGAATGCGCCCCGTATAATATCGATTCATGTTATGATACCTACTCAATTAAGCAACACTCATGTGACGTAAATGAGACATGTTTTTGTGCGTATTAAAAATGAGCCGTCAACAGGGTCGATATAAGTTTATAAAAAAATTCATTTTATATCCGGAATATTACATTGACATTGTAAAAAAAAAAAAAAAAAAAATGTGTTGAAATGACTCTTCGTATGGGATCCAATCAAGGTTTGATCATTGACTCCATATTCGATCAAAATGGATGATTATTGTATCTACGATCGTTTCAGAAGCGATATTCCTACTGTGGGAGTTGTAGCTGCAAGTTTATCGAATAAAATCGACGAAAGCCATATTTCTCTATATAGAAAACGATTGAAAGCGACAACAATACTGTGGACAAAAATGTCTAAAATAGGGTGAGAAACATGGCAAATCGTGAAAGAATATTAGTGTTTAAAGTTTTCGTTTACTAATTCATAAACCATACTAATAAATTAAATACAATAACGGAACATTGATGGTAATGGCCAAAACATCCCCCTTGTGGATGATATGCCAAAAAAAAAAAAAAAGAAACATTGATGGTTTTGTGAGAAATGAAATTGACAGATTAACAGAAACTCCGCGAAAATATTAGTAAGCAACCTATATTTTCCACAGATTTCCTTGGTAACACTACCAACTGCTACCAACTTTCAAATATTTTTTTTGACATTTCAAACTTTGGCTAAAGTAAGCGGGAATATTTTTTTATGAAACGCGTCAACTTAAAGGGGACTAATTTTAACCGTCTTACTTATAAAAAAATCGTTAATCGTAAGATTACGTATAAATCACAGATCAGTTTATACCTACTTCAATTATAAAAAAAAATATTTTATCCGCGTTTATTATGTATGAAGATGACATTTCATACAAAATTTTGTTAACAAACATTAAATAGTAGCCGGGCAACGCGAGTGGTAACTACCAATATTCTCTATGCCAGGATTGAATGAGTTATTGATGCAGAATAGGTAGGTACCTTATTTTTTTAATTATTTATTTTATATCACCGCAGAATGCTCCGTATTCCGTGGACCGATATGGTGACTAACACGGAGGTGTTGCGAAGAGCTGGTCTTGAGAGGGAATTGTTAACCAGCGTCAAGAAAAGAAAAATGTCCTACCTGGGACACATACTTCGCAACACCAAGTACAAGCTGCTTCACCTAATAATGAAGGGGAAAATAGATGGAAGTCGAGGTGTGGGTAGACGGCAGATGTCCTGGCTGAGAAATATCAGACAGTGGACCGGAATCCAGCGAGTGGAGGAACTGTTCCGGTTAGCCCAGGACAGAGAAGCCTACGCCATAGTGGTAGCCGACGTCGGGGGGACCTGACATGGCACTTGAAGAAGAAGAAGATATCAAAATATACCTAGTTAAGTCCTTAAAATCATACGAAACCTTTATGTTTCAGCCAAAATGAACCAATTCATGTTTGATCACTTCAATTTTAATATTTGTACCTACTTAAAATGTATTATTTGAGTATTTTCTTCAAAACGTCATTATATTTCTTATAAATTTAGTTTGTGCATCATGGTTGCAAGCCCTCGAATGATAACGGGAATGCATATTTGCTTTATTTGTTTAAATTTTCTATGATTGATGTGATAAACCAAAATACAATGGACCTAAATATGAAGGGAGCACATAATTGGAAGAGAAAAAAACTCAAATACAGTGTATTTATCACAGAAAGCGTTCTTGTATACTGGAAACAGCTGTCAGTTGACGTAAAATTCAACATGGCGGGTCAAAATATACAGCTCACAATCAAGCGATTTGCGTTAAACTATCTCGATGTCAGCTTGATCGTAATATTCCCATCGCTGAGCTATTTTTTTTCAATGATCGTAGTTTTTAAATAAAGCAGTAATAAAAGTTTCTTTAGCTAAAGAGTTCTTTAGTAGCTTTGTTTGAAACCGCCTGGCTTGATCGCTCTATAAAAGAGTAAATAATATAATTTGTTTCTGCTGACATATTATTTAAATAATCTTCAGGTAAACGAATATTTGTTTATCTTCCTAGTAGTGAGTAATTTACTCTTCGGTTTGACCGTTTAAATATTGATAACCATTAGTATAATGATAGCCATTAATCAAATAATTAAGCACACAAAAAACTTTTGATGTTGGTTGATTGCTTCATAGTCAGAGAATTGGACCCCTTTTCTATGTTTCCGTGACATTTACGCTGGCATGAAGTATGGAAACGTTTCTATCGCCGTACAGAATATTTCGAAAACCTACCCAGCCCAAACAAATTAATATATCCCGCGAGTTTCTTACTTGCCTTAGTGAGTAATATTCGGAATAGGGGTACCTACTGTTAAGCAATTTTGGGTAGGTATTTGAAACAAGCTGAAAACTTGTCTAATACTTCTCCTGAAATGCCTAAACATAGAACCGCAGACCACGTTGGAAAAGAGCAGGGTAAAAACCAACCAACCAATTTTATAGAACCAACTATTTAATACCAACAATCAATCAATAAATAATATTCAATTTTAAGAAATGGCCATCCACGAAAAAATATAGACGAACACCTACAGAGTTTGAACCTTTGAAAAAACATTTGCATTGCAGAACTGTTTCCAACTCTGCGCGCCTATACTGTTTTTTTTTTAAGGAAGTTGTCATTTGAATTTAGACCCATATAAATTTCATAGCAATTTGTAAAAGAGGCGGAAAACAATTCTGCAAAATTTATGATGATCAGAAAAGCTTTTTTCAGAGAGGAAAAATCCTTCATCAACGCCCATAAAAACCACTGCGTCAGTTATAGTTTTTCAGAAATCGTCGTCTCTGATTTATCACCCAAGCCAAAGTTTATTGCCTGTCGTTTACATGTTCAGGTTTAGTGTACTATAATAATTATTAACCCATAGACGATGAAAAAATAATATGTGAAAAAGGTACCATAAAAATCTACATACATAATAATTCAATGAACCAATGACGTATGTACAACTAATTAAAACTACCTATTTGAGAATAATAATTGGGAAACGAGTTGACATAAAAAAAACAATATGGATAAATCCGTCGTGGTGATTTATTAATATAAATGTATTTTATTTTAATGGCAATACCACGTTTTGACGTGATCGCAAACATCATTTTTCAAAACGATAATATTATTATTATCCTCGCTCCATAAGTATTCTGTGATTTTACGAACACAATTTTTGACGGATAATTTAAAAATTCAAAACAAATCTTTTTTCAAACGATGCATGACTCCATAATGTTAAAAATTGTTTTAAAGAAGCTGATGTGTTTTTTTACGGCAAAGCTTTTTGAATAATCACGCGTTTTCCATAACTTTATCATACATGACTGTAACTGATTTATGTATATATTTTACTCCTTCACTTTACTCTTGAAACAGATCCAAGGTTCTCACATAGAAGTTTCCTGGAATGTCAAGCTCCGGCTATCTTTCTATCTTTTTGGAGGTCTCCCGGGTTGGGGTCTGCCTGAATGTTATTCTGCTATTGTCCATCCTAGCCACTTTGTCGTCTGTAAAATCGTCTCCTTGTCTTATCCCATTTACATAATATGTCTTTTCAGATGCTCTGGGCAAAGCTTCGGTTTCAGTATCACTCTATTTCTTTTATTAATCATCTTTTATTATTTAAATTTAAGAAATGTTGTAGTAAAAGTGCAACAAAAAGACTTGTAAAAGAATGGCTCTTGAAATGTGGATTTATTTATAATTGAATATTTGTAAATAGTTAAGAATAATATTATGTTTGCTGCTATTGATTAGGTTTTTAGTTACTATTTCTTATTATTGTTTTTATTTCTGTAGAAGAACGCGCCGCCAAATCCATTTGTATGGATTTGGCGCGACATTACTATTGTACCTTAAACTTTGTAATATTTTTTCTTGTTATAATAAAAATATAATTAACTACCAAATTTATTGAAACTTTGTTCGATTATCCAATTTTTTGTACTATACTCTCCCACATATGACAGCGGTGTCTCTGTTCATTATAATAACTCAAAACCTGCCTCCGGGAATATTTTCTAGGTAAATATATGGATCAATAATTGTAATGTTCATCAAAAGAAAAGCAATCAGAACAAAATACACAACACACGTACAGCTAAGTTCAACAGAACGCTCTAGCTTAAGTGAAAGAAAACCATCAAGTTACACTACAAAAACTAGAATTCTCTTGTTGAGCAGTGGCAATGCGACAACTCCTGTCGCAACTGTAAGTTCAGATATATGAGGAGACATCATGCGTAGGTAGAAGTATTGGCTAACTAACTGATGCTGATCGAGGGTCTCAGAGGAGCAGGAAGAAGTCAGATGACCCGGCTGCGGAATAGCCTAGGTCAAATGAAAATTCGCCACAGTGATCGCCGACGTTGTATCTGCAGTGCTCCACAAGAAGAAGAACCAACCTTTTACCAAGTGCTTTAGCGGTCTCTGCTAGAGCGGTCTAACTCATGTTTTCACTTCTAGACTCAAAACTTATCCCTCTATCTCTAGCTATATCAATACTATAGCCAAAGGATGCCTAAAAAATGCCTTAAGACAACCAATGTTGGTGAGGTTCCTTTTCCCCAGTGTTTTTTTTTTCATCTTTAAGAACCTTTAAATATTCAAAAGACTTCTTGTGTATTAAATTAAAACCATTTAAAGTGTTTAATTGTATTATGTGTAAGAAATTTCCATTTGTCACAATCACGTAAGTATACAAACGTACAATCTCCATAACAAATAATGTTAATAACATTTCAAACAAGTTGCTCAACCTAAATAGATAAGAAATGAAAAAAAAACCTTAACAGTCATTTACTCGTGAGATACGCAAGACAGGCACGTATACATTTAATTTTTCTTGAATAACTAACACAAATATTTCACGATTAAATACAAAACATACAAGATAGGTTGTCGTTTAAAAGTGAGTGTCCTTCGGTTAGGAAATTGGTTTAGAAAATTTAAGGAATATTCAAATTCTTAGTAAAGCCTATTTTGAGTGGTTACCAAAGAGCTAAAAAAAAAGTTTATCGTGTATTATCTGCAAAACTACATTAAATAATAAACGAAAAAGAACAAGAATATGCATCATTTACCTAACTAAAGCCTTCGATAAAGTTCATACTCCATGAGGATTTTGTATCATTATTTGAGAGAACAACAACCTACCAACTACCAGATGTGGGCGGCATTCGGCAGGGGTACAATTTGAGACCTTTGTTGTTTCAATTAAGTTAGAGGCAGCATTATATTGGTATCTTATCACCAAGCATCGGATACAGACTAAGCAGTGAAATTTTCAATTAAATATATATTATCAAGAAGATGCTACCATTTAAGTTGATAATGAGACTCATCTTCAACAACTGCTTTGTTTACTTCACCAGAGCTCAAGCCTTGATATCATGACAGTCTTTGGGAGCAAAACAAAGTATTTGGTAGTTTCAAAACAGCCTAGAGTAAGATGCATACCTACTAATATTGCGGGTGGAGATCTCAAGTCACATTTGTGTGTTTCCAGGTGACTTCACCCATGAATCCCTAACTAGAACAGACAAATAAACCAGCAACAAAATTAGGCATCAGCAACTTCGTTTGAGGGAGCAAAGATAGAATCCACAAAAACGTGCTTAAGGAGTTGGATCCATGATTGAAGATTTTAACAAATACTTTTCTTAGAATTGCCTAATATGGGAAAAGAAAGGGCTTTTATGAGCTTCAAAAGAGCTTTACGGGTGCGGATAGAATGCACCAGAATCCTAAAGGAAGTGGCGAACAACATTTCATCAAGCAAGGCCGACAAAAAGGTTGAAAGACATAAAATCTCGTAAAGACCACGATAAAATTAAGTCATCATAATTCATACTAAATCACACGATAAGACATTTAAATTATATTGCAGGCAGTGCCTTATGAGATAGATATTTTTAAGTATCACGAGAACCCTGGTAATATCCAGAAGATAAAGAATGATGAAAAGGGCAAAACTGTGGTAAGACAAAATATAGAAACACCCACAATAACACCTGGTAACAGAGGAACACAATTTGAGTTGAGCGCTACTGAACAAGCACTAAATACTGCTAACGTATCGCTGGAAGTTTTCCCCTTGTATCCTTTGTAGTTTATAAAAAAATCTAATAAGTCAATGAAAATTCATTAACATTAACGATCTAATTGCTTGCAAACACATTTCCTTTGTTGTTGTAAAATGCAATCGTTATTAGGTGTATATAATATTTTATGATAATGAACGACGATTGTAATTAAAATGCACTTTAGTACTAACTGTACCGAGGTGTTATTTTTATGATGAAAGAACATCGCTCCAACTCAATAATTCATCACAATCCCACAGCATTCATCATAGTCACATAAACGGCTTGGTAGCAGTAATTCATTTCTGCATAGTACAATTCTAGCCCCTTGCAATTATTTCAAAGCTTGATAGATTCATTGACATTGCAATTTATCCACATTTTACCAGACCACAATTCATGTTATTTGTATGGCTGTGTTTAATAAGAATCTTGGTGTTTTTTTTTGATATCGTGTAAGTTCATTGCTATGCTATCATAGAATCTTCAGCGCCTCAATAACAGTCATCTCTTAAATGTGCGGAAGCGCCTAGTTATCGATAAGAGCAAAACATAAAAAATGGAAGTAAAATACATAACCAAAATTTACCATAGCACATAGGGTAACTTTTAAATAGGAATATTCAGTAAGGATGGGATTATACGTGGTGCATATTAAATATGCAAAACAGTGTTCACTTTGAGTGAGCACAGATTCATTTATTAAAAAAAACAGGCATCGCTTCTTAAATTACAAGAAGTGAAACATCGTATAAAAAAATTTAAGGCCAAAAAAAGGACACCCAACCATTTCCCGCCTTCTCTATATATATATATATATATATATATATATATATATATATATATATATATATATATATATATATATATATAAACTATGGCTATTTTTATATATATATATATATAAACTATGGCTATTTTTCATTTCATAATTTGTGACCATAGTTGAAGCTTTCTTAGTAACAGTCCGTTTTGCAATTAGGTATACTGATCAAAGCTGGATAATTGGAAATATGGTCTGTATACATAATATATACAAAATATCCCCAGCATTCCTAAATAAACCCATAGAGACCATTCATCGTTCTCAAATATGGCAATAGTTTGTTACGTCTTTTAGAATCTAGCCTTTCCTTCCATACAATAAAACTACTCCAAACTGCGCCAAAGATCACAGCAGCAGGGAATGTGCGAGAGAGAAGCTCCAGTGTTTCCAATGTGCACTGTGCTTAAAGAAGGGCAAAATGGCAAGTGACCACTCGGCATTTAATCATCAGTGCCCTTTGAGAACTGTGTATGAGATGCACGCTAGGGAAAATACTCTGTATTGCTAAAGTTCATAATGGAATTCTTGGGACACAGAACGACTTAGATGGATACGATCCAATTACAACACAGACGTGTGACAGCCCTGAGGCATGTGGCATCGCCATTGGCAGTGAGGTGAATTTCAGGCTCATACAAGTAAATATAAGAAGTATAAACCACAATTTTGATGAATTCGTTATCTTAATGCAGAGACTGAGGACTGACTTTGACGTTGTGGTTCTGAGCGAGTGCTGGATCAATGATGGGTACATGCCTAAGTATATCCACGGTTTCCGGAGCTATAACACACAGAGGCATTACAACCAGAATGATGGCGTAGTTGTATACGTCAGAGAGTCTCTTTCAGCTACAGTGGAGGAACCTGAAGTGATAATAGAGGCGAACTGCTTGATGCTCTCCGTTAATAATGAATACAAGGTAATAGCAATCTATAGACCACCCTCATTCCGAAACAGCTCTGCTTTTGTTGAGTCTCTAAGTAGTTTGCTACTCTCAGTGGGACAGAGCAAAAATATTATTGTGACAGGTGATATTAATCTTGATATAAACAGCCCCAATGATGGAAGGGTGGATGAGTATTTGAATATGATGGCATATCATGGTCTTGCCTCAGCTATCAATGGACCCACGCGAGGTGACTCGTGTCTTGATCACATCATGGTAAGGTCAAAGGGTGATGTGAAAGCGATTATATGTCGCTCAGCCTTGACAGATCACTTCCCTGTACTAATTGGAATAGGGAACGGGCGGGTACAAGCGAATAATGATGACAGGAAACAGCAGAGGAGGATTGTAGACTACTCTCAGTTGGTGAGAGATATGAGCGAGGAAAGCTGGGGTGGTGTTTATGCTGCCGATGACGTGAACGAATCTTACAATAAACTTATAGATATCATAGCAAGACTCACGAGGGAAAATGAACGGATGAGGACGATATCGAGTGGGAAACATAAAATCAAGGAATGGATAACGGACGGAATTGTTAAATCAATAAGAAAAAGGGACAAATTACATCAGCAGTGTATCAGACGACCTTCAGACAACGCACTTTTGTCGTATTATAAGAGATACCGAAATATTTGTTCTAAGCTATTGAGAGAGGCCAAAATAATACACTATAGAGAGCTAATAGAACGAGACAAATACAACCCAGCAAAGTGTTGGAAAAGTATTAAAGAGTACATAAATTGGAGTAGTAAGAATTCCTCTGGAACTAGTAAACTGATAGAGAATAGAGATGACGCTCAGCTCCTAAAGAGTAGATTAAACGAAATAAATGAATATTTTGCAACCACGGGCAGGAACCTGGCTCATAGGAAACTTGAAGATATGACGACCGACACTCAAACCTTATTGGGGAAAGCTAGGTCAACTTTTGCGCTGGCATCCTCGATGTTTGTCTCTCCTACAAGTGAAAACGAAGTTCTGCTCACCATATCAACGATTAAAGAGAAAAGCTCTGAGGGAATCGATGGCATTAGTCCAAGGTTACTTCATGCTTGCAAGCATCTTTTGGCAAAACCCTTGGCCTACATATTTAACCTAAGCATAGTAAAGGGTGTCTTTCCAGACTCAGCAAAATTTTCAAGATTATGCCCGATATATAAAAAAGGAGACCCACACGATGCAGCTAACTACCGTCCGATATCGGTGCTTCCCTGTTTTTCCAAGGTATTCGAAAAACTTATGAGATCCCGACTCATTGATTTTATTGACAGACATAAAATTTTGTCAACGAATCAATACGGGTTTAGAGCCAAATGTAACACGGAGGATGCTATGATGAGTGTGACTGAATTCATTTCGGATGGACTAAATACAAATAAGAAGTGCATTGGTATATTCATCGACTTGGCAAAGGCCTTCGATACAGTCTCACATGAAATATTGACTCAGAAACTTTATAAAATTGGTATAAGAGGAGTAGCAGCAGAATGGTTTCGGAGTTACCTCGCTAATCGATCTCAAGTACTGAGGTTGGACGGAGCCACTAGTGATCCTATCGAGGTGAGTTTCGGTGTTCCGCAGGGAAGCATACTGGGACCAACATTATTCCTGCTATATATCAACGACTTGTGTAATCTGAGCATATGCGGTGCAAAGGTTGTTTCTTATGCGGATGATACCGTTCTCCTGTTTAGTGGCAATACTTGGAATGATGTTCAACATAACGGTCAGGTGGGCCTCAACAGTGTGTCAGATTGGTTGGATGAGAATTTGTTGACACTGAACTCTGAAAAGACTAACTATCTGTGCTTTTCCATCAACAGAAAGGGAGCTCCTGGAACAGCTATGAGAATTGTTTATCACAACTTTGGATGTCGATCTGGGAGAGTTTGCTGTAAGTGCGAAGAAATCAGGAAGGCTCCTACCACAACATATTTAGGGGTGGACCTGGACGAAAACCTAAATTGGCACCATCATATATTAAAATTAGCAAAAAGACTTAGAAAGCTAGCGTACGTCTTTGTACAGCTACGAAACGTCCTAGAAATAAATCAGCTGAGGACCGTCTACTGTTCGCTGATCCAATCCTTGTTAAACTATGGAATACTGGTGTGGGGAGGGGCGGCCAAGTCTGTTCTTGTCCCACTACTTGGTGCGCAGAAACTCATTCTGAAGATTATGTTCAGGCTCAGCTTCTTGTTTCCATCAGTTGATCTTTTTAGAGCCTCTGGAATGTTGAGCGTTAGGCAGATATATATGGTCAAACTTTTGTTGCTTGCATTGAGTGCGTTTGGCACGCCAACAGATGTTGGAAACCATGTAAGAAGCACCAGACACGCGGGTGATGTGCCTGTGCCTCGACCATATTGTACTTTTTATCAGCGGTTCCATAAATACAGAGGGGCCAGACTGTTCAACGAGTTGTGTGGTCCTGGTGGACCTTTTTCCGGCGAGAGATTGAACAGGAGGAAAATTACTGGACATCTGATCCAGTTGGGTATTGATGAGTCGGAGGACCTGTTGAGGTACTGAAGACTTATTTATTTATTTAAGTATACATCTTATTATTTTATTTATTTATCTATTTTACTTCTCATTTTATTTAATTTTTTATTATTTATTGACTTTTTTTCTATATATATATCTGTTTTAATTGTTTTATTTATATATTGATTTATCTATAAAAGTACCTACTCATATTACTTTTTTATTTATTTATTGACTCATTTATCTATATAAGTTTTCATCTTTTTTATTGTTTTATTTATTTTTTGAGTTGTTTATCTATATAAGTAGACATCTTATTTATAATTATTTTATTTTAATGATTATTTTTTTTTTTTGTTTCTTTATCTTTCTTTGCTTCTTGGTTTTTATCTTCCTTAGGTGTATTAACTTCTTTGTATGACAGCTTTTGAGTGAAAATGTCTCGACACGGGCGAAAGCCTAGTGAGACATTCAAACCATTTTATGTTGTGCATGAACTCATGTGGCTTTTAATCTTTCAATTACACATAAACATCATGCATCGTGTTTTAATCTCTCTCTCTCTTCAAGGTTTGTTTGGTTCTCTTTAAGATTTGAAACTGTACAAATTTGCAGGGGCTATCTATTATTAAGCTATGGCGGTTAGACAGTATGGAATTTATACCACACAAACTAATTTTCTATCTGATGACAACGAGTGTATAGAACCATCCAGGATAAAGAGCCATCTAACGGAATACGCCGAAAACATCTCGTATTTTTAATACGCCGAAAACTCTTTCTTGTTCATTAAGCTTATTTTATTTTACCTATGCTTATGTATTTTTATTTTATTCAAATGAAGAATAATATTATGTACCCCTCACTCTCTAGACAAGGTAAACATTAGGTTAATAGTAATGATTAACTCGTTAATATTGAATCTACACGAGCCGGTAGTTGTGCGTATGAAGAAGAGGTTAACGGACAGGTAGAACACAAACATTCCGTTACAAACTGGATTGCAGCGGCTCCGTGAATGATGGAAACTATACGGCGGTGCCTCTTAAGCATCTCATATTACACATGACCCGATTGTGGATCTTAATGCACACTGCCACTAAACACATAACTTTTTATCTCTTTATATGTAGGCTGTTTTAACGTATGCCATGACGAGATTAGAAAATATATGGAAATATAGCGTATTGGAGGCATTTCCAAAAAAGTTTGATTGATTAGGGGCATTAATCATTCCAAGGAGACGATTGCTTCAAATCTTCTGGACGGCAATAAGTACCTTTTCATGTTTCAAGAGAGTTGAGGATTGCATACAGACATTCTTCTTTGTGTTTAAATCGGACCTCCAATAATTATTCGGACACATTGTCAGACGAGATGAAGAAGGGCTGGAAAATTATTAGCTCTTGATAACGAAACGAACAAACTAACGTCCAAATTTCCTTAGATTTAGCTGGAAAGCTCTACCATATACTTTTGTCATAAAAAGTAATTAATAAATAGAGTCTATTAATCGAAATAGTGTTTTGTATAATAACATAATAAGTTTATTAATGAAATAATCAATAAATATATATAATCTTTCCAGAAAATCAATCTAAAAGGTAACAGTCAAAATTGGACATGATCTTTAACGACCTATGACTCAAAAACATCAAAAATAAATAAAGCGTTCAAGACTTTCAAGTATAATTTTGATAAAAATCAGCTTCCTAAAAAGTTTTAAGAGCCCTCAAAAGAAATTAGTCGAATAGGTACCCAAAAACATCCATGATCAATATGACCATGAGGGGTAGCGAATATAGAAGTTATTTAACATTCTCGAACAGCTTGGAAGAACTATTACTAAATGTTATGTCAATCACGTAATGTATCGGAATCGAACAAGGTTAATACACTTTTTCCAACTGTTGAAGCATAAACGGCTGCTTTTGGCTATTACGAAAGTGTCTATTGATTGGTATGAAAATTGTTGCATTGTTGGCCACTTACGTCATAAAGAATACAATATGCAATGAAAGAACAAATCAGATAACAAAGAAAACGATAATACACTTCTCGAATTCTGTCATCACTTTATAGTGTTGTGGAGTCGTAATACGATAAATCACACTTTATCTTGAATTACGACTGGCTGGCTGACTGGCCTCTCGAATTACTTTTAGAACAACGAAGCATGAACAATGGGAACAACGAAATACAATACGCCACGATCGGTATAGGAGTTACAAGAACATCGGACATTCTTAAAACTATCAATTTGGGAAGGACAAAGTGGAAACTTACCTTTTTTAACTTGGCTTTTTCTTCATCCTTTTCTTCATCCTCTACTTCGCTGACTAGCGGCGAAACATCGTGTTTAACTTCGTCCAAACTTGCGGTACTCAATTGACTGTTTCTTCTGCTGTCTGATTCTTCAACACTAAGTTGGCTACCACGTCTACTGCTGCTTGCCGAACTCGAGTTCGAAGCAGTCTCAACGTGCTTTCTCAAATACTCCAATTCTTCCGGAGTGATCCCTACGTGGACATCATCAGAATAATCACTAACAACTACTGAAGGAGTACGCACCATCCTGACTCGTGGAACGTCATCACCTTCCAAACTCAAAGTCGAAAGTCTTCGAGTGTCATTCGGTGAAAATACGTCCGTCTCAGTTGTTTCTTCTTCTGTTGTTGGAAGTCCGCAGTTTGCATCAGGCGTCAGCGGATACTCCACATACTGAGCCTCTAATATCATCTGACTTCTGACTTTATGGTAGCAGCAATGTTCGGCACAGTAGCTCTCCTTCTCCAATACCTTATCAAACAAGTTTTCATCTTCGCACACAAAACTAGTCTCACTATCTTTAATCTTTTCTTCCCCGCTCAACCCATCACTTAATACTGTTAAACTTGAACTCTCGTCGAGATCGACGGCGGAATCGCGACTCTTTGGGCGATCGGGCCTGAGGCAACGTCGGTCATCTTCGTCACTAGAGCAATCCGCAGCACCTGGGCAACCTTCGTCGGAGCCAGCGCAACTACGAGGACTCTCGCGACCGGGAGGACCCAAGAGCCCACCAACCGCACTCATGGCTATAGGTAGACTAAGTTGAGTAAGTGACGGTGCAACTGGTTCTGGAGTGGGGGGAGGTGTTTGTATTTCTGTATCTTCCCCCCTATCTTTGTCCTTTTCTCTCAGGCGCCTGTAAAAGGACCTGTGGTTGGCGGCTTTCTCCCTCAGTACGTGTCGTAGGTCCGGAGGGCACGCGGGAAGGGTCCCCCCTGCCTCTCTCTCCTTCGCTTCCTTGATTGCATTCATGTTGTATCTGAAACAGAATAATACAAACAGTCACTTACAGCTCCATACAAAACCGCAGAGTGTGTTAACACACATGCGTATCTACAGTAGGCGATAGGGACACTATTCATACTACGGTAAACGTATATTTATGTGTTTTGCATTGTTTGTTCATATTAACATGACGATCGATTTATTAGTTGTTGAGGAAAATACATAGGTAGTTTAACTGCATACTTTTATATATGAATTTTAATAAATTTAATTTGAAATCCACATAAACCCAAATATGAGCACGTTAATTTGAAACATCTTAAAGCATAAATCATACTAAACGTGAAAATCAAAATCACATAGTTAGGTACTTCCTAAGTTAAATAATATACCTATTCACAGATACTTATTAATTTTTGTAAATTTTATAGATTTTTGTGCAAAACATTTCACTGATTCAAATCGATTTTCCTAAAAATACGGTACTGATATAAACAGCGGTGAATGTGCCTGTGTAAAACATTGTTTATTTGGTTATCGTAGCGACATTATTGCGACTTTCAAAGACAGCCGTCTTGACAGACGACGCACCGCTCCCTAGGAACCAATAGGAACCCAGTGCAAGTATGTTGTATATGTGGTTACCTTAGCGACAAAAAAATTGTCGTAATTTTCAAAGTCTGTTGTCTTTTCAGGATTAGCACCCATAATAATTAAATATGAATAAAAAGGATAACAGGTATGAAACAAGCAATTGTATATTTCGTCTCGACGCTAAAAGCCGATACTTTCCATACTTTGATCGTGTTTTTAGAAGCGCCACTTTCCTAGATAAAACACTACGATTTCCTAATAAGTATGTAGCTATGTAAGTGTCATGCTGTCATTCGTCCGTAACTGTTCACACATTGCTATGATACGCAAATTTGATCATCTCTATGATAAAATATTCAAGGGCAAGAAATTTGAGATGACGTAGGCTTCGTCTAATGCTAATGTATAAAGGAATTTAAATGAATTATTATTACTCGTATTATTATTATTACTAACTAGGTGTGAAAGAATTCTTTATACATTCCACATATAAAATGTGCATTAATTTACATTACTTTAAGATAATTGATTAACTTCCTTATTGATTTGACGTCAAGTGGTTTCGTACGTAAGTAGGTACGTACGAGATTTTCTCAGAGAGAGAGCAACCAGTACTTATAGTATGGAATAGTATAAAGTTGCCACAGACACTAAGCTCTAATATATAAAGAGGAAAGATTTGTTTTGGAAAAATTAACTATTTTTTAACTGTTTTTTATTTATATATTTATTTCTTTGGTTACCGGTTTCGGCTACCAGCCATCATCAGACCAAACTTAAAACTTTTAAGTTTTAAGTTTGGTCTGATGATGGCTGGTAGCCGAAACCGGTAACCAAAGAAATAAATATATAAATAAAAAACAGTTAAAAAATAGTTAATTTTTCCAAAACATAAAAATGTTAGGAAACTGTTTTATAGTAAGCCCAAAAAATATAGAAAAAATAGGAAAGATTTGATTGTTTGTTTGTTTGCATTGAATAGGCTCCTAAACTACTGAACCGATTTGAAAAATTCGTTCACTTTTGGGAAGCTACACTATCCCCGGTGAACATAGGCTATATTGAATTTTCAAAAATATTTGGGATCCTTACTAAAACTCCAATAATGTAACCCAAGGTGTAAAAAAAATACCTAAAATATTCTTTACATCGCGTGCGCTGTAATAACTATTGGTGATAGAATAAAATGATGTACTACGACTTTGTAGAAGACAAAATTATCTACAAAAAATGTCGCGACAGCAAATGTCTAACTTTTATAGTTATGCCACAATAAGTGTTCTTTTATTTAAAAAAAATGTAATTGAAATGCGGCAGAGATATACCTAGGCGTCACTGGGGTACGAGCCGGACGGGATGGGGACCATTAGAATGCTACATTATTCCAGATTACATAACATAACCTATAGAATATTTTGATAAAGTTAGGGATCTATAAAGATCATAAGAAATCTGAATTAATTTTTTCAAATACCTATCTATCCGTGCGAAGCTGGGACAGACTGCTAGTACTTAATAAACTCTTTAATAAAGGTACTAACATTCTTGATATATATATTCGTCGTCCTGTGGTCCTTCTAACTATGAATATTGAATTCGACCTATGCAATATGCATCTGTTTTAAACCATATATTTTCGCAAAAGCATTTCTATCAAGAGTTTCTGACAAACGCCAATTTAATTTCAAAACTAGATTTTATTGTAAAAAGCACTAAGAAGGTTTCCTACTTTTAAGTTTTCTTAAATTCTCTAATAATCCGCGCAACTTTCTTATTTGTTTCTTTCATAAGAACCTTCTCCTGACAATAGTAAAAACAACAAAAAAGACTTATCTAAATTGGTCCAGTTCCAGTAGTTCACGCGTGATGCTGACCACAGGAAACAAATTGACTATACTTTAGTGAAATTTTTTGATGAATTATATTTAAAATAACACAAAACAAATAACTCCTACTTACCGTGATCAATATCATGTAGGTAGACTGTACCTAATAAAGATGAGACAAAAAGTAAGATGTCCCAACTTAACTTAAAAATGCTCATTGGCTTTAATTTAATATCAGACCGAATGAAACAGTAATAAATGGGTCCTTGTGGTATCCAAAGAAACTTTAAAACCTTCAGTTCAATGCGGATCATTATTTAAAATTAATAGCGAGAAGACTGCCCTTTTTAAAACATAATAAAAAGTTTTTTCGAAAGATCAAGGCGGCCCTAATTTATTAGCCGCTTAAGAAACGTAAATAAATTGCCGAGCTCATTACACATGGAATTTATATTTTGACAAGGAAATTTAACAAGTTTTTTTCGTATAAAAGCTGCTACTAATTTCTCCATAAATCTGTTTAAAAATTACCTCATTATTGTATTATATTTATCGCGTCGCGTTACCGTCAGGGTCGTTGGAAAAAATTCGACATTGAATCAATATTTTGACGGTTGAAATTTACACGAGTAAAAGAGGGCCGTAATTAAATGACGAAAAATTATTGTCTTGAGGCTATGCTCGTTGTAATTAATAAAAGCATGTATTATCCATTCGTTTACAAAGTTAACAGACATTGAAACATGAGAACACATGCAGTTAATTAAAAGTGAAAAAATATGATGTCAATTCACGATTAAATTACTAGTAGGTACCCATAGACAACAGTGGAATATGCAATATGCATTCTTTTTTTTTTTTTCTCAAATTTTAATAAAGCCTTTTAATCATAGATTATCTGATTACGCTTTCTTATAGTACCTACATATTTTAGGTTGCTCTATGCCTGTATACCCGATAAAGGCCCATTCATTTTTCATAGTGAAGAGAACTTGAATATGTATAAGACATGTGTTGTAAAATACCGTAAACACTTGATTAAAAAGAGTGCAGTGTTTCCCACCAGGAATCCAAAAATGAGGAAGACCATCTATGCTGGACGCAGTATCTTTGAATAAATAGTTATTTGTGTGGATCTATTTTTCCACCCCATATGTCTCCAAATAAAGGGATAAAATATGTTGTAAATAGTTTATTACAAATTTTTACCTTTGATATAAACCCGGTTGAAGTAACATTAAGAACCAAATATTTATTCTAAGGACAACGGAAATGACAACCTCTCAGCCCCATTGTCGGAAGAATTCTCAGAGATAATGTAAGTTGGAGCAGAGAAAGATGGTGTTTTTTGACAGGTGGAGCCTTTCAAAATAGCCTTAGCAGCATTGGTGGAGATTCAAGAGGGATACAAACCACCGGAAAGTTCCAGAAAAACAGAAGAAGAACTAACATTTATTTTAATAGAAAAAATATGCAGTTGCGGATAGAAAGAAAGCTATGAAAGAAATGAAAGAGACAAGATCCGACAAAAACCTTTTCAGTGCATCTAAAATGAAAATGTTTAGGCCTATCAGAGGAAGGATAAGGTTACTATATGTGTAAATACAGAGGGATCCAGTGAGATTGAACATATTCGGTAGGATAGGATAGTCAGAAGATTCTGTGAAATCATGTAAAGGAGATGTTCGAGTATCGTACTTTGATGCTTTGAGACGTTCATCATTCGCCGGATGACCACTAAAGAAAAGAGAGATCATAGTCACCTTGAATTGACAAATTTCTGCAAACGGATTCGATCGCTGGTTGTAAGTAGATAATGACAAAAATTTGATGAAATGACACACTCGTTAAAGTTTTCGCGATAGATTTTCAACACAACTTACTGTTACCATAAACTCTACGCCAGAACAGACACGCCAAGACTTGTTGTGTCTGTGAAATGCAAGTCTTTGTTAAGACAAACAGATAGACATTCACTTGGGACTGCTGTCTGAACGTGTCACTGTTACTGGTTGAATGTCTGGTGGACATATCTTGGGTCATTGACCATCCTGGAGTAGGGCTTAATCTCACGAAGCAGATCACTCTGTATTATGAACTGTAGTATTAAATAAAGAGTGTGTTATATAGAACAGCATGCTGCTTTATATTTATAAAGCAAACTAAACATTTACTTGTTGAATGAAATTGCTTATATTATTTAGTGAGATTTGGAATGGCTCATAACAATTTTTAACCATTTCTTCATCTTGCTCAACCCTCCCTCTGACTCTTAAAAGAATTTCCTGTTGATAGACAACAATTATTGTTTGGTAGCGATTCCGCCAAAGCATTTTCCTCTGCCTGATTCCTTAAGATGTTGTTGAGGCTCTGCGTATGCATGACTGCGTACTTTACGGATTTTCCTCCTATGTTTTATTTCGAACGTTTTTCAATTGAATTGCTTATTTTTATAAGGAACTCATGAGACAAAGATGTGAATCGAAAATATTCTTTAGGAATATTCATTTCAATTTAATAATAAATTAACACTTTTCTTCACAAAGGCTTTATGGCCGGTAGAACTTATTGCTTGAGGAATTTTTTTCCAGTCAACCGGTCCCGTTCAATCTAAGACAGGCCAACTCCTGTTTTTTCATGTGAAATCTAATTTCAATTTCATGTGAAAAAACACTTGGAAAAACTCTGACAGTCCGGAAACCGAACCCGGGACCTCGCGATTTGAATTTCACGCCTATACAACTAGGCTACCAAAATCGGTTAATGTTATTTGAAAGCCAGAAAATCTATTTATCTACGAAAACAAATTAATAAAAGTAGGTAATAATTAGCTTTACGGAAACTTGGTAAAAAATAATATTTTGTTAGAGATTTTTGTGCAAAAATATTGATTTTTTGTTTGTTTTTGATCTGTTGCTTTTAATCAAGTTCGACTAGACTTTGTACAAATTTGAGGGGAAGGGCATACCCCAACAGCCAACAGAAGCAATAAGTTGGGAAAGTGCAATAATATCAACATCAATAAAGACAGGACAGTTGTTTTGTTCCGGCTATGTCATTTAGCATTACGCCGATTAAATAAACCAATGTCCCCACATGCAAACGAATGGATTAGAACAGTATCATCATTACGTATGCGAGTGTACTGTGTAAGTACGTTTTGTTTCACAGGATTTCCGGCCTCTTTTGTCAGTCAATGAAAGATTGTAGCTGCTTATTCCCCTTTCAAACGAATTATCAGACAATCTAATGCGGTGTTCATACGGGGCGATATAAGGCCAGACGATTTCGCTTGCATAAAAAAAATATCGGTCGCCCATTGATCGTGTGATGTGTTCGTCACACGAGTCCACCGACATACATTCAATCTGTCAGGTGCGCTGATAGTTTTAAAAATGGCGGACGTCGAGGTAGAAGTCGCGGAGTAATTGGGTTAGTTGAAAATATTGTTTTAGACGATATAAGTAGACTCCTAATTGAGGAAAAATAAAAAAAAACGCGGATATTGGGTGCGGAATTCGATTCTAAGGAGAAATAAATTTAGAGCAGTGATGTCAACTGTCAAGAAACAGAACATACGGACGCCGCGCATCTGCGCATGCGTGCATCGTTCCACCAGATACAAAAGTTGAAAGGCGTTCAACTTGATGCGATATCGCTTTCAACCATTTTTATCGCTTCAGATTTATCGACAATCTATTCACACGGTTCAATTGGCTGGCGATATTTTAGTGTCTTGGCGATATTCGCCTCGTCTGAACACCGCATAATTCTCTCGGTGAATGTGTTCTGTATGAATTAAATTAATACCATTCGACAATAATAAATAACAGATAATATGTACTGTGTGATATTGAATATTATATGCGTTGGATAACTGTTTTTATAATTAATTAATGATAAATTAATTTATACTCAAAGAAGCTTAGGATATTTTACGGCCCCTTTTTTCGAATGTCGATCAATTGGTTTTCTAAAATCATTTCTTTGACTTTGGTATGTTTTCTTAAAGAACTCATACAAATCATAAAAATTCTATTACAAAACTCATCGATCGACGTTCGAGAATAAGGTCCCTGTCTCCCTGTCATGCATTCGAAGTGGTGGCCTAGCGACTACGACACCGGTTTTCAAACAATTTCGATCCCGATACTGTCCATTTAAGAAGCTAATTGTGAAAGAGACAAAGAGTGTCAAATATTGGCTAGTCTTCAGATTGATTGATTGATATAAAAATGATTTGATGTATTATAAACGTCTATTTCGATAAAACTCGAGAACCGCTGATCTAATTATGACGAGCTATCTCGTAAAAGTTTCGAAATATCCACACCACATCTTCATATCGGAACATCCCTTACCAGATTATCGTAGATTACCAGCATACATCTCAAGCTTTTGTTTTTTATTTGCCGATCATCCTTATGTTTTACTTAGTTCTTTAACGTAATTAAAACACGCCCCAGACGAATCACATGGTTAAGATAAACACATCAGATAAACAAAGTTCCAAAAGAATTATAATTGTCGCAAAATAAAAAAAAATCTAGTTACTTTTTCCATAAATGTAAGTTAATTTCATGCGAGTGAGTGTACCTTGACACACCTGCTTGATGCGACGATTCAGCACGAGGATGTGTCTGAGATATAAATAGACCTCACTGCAATAATTACCTGTCACAGACAAAGTACACCTTTATAATAGAACATTACAGTGTAATGATAATGTTCACATGAAAATGCGGTTAAATGGGTGTGAAATACTCAATCACTGCTATTTTATCGAATGACAGTGATTAAGCACGATAACCCCTCCGCTCACCGCTACTTCTTTACTCACCTCCTCGCTCTTTACCAATATTGAATAGTTGTTCATGTTCAGGAGAACCAATTTATCAATTTTGAGAGTTAATTATAGCAGACAGACTTTCCTCTTTATGTTTGAAGCGGATTCTCCAGTTCTTCGGACACATTGCCAGGCGTGATGAAGACAGCCTGGAAAAATTGGTAGTCCTTGGTGGTGTTGAAAGATCTAGAGGCAGAGGAAGAGCAACTACTAGATGGATAAACCAAATCAGGGATGCTACGGCCACAACAGTTGTTGGAGCTGTGTGGACGGCGATGTGTCGAGAGGTGCAGGAAAATTTTATTGTATATGATGTTGAGAGATTTCCAGGTAAAGATCCTCAGTAATGAGGAAAAACGACGATGATGAGTTCATAATTCATTCATCAATTCATGTGGTTGGTAGCCTAGCTGTTACGGTTACGACGCCGACTTACGTACTGTTTCGTACTGGAGGTCGTGGGTTCGATCCCAGGTGCCGACCATATTTCTCTGTCCCCACAAACGCTTTGAGTAGCTTACTGTGAAAGAGTCAGGGTGTTTTTGAGTGAGCACAGATTTATAAAAGGTGGCTTGTACTATCAACAAAATGTTAAGGATTTGGATACCAAGGGAAACGAGTTTGTTAGCTTGACTTACAAATAAAGATTTTAATTGTCTTTGTATTTAAGTTAATATGGACAACCTATTTTATATAATTAAATTTCAACAGGGTACTCAAATAATACAAATGATTGAAATCTCAAAAAATCTATCATGAGAATTGTCCGTCATTGTGCTTGCATTCCTGGAGACTTGATTTTTGATGAACAGCAAAGCAATATTATATATGATTAAGGCTGTAGATAGCAGGGTTGATCGATTCGAATGTTTCCATTTATGGGGATAGATGAGTATGCTGAACGGATAAATAGCATATTCTTAACCTGCTCGTATTTGTCTATGTAACCGATGGGTTTTGAAGGCGTATAAATTTCCGTTTTTTATTTTGCCAATTCTATTCAATTTGTGAACAAAATGCTACTGTGACTATTTGAAACAAACACCTGTAAAATGGTACTACTTTTCATTCATTTGTCACAATTATAAGTTGGATGGATGCTTGTAATTATAACGCACATACATAATAGTGTCAATGCGAGAACAATGAGATAGACGTAATTAAAATATTAGCCGAAGAATGCGAGTATTTAACATCACCACTTAGATCTACTAACAGATAAAAATAACATTCTAGTGTTAATATGCTTATAAGTAACATGAACATTCTACCAGAGAACTGTTACTCGCGAGACGGTACACACATAAACTTCCGTGAGTAATGTTTTTTATGAAAAAAAAAATAACCTTTGTGTTTGTAGAATAACCGGCGGAATTTGTCGTTGCAGTTGATCTTTAATAGGTTATCAACCTCGAACAGGGACGATAAACGAAAATCTACATAGAATGGCTTACTCAAAAATTTATTGCGGATCATAAAAGAAATCCAATGCTCATACAGTGTTCATTCGATTTGACTACAATAAAGTGCTTTTAATTAACCTGAGAGGGCGCTAGCCAGTAACTAGTCTTTATCGTCCCTGATTGGCATACTCTGAAGCTGTGTTATATGCCATAAAGTTTATCCTTATGAAAATTTTCCTATACTGTTTGGAAGGCTAAGTATGACCAACTTTAGATCCTCGATAATTTACGTTATTATTAGTTTTATATTGAAAAAATAATTAGCTGTGCACATGTCTCGCTAAATCTCAGGAATAGCTTGTCCGATTGGGCTAATTTCGATTTCAATATTTTCGTATAATTTGAGGGTAGTTTTAAACAGTGAAAAAACATGGTATAATTTCAAGAAAAGTAGAAAAAAAAACAACAATTTCGTTATCCCCATGAAAATTGTACCTCCAGTCAAATGCGTCACAATAAGGGGTCATTAAGATTTTGGTTGTGATAAGACTGTATTTACCTACATGTGGCGATAGCGAAGATTCAATCGTAAAAAAGGTATTAGGTAAGTATAAAACTTTTCTTACCATAAAAAATAATTTGTGAATTAAATTAATGTGTTTGCACCGCTGTCTTTTTACAGGCCATTTATATCATATATTCGCGATTAGTGAAAATTTCAGCTTGAAAAATCTTACACAATAAAAGTTAAGTGCTAAGATGATAAGATTGTCAACAATATTGCCATAAGATGCGATTTCTCTCACATTAGCTAACAACTACAAAAATCTGCACTTTGCCATCAGGTCTTTGCCATCAACACAACAATAATTGTTATCTTATATATACCGTTAATGAAACGAAATATTAAGATGTTTATCGAATTTCTCACGAATATTATGATTTATTGCTCCATTGATTTGATTATACCGATATTAAACAATTTAAAAATATTTTCCCAAAGTGTTAAATAAATAACATAACAGTACATTATTTTACAGTATTTTATATCATTTATTAATTATTTAAAAAAACGGAATGTTAAGTACCGGATATAAAGAAAATATGTATAATTAATTTTAATGTATCTATTAACTTTACAAAATTATTACCTATTTACCTACCATTTTTTAAGAATTTTCATACTTTCATTAAGATAAAGCAAACATTTTCAATTCATGACTGATATTATTTTCTCCCAGTCAACCAATGTAACAATCTGAGGTCGCATCAACTCCGAGTTGAAATTTTAAAGGAAGGATGTTTAAAAATTACCAGGAGATAGTTGCAACAATTTTTCTCCCATTAACTGGGGGTCAAATGCCAGTGGTTTTTGAGTTATGTAACTTTTTAGGTTTTATTTTTTACCTCTTGACCAAAAGCTGAAAATTGTGAAAAAAGTATTTCGCTTTGGGAAATAAAAATGCATTTTCCTTATAGAAAATGAATAAATGAATGAAAACACAGGTTTGAAAAATATACCTGTTTAAAATTTGCTATAGTAAAACCCCTTTCAAGGAATGTATCGAATTACCAGTCACCCTGTATTGTATAATTTTTCGATGACCTGACGAAATTTCGCAACGGACAACCAAATCATTTTTTCATAAGCTTTCAGCGATCAATTTGTCGCGAATGTTCCATTTTTTAAATTCTCTTTGCTAATCATCCTTGTCTACATATTTTATCCTAACAATTGTTTGACGAGCTGTGTGTACAGAGCTTTACATTCCTATAGAAGATACCTACTTTAAATACATGGGTAAATGGACGTTGCGTCACAACTTGTCAACAAAAAACAATAAAATTTATTCCCAATGTTACCACGGTTTTTTGTCTGTTGTCAGCGAGACTGGCATTGTTCGGGGCTGATTGACGCACGCGATGCACGGATTGTGGCTCAACAGAAATAGGAGAGACCTTGGATCTGTTCGTGTGGTGACAATAGAACAGAAGTGCATTTGAACAGAACCGCCATCCACAACGGTTCATGTGATGCAATATTGCAATGTGAGAAAGTGTAGGTTTATCAGAATTTTAATGACCGTTAGGTAATATTATAACTAAGCCGGATACTCCAAAAAGATAAATATGACTGCAAAAAAATTGAAAACCATAAACCTCAGGGACAGTCGAATAGATTTTACTCACACTTAGGTTGATATAAAGAATTTTCCCTGATACCAGGCAACGTACCTACTACCCCTACGCCCTACATGCTGAGCTTTGTAAGGGCGAACTGATATTTCCCTAGATCTTGGTAATAATATAATTTATCATATTATTGAAGAATCGAAAAACCTGGCTAAGGAGGGTGGACCTGACAATTCTGTAGATAATATCGAAGTATAAAGTTCTCCTAATACCTCCACATCAGTGGTAAAAGAGGATATAAAGTCACATGACCAAAAACAATGGTTTCAGCCAGGAGATGGCAACACTTTTTAGACAAATAGCGGACTTCTTGTAAAATAAATGATTTGTTACAGCTTGTCAATGATAAAGTTGTAAAAAAAGCAATGGCACTCTGCAAAATGATTCTGGAGACGAGGCTTAATAAGAGGCAACGCTCCATTGACGAATTGAAGGGTCAAATCTCTAATATAAATGAAAGTCGGGTTAGTGCGAACACTTATAACTCGAGATCGGCTGAACAGATTCTTCCGATGTTTGTTTTATTAAATTCTTCTCCGCTCCGGATAACAGAATAACTATTAAAAGGTTGAAAAAATGCATAAGAAATAATATAAAATATAATTTTAAAGTTAGTATGGAATGGACTTTACTGCAACTCCAACGTCATCTATGAAAAGTTCTATAACAACAAAATTATTTTTTAACTGACAACCGTTGCATTAAAATATTGGTACGCAGACTTTTGATGGAATTTTTATCTAGCTTTCAGATTTTTTTTTAACATTTTGTATAAATTACAAATAACTCGAATACAATATTCATAGTTAGAACTACAGGACAACGTCTGTCGGGAAAGCTAGTTAATAAATAAACCTTCATAATTGAACTGACAGTTAGTACCGCGAGTAGGTTAGTGCTTGGTTGATTCCATATACTTCATGATGAAAAAATCGTTTCAAATTTAAAATACCTATTTAGAATTATTTTATTCCAGTTCAAATGAAAATAATGACGTCAGCGTTGCAAAGTATGGCAATTATTATCACTTTACAACGTTGCTTATCAGAGTTGTGTTTACACACAGGCCTAATAATTAATACAACCATTAATTTATTATGTCTCTACTCTAAGCAATCTCTATTTACAGATATTATTTTCATACTAACAACAATTTTAAGTAAATGAATTGCTCCTTCTTGTTGCAAAAGCAATTTCAGTTAACAAAAAAAAAACAATTTCAGTCTTTTTCATTTGTAGGTACTCAAGTAAAACAAACAAGTCCGATAATTTTAACCTGGCGACAGATAGATAAAAAAGAGTGCAAATTCTCGACGCTTCCTGAACCCATATGATTTTGATGATTAAACGTTAACTGCTTTATTTAAAAACTACGATCAATGGGAAAAATAGCTCTGCGATATAAAATATTACGATCAACTGTCATCGGGATAGTTTAACGCATAAATCGCTTGATTGTGAGCTGATCTCTGTAGAGGGTGACCCGCCATATTGGATTTAACGTCAACTGACAGTTGTTTCGAGTATACAAGAACGCTTTCTGTAATAAATACACTGTATTGAAGGTTTTTTCCTTCCAATTATGTGCTCCCTTCACATTTTGGTCTATTTTATTTTGGTTTATCATTTTCATCATAGAAAATTTAAACAAATAAAGCGATTTAATTTAATAAAGATAATGACGTTTTGAAGAAAAAACCAAAATACTTTTTAAGTAGGTTCAAATGCGAGATTCAGTATAATATATGTATATACACGGTGTTAAGTTGGTAGTGGATAATCCGAAGCAGGGAGGTAGAGGACCTCAATACCTATCGATTTGACCCCCAGGTATGTTCAGCGATATTGGGTGGTTCAAAAGTTATTTTTTCTTTTTTTTTGAAAGAGGGTTAAAGGACCAGGGTACCCTTCGTCTAGAACCTTTGAAAGATTTTAAAAAATTTATGCTTGGAAAAAAAATCTTGAAAAAAAATTTTTTGAACAAAAGCTATCGGGTGCTGACTCATAGCAATAATACCTTACGTAAGGGTCACTATCGGACTATTTTCAGAAAAGAAAAACATGATTTTAATCTGAATAGTTTAGCCACAGTTACGTAGTTTAGTCAGAAATCCGGTTTTTATTCAAATTTCACAAAAAGGCAAATAACTTTTGAACCACCCAATATCGCTGAACATATATGTGGGTCAAATCGATAGGTATTGAGGTCTTCTACCTCCCTGCTTCGGATTATCCACTACCAACTTAACACCGTGTATAGTCGTATGGTTAAAATGCGCATCAAAGTCAAAATTATAAAATCAATTTAAAATCCCTCAGCCAATTCTTAGCGTCGGTCGGTGGACAGCAAATTCAAATTCTCCATCCAGCCATGAAACATAATATGTACTGGACAATCATGCACAATATGCTGTGTCGTCTGTGTGTCGCTCCCACACTCACATCGGGGACTGTCGACGTAACCCCAGAGTTCGGCCGCACTTCTTCCACAGTCCATTTAGTATAATAAACATTATGGAACCAAAGGTGAGGTTTGATATAATGCAACTTTTTATTTCTGAAATAAAATTTCTATCATAATGTAGTTAGGTCCTGATTTTAATTTGTGGGTACCTTCCCGGGTACCTATTCTACATCAATAACTCGAAATTATTCAAATCTGACATATCGCATCTTGGTTGTAACCACTCGCGTTGCCCGGCTACCATTTTATTTTTGTTTAAGTACATAATTTTGTGCAAAATGTCATTCTCATACATAAAAGACGCGGATCAAAAATGTTTTTATAAAATAAAGTAATAATTGATCGGCATATCAGAAGTGATCGTGTAATCAACGATTATTTTATAAATAAGACTTAAGCGATTAAACAATGTTTGTTACATTTATTAAAAAAAAAAACTATAATATACCTATACTCGTTTGAAAAATATTTTTTTCTAAAAACGTGCTTTTATTTTTACTATCAACGCTTCTTCGGGCATTGCACCGCCTAAAGCAGACATTTCCCACATTACCCAAACAGTTTTCAAGTGATATCTTGTGCATTGTTGAAATTATTATTTTTTAAACTAATTACATGAGAAAATCTCTTAGACTTAAAGTGAAAAGAAAATTTTAATCTGTGTTTATCTCCCCTTTGTTGACAGTTCACAAGTTTAACCATAGATAAGCGAATCATTTAAAGAGCCATTTTGATTATCTTCAGTAGTAAATTTATGATAATTATTGTTTTAAACAACCCGCAGACAACGAGAGTGGATTAAAATTTCTTTGCATTCTCAGAAAATTAACTCTCTCGGTGTTTCATTTATTAGAAGCTGTTGATTAATATAGCTGTAAGATTAATATTAATTAGAATACTTGTAATTATTCTTTGTGTAAAAGTGAAAGTGCTTAAATAAAAAAAATTAGATTCGGGGATAAACTAAAATTGAACATTATGCTTGATTCTTAATCTACATAATAATTCATTTATATACCTCTTACTTATTTTCTTATTTCACCACATCACAATAAAATCAAAGTTTTTAAGTTCGTTTTAAATCATCACTGATCCTTGCAATTAAAACTGTAGTAATGTTACATATTATACATTATTCAATTTTGTCGAAATCAATTAATAAATTTCATAGAAGAATAATAGGAACCATCAGAGATACTCTAAAGATAGACAGGTATCAACTAGTATGTTATAGAAATAAAATTGGTTTCATAAACATCTTTCAATTTATTTTTTATCTTAATTCATATTTGCGAAGAGCTCATATTTTAAGTATTTTCGAAGGTAAATGTATTTATATAAAAATAGAAATGTAGTATTTTCCGTTTCAAAAAAAGATAACAATGAAAAAAAGTGTAGGTATTACAAAACGCAACTGATCATATTTTGAAACTCCCATGTATATGAAGAATATCATACGTGAGGTGATGCATTTACATGAACAGTGAACACGGAGACGGAATGGATATTGTGTTCGATCTACGTGATTCTCGCTCGGTCTCTTTGTCATCCATTTTTTAACATACCCAAAACATCTCAACTTTTTAACTTTCCTCTTTGTAACAATACTTACTTCTATACCACATTCCTTCCTAATATTCTAATTCCTTTCCATGTCTTACACAGTCTTTCCACATATTCTTAGTAGAACTTTCATTTCTAATGCATTTATAGATACTACATTCTTTTTTCGTCAATATACACGTTTCACATTGATGGTAACAGGATTGCGATATGCACTTGTTTTTTTAAGATTATAGTGAGACGTTGTTTTTTTCTCATAATAGGTCTTAGTGCACCCCTCACCCTGCTACCAGCTACTCTCCTACGTTCGATTCCTTTTTCAAATTTCCATCCCTTTTAACAAGCTTATTAAATAAACACACTCGTTCACTAAATCGACTTAAATGACTACACAAACCAGAATTTAAATTTTGGTTCACATACAAATCAAAGAAAGACAGCTGGAAAATCAACATCAATACAAGTAATTTAAAATAAATCGCAAAGAAGAAGAATATGATGAAAGTACACAATATTATACTGCATACACCTAACCTATGCAACCTATTTACAACGACACGGACTATCAACCATTCTCCAACAAGAGTTTCATAAACAACTTTTTGTCATTAGCGTACCGTTAAAACATGCATTCAATGTTGACACATTTAACATACAATATTAAACCGAACAATCTATTCGAATTATCCGACTACACTTCTTACAAACGCATTACTTTACATTACACAGCATCGCAATATACAGTTTAGTATTGTGTCATTTAAGTACAGTTTGACATTAATGAAAATGTATGCAATAAAAAATGTCCTCTTTTTAATCTGAACAACTATCTTCACCTTTTTTAATATTTTTGAGACGTAAAACGCTTACTATCCGTCACACGTACTTGGACCATATAATCGACAATTTGTCGTGCACGTTAAATAAACACGTGGATTTTAATACCATTTTAACATATACATTCATATATACATATACAATATCCCTTTGAACTCCACTCGGGGGCAAACAACAGCTCTCTATTGCGCTCGACCTTCGCAAGGAGTGCATAACTTTTAAATAAAAAAACGACAGTTCGTCTAAGTTAACAAAATAATCTGTCAAAACTAGAACAATAGACCTGAGGGATGAAAACCTTCATAAGCTCGGGTTAAGGAATCACATTGAATTGCAATTAATTTGGTAGTTTCTAGAATGGCTGAGCCGATTTGGCCCATTTTGGTTTAGAAATATTCGTGCACGCTCAGTGTATTTTTTAACGGTGAGAAAGTAGGGAAAATTGCGAGTAAAATAGAAAAATATTATTTTTCATCCCATACAAAGCGTTTGTTTCCCTACCAGTCAATTATTGTATCGGAAAAATAAAATTATATTTAAAATATACGTTTTTTATATTCAAATCATGTTCCAAGTCATAGAAGAGCCTCGGATAATTCTTAATAACGAATAAACATGCAGATTTACGTACTAAAATTGTCTCATTAAAGTAAAATTATTTACAATAATAAGATTTTGCATTCATTCCTAACTATGAAAATTTGTTTTAGTATTCCTTGAAGTAGCTTAAGACAATTGAAATCACATCCGACTCTTAAGAAACCTCTAGTAATTTATAGCGTAGAAAAAAGATAACTACAATAATTGTAATGTTTGCAATAAAACGGTATTTTTATGAACTAGGTATAGTTAAAGAAATTGATAAATATTCTTTTTGTATTTGATAAAAATTACAATTTCTATTTGGAGATGGAACAAAGTTCGACTGGTCAGCTAGTCCATGATAAATGCACATTACAATTATTATGTGGCTCGTCAAGGACTAAGGTTTGGTTCTATATTACATAATATTATAATCCCCTTTGAATATCACAGTTCTAGGTTATGTATTGAAAGTTAAGCCACGTAGAATAATGCATTCAAGAACAGAGCGTCATATTATCATAGTGCAAGTCATTACATGTACCGACTATATACTATGACTATTTTTGATTCTCTGATTCGACAACATCCATTTGGGAAATTCGATTTTTTTTAATGAATCTGGGCTCAAGTAAAACCAACACAAATACTCTCTTGACATATTTTACACGAAATAATGGCGTGTGTTGTGAAAGTGAAAATAATCGGCAACGGGATTCGAGTACACGACCTCCCGTAGGTACGTTGTGCATACGTACGAAAGCCGTAGACTAATCTGCTGGGCTACCAGTACGACAACCTCAAATTCTCTTACAAAAAATGTATAATTTACTTCCAAATCCCACCAAATCCAAACTCCCTTTACACCCCACTTAGGGACATAGGGAGGCACCAAGAGCTCTCCACTGCACTCGATCCTAAATAAATAAATAAATAAATCTTTATTGGACGCAAAAAATAGTGTAAATACAATTTTAAAAAACTACCAAAAGGCGGACTTATTGCTGCAAAGCAATGTCTTACAGCCAACCTCAGCAATGTCTTACAGCCAACCTCATATCTCTACTCAACCTCAATCCTACGCAATGTTATTTACTTACATACGTTATTTTAATGTTTTAAAAGACTGCTCTACTTAGATTTATCAGTATTTATGTAAGCTATTTTAAATATTTCTCCCAAAATATCATGAAAAAGATATTTTTTCACTTAAAATGAAGAAATATATGTTTATATTATGCAGTCATGATCGAAGGATTCAACTATCGTGCGATCATGGTATTTTACAAAATAAACAATAAATTCCTATAAAATTTTAAGTGTCACGTTTGCCATTAAAATTTAGTTTTATTTATTTGGTGACGGTATGGAGACATTGGCTGAAGAAATATGGGTATTGGGTAGGTACTTAGAACTCACAAAAAATTTCTCTTCTTCTTCTTTTTTTCCGGCAATGCACCCGATCTCGAGTGATTTATGAAAAAATTTCTCAAGCATCACCAAAAATATGAGATGCAAAACCGTTTTGATACCTACGTGTAAATAAACACTATTTATAATCGACTAATGAATAGTTAAGTTAGTCTGTAACTCTGTTTTTAGGTTTCTTTTCTTTCTTTCTTCAGCCCTCTCGCGTCCATTGTTGGACATAGGTCTCCCCCTGTGACTTCCACCGCCCTCTGTCTTGCGCCAGCCGCATCCAACCATTCCCGGCAATCCGTCTAATGTCGTCAGACCACCTCGCCTGAGGCCTGCCAACACTTCTCCTCCCGGTTCTCGGACGCCACTCAAGATCGTTCTTGGTCCATCTAGTGTCGGTTACTCTGGCCACATGACCAGCCCAACTACACTTTTGTTTAGCGACCTTCTGAACCACATCGGTGATTCCTGTTTTCTGTCTTATCCATGTATGAGTCTTCCTATCACTCAATGAGATACCTAGCATCCTCCTCTCCATAGCTCGTTGTGTTACAGCTAGTTTATTTAATATTCTTTGAGTGAACACAAACGTTTCACAGCTATAAGTGAGCACAGGGAGAATACATGCATCAAAGAGTTTTCTCTTTAAGTAATTGGAATGATTCGGAGACTTCAGGATATAGGACAGTTTACCAAATGCTGCCCATGCCAGTCCTCGCCTTCTATTTTTTTAGGTTAAAACATTTTTTTATACTTTTTTTCAAAGTTATAACAAAAACAATCATATTTCCAAAAGTAGGTACTTCGTGTGTAAGTCGATAATTGCTTTGAAAATTGATAAAAACAGGTTGCTGCGAGAAAATATTATATTGATGTTAATACGTTGCTACGGTTAGAAATTAACGAATATGTAACAACTAATGACTCCAACCATTAATTACTGATGTTCGATTTTCAGATGGAACAAACCACTACGGGCTTACGACCGTCTTCTACTGTTATTTCGAAGGCTGGCTTAATCATGAGAATTCTCGACGTGTTCAACATGTCGAAAAATTTAATGTATGCAACAAGTAGATATTTAATAATTAATGAAATATAGGGATAAAAGTTGGAAATTATTGAGACCAAGAGAGCAAACATTTAAAAATCGAACATCGGTAATGAATGGTAATAATCGAACATCAGTAAGGAATGGTAATAATCGAACATCAGTAAGGAATGGTAATAATCGAACATTAGTAAGGAATGGTAATAATCGAACATCAGTAAGGAATGGTAATAATCGAACATCAGTAAGGAATGGTAATAATCGAACATCAGTAAGGAATGGTAATAATCGAACATCAGTAATGAATGGTAATAATCGAACATTAGTAAGGAATGGTAATAATCGAACATCAGTAAGGAATGGTAATAATCGAACATCAGTAAGGAATGGTAAATAGAGTCATTAGTTGTTACATATTCGTTAAGATCTAGTCCTGAAATATGGTCACAAGAATCTAGACATAATTAGAAAGGTTAGAAATGTCAAATTATCCGCAGTTCTCAATATGGTAACCCTTTAAGGGACTATATAACTGATAGAGAACAATCAATAACCATTTTCTTTGACTGTCATCCGCAGGTTTTGGTTCTAGTGATATTATAATGTATTAGTTTGATATGCAATACAAATATTTTTTCCGTGATGTGGTTACTATATTATTCATATCAATAATTTATTCCAATAATTATTATGAATTACAAATAATTACCATCTTATTTATTAATATTGAATATCCATACATTGACACAGTTTAAGGTTGGGTGTGCGACCTTAAGGCATGTGTAGAATATTTTAAACATTGACACTGAAAAACGTGTAGATTTTTGCTAAATTTTACGCCTCTTATGCGGTATGAAATAAAAACTTGTTAAAAATGAATAAAAACAAATGATAAAAAGTATAAAACATATTTATAAAATTAACATATTTAGAATAATCATATTATTGTTTTTTTTTGTATGTAGAGATTATTATGAATAGGTAATAATGTTTATCATAATCAATCAAATACATAATATATCGATTGCTTATTAAAAACTTTTTTATATAGAGATATTTTCTAGAAACTTATTTTACACCTTAGAAAGTATTTTTTCATATACGAGTCCTGTTTCATCCGAAACATCCCAGACCCTAAAGTATAAATTACAATTGACAATGTACCTAAATGGCAAGTAAGTGTTGGAAATGAAAAAGCGAGTCTAAATTCCCCCCCTTGCTCAGTATTTACCGCCGAATGTACAGCCATACTCCAGGCCTTGATTATAATTTCATCACTTAATCATAAAAAGTTCATTATTTTCACTGACTGTCTGAGTGCTACCCATATCATTAAAAATAACGCGTTGAGATTCCCGTACAATCACTTATTATCAAACATTAAAGCTTACATATATAAATTGCACACCGAAAATAAAAGTGTTACAATTTGCTGGATTCCTGGCCACAAGGGTGTCGCGGGCAATGAGGAGGCAGATAAACTGGCCAAATTAGCCAGCACCATCGGAGAGCCTCCCGTGTTCAGGAATCTTCAAATTGAGGATATTTATTTAGAAATTAAGAAGCGCTTATTTGAACTGTGGAGGGAACACTGGGCGTCCAATAATAAAGGACGCTCATATAGATTGGTTCAAAAAGATGTATGTTCAAGGCCATGGTTTGTTCGAATGAAAATGTCCAAGTATTACATTAGCACGATTTGCAGAATGCGTCTTGGTCACAATTGCCTCTCGAATCACTTGTTTAAAATTAACGTTAAAAACAGTCCCTTGTGCGAGTGCGGGGAAGATGAGGAGACGTTAGACCATGTTTTTTTCGATTGCTCGCTAAGAACACCTCTGAATATCGTCTTTGGTAGGAAGCATGTTGTTGTTAATGGTCCTATAAATTCAACATATTTACTGAATACTTGTAATACAGACATATACAGGGACATCTGCCGATTTATTTCAATGAACAACCTTAAGATATGACATTGTTTTGATTTTTTGTTTCTTTCTCTTTTTTTAATCTTCTTTGTTTATAGATTTGTCCTATGAACCCTTATATTATTAATCTTGATAATGGCACACATCACCCCCCTGGGTGGATTGCCTAATAAAGGAAGAAGAAGAGTCTAAATTTTGTAATATAATATCTAAGCCCACGGATAAGCTTTCCTAACCAGCATCTAATAATATTAAACGTGAAAGGTTTAATTCGGGGCAGTGAAAACCCAAAAGGACCATGGGCTCTGCGAGCGTTTGAGTCCTAAAACCGAACCCAAAGTAAAGTGTATCACAATTTCGGTTATTGGGGGGTTCGTAAAACGTTACTGGGGGTAGGAGGTCAAAAAATGCGTTACGTAGCTTGTGTTTTTTTTTTTATATTTAAGTAAAAAAATTAAGGCATTAAAATATTCCAAGCTGGCAGCCCTTTTCGTTTATGTTTTACCTACCGGGAATTCCTCAATCTCTATCGTAGGTAGGTACTTCATTTTTATTTTATTTTGGTTTTCAGTTCTTTGCGCAACTTAATTGTAACTTAAGTTAAACAAACTATTTATTTTCGTTAACGCAACGTATCGGCAAAGGGAAAGTGTGGGGGAGTATTAGAGTATAACTTGTAAAATCAATATTCCAACTCTAAAATTCCATTGGCAATAGCAATCGTAATTTTTTTATTTGCTTGAAAAATTGCAAAAAAAATTCCATAGGTACAATTTTACAGCAATTAAACATAAGAATCATTTTTTAATGAATCTGGACTTACGCAAAGTGAACACATAAAACAAAGCTTGTGTTGTGAAAATGAAATGGTCGGTACACTTCAGTACCTACCCTGTACTACGAAAGACGTCGACTGATACTACTGGCCAACCAACTTTCAGATACATTTTCATGACATAAACAGTATGAAAAAACTTCAAATTTTAAGCACAAAACTTTTAAGTAGAAATTAAGCATACCTTTTTGGTTATCCAGACAAGTTAGGTTCCCAATAAATTTGAAATTAAAAAACTTTTATGTCACTTATTACGGTATACATCAAACAAAACGATTTTCCAACTTCATGTGCTTATTTTTTGAGTCGCGATGTTCTTATTGTTAATTTTTCCGCGATGTTTTTGTTAGTCTAACAGCGGCAATGTTTTGGACACGACACCATGCCAACGACACCGAGCGGTTCCCCGCCAAATGCGTACTGACACTATGACGATTATTACATACAGAGTATGGCAGTTAGTTAGATTAATTTCTGTAGAATTGAATACTGTACTGTACCTACCGAGTTGTATTATAGTGATGGAAAAAATAACGAAGTAGTACAACTGTTGTACTAGGCGAAGTGCTCTGCGTTTATATAAAAGCTCATTTATGAAATAAACCGATTATTTTTTATCTCATGAACGAACTAAGTATTACAATATACAAAAAATGTGAAGCTATCAAGTCATTGCCACTCAAATAACAACACTATAGTAGCGACCTCGGTAGTCTAGTTGTATAGGCGTGGACTTCAGATCATGAGGTCCCAGGTTCGATTCCCGGTCGGGTCAGAGTTTTTCTAAGTGTTTTTTCACTTGGAATTTCTACCCGGGGTTGGCCTGTCTCAGATTGGACGGGAACGGTTGACTGGAAAAATTGTCTCGGGCAATAAGTTTCGCCGGCTGTACTGACATCTTTGTATAGAAAAGTGTTAATTGATTTATTTATTAATGAGGAAATGGTTGGAATTCGAATACCTTTTATTTTTCTATAAAAGGGGACCGGCGGGCCGGGCCTACAATTCATCCGCCATAATACAAAGGAAAAACTAATCTTCAATAATACTAGCTAATATTACAAAGTTTCGGAATTTTATATTTTAAGTTAGTTCATACATTTTATTTCAGTGGGTGTTTTGTTTACTTCGGTATCCAAGCTACGCTTATTTATACCAAACATCTAGATTACACTGTTTCTTTCCCGCTGTAATCAATTTGCTGCCGGCGACAAACATAGACTTGTCTCAAAGAATACCGCGTTCGCAATAAAGGCCGCTTTTCTTTTCTAGGAAAACGGTATCACACGTAACGCAATCCGTTAACACATCTAAAATCTGAAAACTTGAATTAAACTGTCAATAATTAAATATGTTCAAGCGAGTTTCCGGAATGTTACGATTTTAACCCGAAGTTTGCCAAAGCATTTTTAATGATTATGTATCTACATCATCGGAGACGCGGTAAATCACTCCAAAAAATCAAAAGGCTCTACGCAGCTGACTTCCAGGACATTGGTATTGACTGGAATGCTCCAACTAGGGAGTGGACATGGATAAAAAAATAAATAAATAAAATAATAAATATATATTTTCTGATACATAGTTTAATATGTTATTCTGCCAAGTATAATATTGATACTTTTAATGATAAATTTTTGAGAAAGCTTCACTGGATATAGAAAACACACGCAAGAACAAATTGTTAATACAATATCTTTGTATGAATAAATTTTGAGCATACAGTACTAGCAGAGCACAGTTAGTCTATTTCTCTGAACAGTAGTGTACCTATGTATTAAAGATTCAACATAGACCTCCCATGCATCATCTGCCCGTCGTGCTATAAACAATACAAACATAATGAACCTTTCTATTTTATTACATTTTTTATAACAAATTGTTTTATTGCCTACTTTTTTTATAACGGAAATTGAAACTATTATTGTGATACGAAACAATAAAGATACAACAGTGTAAATTCGACCATAATAGCCCCATTCTTCCTAAAATTCCACATCAGTCAATGTTGCCAAATACCTAATGTTTTTATAAATCAAATATTTTGTGAAGGTTGTTCCCACAAAAAAGTTAGATAACTAGATTCCTACCCAGTAGTGTTGTTATTGTGTGATTGACTATTTCACGTAAATAATTTTGTAAGTGTATAGTTTACTTTTATAAACTAAAACTAGACTACGAACGGGATCACAAATTTTAAAGGATTCTAAACCCTGGCGCAATGGAGAGCTCTTGATGGCTCCCAAAAATTTCAAGCTTCAAGCTCAAATTTCATTAAAAACTATCTAAACCATTGTTTGTTCAATGACTAATGTAGGTAATTGAATTGTTTTCGTACTTAAGGTTCCAAACACACTATGTTATATGCTTTTTTTATAAACGAATGTTTTGAACATATAATCAGCATTTTTTAATGATATCCAATCCAAACTCGCTTTACGCCCCACTTAGGGGATAGGGAGGCAACAAGAGCTCTCCGTTGCGCAATGTTTATGACCTCCTCCCACACCATCCTTAACAGTTCATCTCCTCTTTATAATTCTCAGTGGAATATCCCATCGGGACGTTGCTGGGATATTCCACAGGGACGTCGCAGATATGTCGATGGGATATTCGTGATATGCGGATTATCAATTAGATATCTCGTCGGGCATCTATTATGAAAATTTGACGGAGGCATATTTATTATTTTCGTTATTCTTGGTCTTATAATTTTCGTGATTCTCGTCTGTCGCCTGCAACCCAGACGATATTAGGATATCTCATGATATCCCGAATGTCCCGGGATATTGGGGACATCCGTGAGACGTCGCCGGGATATATTTTTTTATTAATTTGAATATTGGCGGATAACTGGATATCCCAGGAATATCTTACGGGATATCCTTCGGCTGTTTGAGAAGTACGGTGTTCATTACTTTACCTGTGTCCTATAATAATTTTCCCACGGATTTTACTTTGTTGCATGTCACATCTATGAGGATATATTTATTAAATATTTTATTTCACATAAAGAAAATTAACAATACATTTGTCGACGCGTTCATAAAGTACGTATGTATATAATTGTTTCAAAGAATTCTTGCCTTTTATTCGTTATGCAGTGCTTACTAGTTTCATTACTGGAGTATATTTAATTTTTAAAGGCGTCGGCCAATGAAAACTATATAAAAAATTATATTTTGTTGAAATTTTACACTCTTATCGTCTTTCTCTATTATGAACTGTCAAATGAAATTGTAAACTATTTAACTGTGGGAATTTTTTATTGCAAATGTTACACTCGTATGGTTTTTCTCCACTGTGTACTCGCAGATGAATTCGTAGAGTTTGTGAATGGACGAACTTTTTGTTGCAAATGTTACACTCATATGGTCTTTCTCCGGTGTGAATTCGCGTATGTATTTTTAAATTCTTGGAACTGGTGAAGGTTTTGTTGCAAGTATTACACTCGTATGGCTTTTCTTCACTGTGCATCCACATGTGTCTCCTTAAGTTATTTGAAACACTGAACGTTTTCTTGCAAATGTTACATTCGTATGGCCTTTCTCCACTATGAACATTCAAATGAGATCTTAAACTATTTGACTGGGTGAACTTTTTATTACAAATTTTACACTCGTATGGTCTATCTCCACTATGGACACGCAGATGTGTTTGTAAAGTTTGTGAAGCAGCGAATTTTTTCATGCATATGTTACACTCGTACGGCTTTTCCCCACTGTGAACTCGCAAATGTATACGTAAATGACCTAAGCGAGTAAACTTTTTTTTGCAAATTTTACACTCATGTGGCTTTTCTCCACTGTGAACTCGTAAATGAGTTTGTAAATTATTTAGTTTTGCGAATTTTTTCATGCATACGTTACACTCGTACGGCTTTTCCCCACTGTGAACTCGCAAATGTATACGTAAATGACCTAAGCGAGTAAACTTTTTTTTGCAAATTTTACACTCATGTGGCTTTTCTCCACTGTGAACTCGTAAATGAGTTTGTAAATGATTTAGTTTTGCGAATTTTTTGTTGCAAATGTTACAATCGTGTGGCCTTTCTCCACTATGAACTCGCAAATGAGTACGTAAAGTATCTAAGCGGGCGAACTTTTTATTGCAAATGTTGCACTGGTGTGACATTTCTTGAATGCTTTGCGTCTTTGTAACACTACACTTCAAGAAATTTTCAATACAAACATTTGTTAGAAACGATTCTATTTCATTTTCGTGTAATTCGTAAATAAATATATCACTTTTAGTCAATTCGCTAGAGAGAGATTCCTGTTTCATTGTGAGGGAGCTTTTTATGTTCATCTCATCAGATTTCGAGTGAATGTATTAAAAGACGTTGATGTTTGAGGATCACAGAACACATATACTCTCTATGTTAAGGATTAATAATGCACTAATAACCAATATTATATTATAATCCACGTTTGACGATAACTCAATTAAATTCGAAATTTTGACACCAAAAACCCTATCCATGGGATTCTAGGAATGTGAACTGTCACTGTCATACATCATCTTCTTCTTTTTTGCTTTAATTCTTGCCATAATCACACAAATAACTGTCATACATACGAGCCGTGCCAACACTATGGATGTAAGGTCACGTGACTCGGGAAAGGGGACATTCTTTAAATATTTGCATTGGAACCCATATATATTATTATTATGCTCGTATTTAACATGTGGGTTCTCCAATTTCATCAGTCCTTATATAAATTGGTTAGCATAAGAAATACAGAAAACATAAGATTGAACAGAGCTACTAGAAGACTAAGTCTTATTATTTTACAATAAGTCTTATTGTAAAATAACAAGGCACAGTAGAGATTAGTCGCCTTTTAAACGGAAATAAATTTTTCAGTACCAGTTAGTTTAACATACATAATATATTCAAATATGAAGAGAAATCATTAACTTCCAAGGATTACAAAAAAAGAACGAAACTAGATTTTTTGCTGAATAAAAACACCAGTGATAATATGTACTAATAATTGTGGAAAAATAGAATTTCTTCTTCTTATTCTATCTCAGTGGTTTTTAATATTTTTAGAGGCACTAAGCCCCACCAATTCCATCTACGAATTCACTGAATTCTTAATTTGAAGAGGGGTTCAGTGATAGTACGAGTCGGATGTGTGTCTCTGTCTAGACATTCGCCAAACCAACGAGAGTGACTCACCAAACCCCTGGTTTTCAATGAAACCCAGGTTAAGAACCGCTGTTCTAGCTAGTAATCTTTTTTTACACTCTAAGTACATTGACAAAAAATTCGTTCCCAAAATTCAAGTTGTCTACAGGAGCTGTTTGTTTCAGGCTCCGCAGACACCAACTGCTTACCGTCCTTCGCCTCTTGGGCGGTCTGCTTGGTAATCTACCTGGTGGTATGGCTGACATGGTCATATCCCATTCCTGTCACATGGTCCCTCCTGTGGCATTGTTAGCTTTTGTCCCAAATGGAAGATGATAAGTAATTAATGTAATTATTTATTAACCCTATTATACAAATGTGTCGGTTTTTCCATTATTTCATTCGTCCACAATAGACCCCAAGACCCACTCAAGGGCACTTGGGGATGTCAAACATTTACAAAAATAAACACAAGACACAAAATATACAAAAATAGGTAACAATAAAACACACATGGGTGTAAAGGGCCCAACCATTCTCAAGTCCAAATATAGAAGTAAAAAAAAAATAATAGTACAAAATAAATAAAGCCCAATGTAGGCATCATGTATGTATGTATTCTTCTTAAAAATAATGTGGTTCATTTAGCATATCGTCAACTGTATAAAATGACTTTTCGACAAGATACTCTTCTCTCAACTCAAACGCATCTTCCTCCACTTCCTCAAAGGCATCTCCCTTTCCATGGATGGTTGCATGCGGTCAAATACAACGTGAAACAGGCCAACCACAGGTATTTAGAAGTGAAAAAAACTCAAAAACAGAAAAAAGAAACAATCATAAAGCTTCAGTAAGAAACAATCATAAAGAATACTTCAGTTTAGTGCTTGTTTTTAACTGAGATATTTTTTAAACTTTATCAACCCAACTGAAAATACTATACTCAATTGAATGGCAGAATATTAAGAGTATTTGGTTATTTTTATGAGGAATAAAATATGATCAAAATATCATATCATCATTGTAAATAATAGCAATGATAAGATGAAATTGGTGTTGTAGATACCTCGATTGTGTTGTGCTGTGCTCTCGACAAGGTGAGCAAACATCCAGACGTGGACGTTACTACACAGATCACTTCACCAAAACCAAACGTACCCAGAGTAAATATAATTTGGAATTTTCCGCATTGTTTAATTAATATACAAATACAATACACAATGGTAGATAAGAAAAAATAATATCAAGCAAGACTTGAACATTGTTCAATCTTGAATCAACACAACTTGAACTATTGAAAGTCATTCTTAAGATTTTTAATAAGATTGTATTGAATAGAATATTTTTGTTGTTTTACCGCATATTTTGTTTCCTACGCACACATCCTAAATGGTACTGAAGACTATATTATAAAATTTATATACTGCAAAAGACGTGTCATTATGAAGAAAACAAGAAAAAATTTCATCACCCATTATGTTTTTTTATTGATTCATTTCATGAACCAACTCGTGTTAAAACACACATTTTGCTATCTCTTATTGTTGGCTTGGGCACAACCATTTTTGGGTGATGCAGCCACACAGCTAATATAAATCTAACACACAGATTATTCAGCACCGAGTTACCTAGCTATCGAATCGAATGATTTTAATAAAAATTTTAAAAAATATGCATTTTGCTACGAATAGTTTTAAAATATCTCTGGTAGGAGGATGATTTCAAAATGAGATAAATTTGGAACAAGTTTTCAAAACTCGAGGATCAAGTGAAGCGACAACTAGGACCACGTCAGCTCCCTTTGAATAGCTGTTTGGAGTGACGGACGATTGGCTATACGAGATTGAATTTCAAACTGAGGATATCACTCCACATCGTCACATATTGTACAAGAAAATTAGATTATGTATAAGTTTTATTATTAAAGAATTTCTTTCTGAATCATCATAAAAACTAAAATTTAAGGTTTTTAAGAATAAAACAAACAGATTATTCCAAAAATTTATTGTTTTTTTTATAAACAAAATATTTTCAATTAACAATATAGAACTTGTTACATATGTTTTTATTTTCTTTATAACTTAACTGTTGATGTTTTCGTTATTTTTTTTCCAAACTACTTTGATACAATAGTTTCTACATCCACAGTAAAATACAACACAGACACTCGTAAACCCAAGTACACAAGGTATTTTCAAAATAGCAATGAGATAACCACTTAAAATGATAATAAAAAAACATTAACATAGGTAATAAAAAAAAAACCATTGTATCACCGTAATTTGGATACCCAATGAATTTACTTTTGTGAATCAATTATTTGTACTTGAAACATTTATGACAAAACACAAGATGTTTGTAATTGCAAAATGTTTATTTTTTAAGTATTTTACATCACACTTCTCATCAACCTTTTTTTTAAATAAACAAGACACCTTATACAATAAATTACATTTTAAACTAAAAGTTAGATTTAATTCAGTCATAAATATATAAAAGTTACTAAAATATTTACTAAGAAAAAAAAACAATTTTTTTAAAATAAAAACCTTTGACTGTTTTTTTATAACCCAACATGTTTGCTGCTCAAAAATAAAATCATAAATGTATTCTTTTGATGTCAACGTAACTATAAAACTTTAGAACTTAAAAAAATTATTATAATATTTTTGGGTAGTTTAGTTTCATAATTTTATTCCATACCAATACTAACACTCTACTGAAATTTACCAGCAGTACATTAGAGCGTTATTTTTAAACATTTTTATGACATAACTTAAAAAAAAATTTTTTTCAGGAACATTTTCTCAAATTTATTTCAAATTATACCAAAAAGATGTACAGTTTATGATAATCTGCACCACAAACAAACAAAATATATAAGAATGTTTATAATAATAAAAAAAAAAAAGTAAGTATGGGTAATCAAAAATTAAGCACATGAATAAAAATTAGAAAAAAATAAATTTATAGATTTTTTTTAACAGACTTATGGCAGATTAAAACAGTTACAATATGAAAGAAAAAAACATATATATGGTGGACAACATGATTTTCATCTGTATGTCTGTAGAGCACAGGACATATGAGGACACAGCCAAATATTACATTACCATTAACAATTAACTGTGCTTAGATTAGATATTTACATTACACTAGCTTAGTAATTACATATTTCAATATTATTTAACAAATGCTTCTGGTGGAATTTTGCCTTCCGAATGCAGGTTGTTGAACACTAAGACAGCTCTTTGATACTCCCAATTTGTCTGCTCCAAACATCTACAATACATAAAAACAAATTCATCTTTAAAATAGCCAAAAATTAAAGCTGAGCTATGTACAGTAGGCGCCTGGTTAATAGAATCAGCTGCTTTATAGGATCAAAAGTCCAAGTCCCGATTCAAATTGAAGAATTTAATGCAATTTCTATCAGATAATAGAATCACATTTTCGGTTAATAGAATCAATTGTTCAAAAAATTTACAACACTTAATTATATTTTTGCAACTGACGTGTGTATGTTTTTTTTTTGTATTTTTTTTTCAATCTCGACTCAATAGACAAATTGCACATTATAAAAGATTTATAGCTAATAGTCACGGTCAGTTTTGAATTGTTTCCATCTGTGCATGCGTTTGTTTATTGTATGGTTGATAAATAATTTGAACCATGGAATAGGCAAAAATATAAAAGACGGACTAGCGGTAGGCATTTTTAAAATGCACTATGATTGCCTGATCACATTTTAGTTTTTGTAAAGAGCAAATCTCCCAGATGTTTTAAAAACGTGAAACACTTGCTAGTGATGAAGGTACATTTTTTACACAAATGCTTGAATGAAGTCAGATTTTTGAAAATCATCTGAGCTAATGGGACAGACTCCTTTTTTTCTCGATTTCTTGTCGATTTTTTTGCCATAAAAACCCTTTCAAAATAATGTGTAGGTGACTACCTATGTTTGTGTAAAATATATGTAGGTATGTACAACGTATGTATATTCTAAATGGCCGCCGGTTAATATAGTCAAAACACACTGGGACAAACATTATCACAATATCCAGCACCCACTTTAATAATTATAAGACCATCATATTTTACAACTCGGTCTTAAAGAAAAAACTGAAGGAAACAAGAGAACAATTCTCCCAGATGTTTCAAAAATTTGAAACACAGCGCATAGGCCAAACAAGATCACAATATTCCGTGCGTATGTGTGATAGGCTCATGTATACACATAGGGTGTCTAGCCTTTCATAAAATTTGTTTATTGTTTTCTGTAGTGTACTGACATCTATGGAACAAAAAGGAAACTTATGATTGAGAAGTAGATAAGCGATATTAGGAATCCAGCTTAGAGTTTACATTGGAGTTCCATAGATGATTATTAAAGATTAAATTATTATTATATTGGAATAAAAGTCTCTTGCTAATATCTACTTGAGTTAGACGAAAGCGCTCGAGTCTCAATAAAAACATTGTGAAAGTGTAACTGTGTTTGTTTAAATTCATAATAATGAACTTTCACTATACACAAACCTTACAAAAAATATGGTGTTTATTAATTAAAGTAATAAGTATTTAATTACACAAAAATAAAATTCCAAGATGAAAGAAAAAGTTAAAAAAACTTACATTCTACTCCACTCCATATTCATGTTGGTCTGCACACAGAGAGCCTGTATCATCTGCTGTTGTGTGTCTGGAGCCGAGGGGGAAGCTATGGGAGACACGACCACAGAAGTGGGCTGGGGGGCCACCGGACTGGAGTAGACGGGGGGTGGAGGGGAATTCACTATTGTGGGAGGTTTGAAACTATTCTCTTCCTGAAAATTATAATCATTTACATAGGTTTAAATTTATTAGTTCAAAAAATAATATATCAAATGAAGACTACGCAGGAAAAACAAGGAATGTCACAATTTTTCAAAAATTGAACTAATGATGCCATCTGGTGGTCGTTTGGCAATACTTTTCAAAATAATTATTCATTTGCAGTAAAAATATGCATAGTCAATCTCAGTTCGCATTTTAAATTTTAATAGACTAATAAACATATTGAATCACAAAGTTTAAAAATCGATTTTCTCATAAAAACTTGCAACCCTGAACTACACTCCAACATTTTTATAGATATTTACAAAAAAAAAATAAAACATAACAAATTGTGCTTTGACACACTGGAACATAGGTACCTAGCCATACTACATACAGTATTCAATGGGCTAAACCCCGAATTTAACGAAAGTCAATTTTTTAAGGGAAGCTAAATGGGCAAACAACATTTTGCATTATATTCAAGCTAATCTTGACTTAAAAACTATGCTATTATCATTGCATACCTGTTCACTTGTGGCCGTGGTGATATGCATCATATCATTTTTTATGCAGAATCCTGCCCCGTACGGGACAATGATCATAGTTTTATGGAATCCTCTTACTGCTGGTGAAGAAGATTTGGATGACGTCGCTGTTTCTTTGAATACACCATTCACAGTCAACATTATGAGATTAGGCTGCAAACAGACATTGCAAAATCATTCAAGCCCTGCGAAGCGACTTCTATTTCATACTTTTTCAAATACAACAAGTGACTTCTATTACAATATAACTCATACTTACAGTGCATAAAGTCATGTCCACGCAGAAACTTAGAGGGTCGTGCTGCGTCTTTGGTAAGTCATTCAATAACGAAACAACTTGTAGCCTACCGCATTTTAAATTTTTCTTCCTGGCATCGAAGTCTGATATTCTCAATAGGTTCCGTCCGTTTGAAAAGTAAGAATGCAATCTGAAGGAAGGTGATTATTCATTAAGAATTGACACTTATGTAAAAGAAACAATCAACAGACACAGACGGGACGAGAACTTACTTATTATTGGAACCTTGACCGGCACCCGCTCCATACCACGCGGTCAACGAAAAAACAGCATTCTCATGGTAGGCATCTAGCAATGGTTGTCTTGAATCTGAATCGTAAATGGCGAAATACTGCTCCAAGAATTGCCTCACAATTGCCGAACCTTCTTCATTACACAAATAGGAAGCCTTCCTAGGTGGCAAATTCACATCTTCGTTTACGTCAAACCCAATGACGGGCGGCAAATCGATTCCATCCTAAAAAGCAATAAGAGGTAAAAACAAGAGGGTTAGGAAATATGAAAGGTTGAGTATATAGTGAGATGAGAAAGGCCTCAGTAAGAAAATTCTGGTATCCATATCCTGACAAAATGAACCCTACTTCCTCATATTGCATTGCTTTGCAAACCCAACGCAAGAGAGCTCCTAGACAAATCACCCAAGAGGTAAAGTTGGTATATTTTTAATGTGTTTTAATTAGTTAGGATGACAAACTATCTAAAAAAAAAACAGTTTCTGGGTGGCTAATACTTTTATTATACATTGGTGCGATACTATATAGAATTCGAACGGGTAAAATTATGAAAAATTTAGGACAAAATACTATACATCTCATTTTAAAATCAAATTATAAATGAAAAGATTACTATACTTACCAGACGTGTGATTTTGGGGAATCTCTTCCGCACCTCTCTGAAGACAATTCAAACATTTTGGAGAAAAGGAAATTAATGATTTTTCCACCACTGAAACTCTCAATGGTAAAAATAATTAAACACTTTTTTTTTTTTATCCAAATCCATACTCGTGTAGCGCAGTAAAAAATATTGATGAGTAAATAACACATCCATAGTGCGTGATGTTTAATTAGCAATATTCTATGATTATTGTGACACAAAACATGGGTTTGGATTTTCTAGTTTTGCGATGAATGTGTTATTCACAATTTTACTAGTTTGAAATAGTTATACATAGATCACTCTCTCGAGAGTGGATTGCCGCGTTGAAAGAAAGAAGAAGAAATAGTTATATGATATGAAATATTTCTGCAAATAACTCAGCTTACTTAATTGTGGTAGGAGTTTATTCAATACTGGTTTCAGTATTTGGCAACAACACCAAGATAAACTACCAAAAGCAAGTAAACTAACCAATCCACTCAATAAGGCATTAATATCTTTAATGTACCTTATGTTACTGTTGTAATTTCCAGAGGCTGATTTGAATCAATATTTAAATGGAATAATGTTAAAAAAAATATATAGGTGGAAAAAACTAGATATTTTCTGAGACCCGCCCTGCATTCAGTATAAAAAATAAAATGACTGTTCAATTAAAGCAGTAATTAAGAAAACATTAATTAAATAATAAAAAAAAAAACTTCCATTATATGATATAAAAAAAAACACAGCTTTAATTATACAAAATAGGTACTGAAAAAGAATTTTGGAATCAAGCAAAGTAATAAAATAAATTATTGCAAAAAAAATTCAATTGGAAATTCCTCAATTTAAAATGTGAATTTATTTTACCATCTAACCTCTTAGACTTTATTCCCTTTAAATTAAATTAAAATATACGACAATAATTTTTTTTCCAGTCATATTTTGATACCATTTGTTGTTTTTTTTTCTTTTCTTTTTTTTATTTAAGTACTTTTTTTTTAAAGAATGGAAATTGAATTTCAACAACCATCAACGCCCAATATTTGAACAGAGACAAATAGTTTCACAATCGCTACATCTATTCACAACAAACAGGACAATATTAATCTCTCACATTCCGACTTGGCTGCAACTGGGTAAATTCATATTAGCCCAGTGGGTCACTACACACAGCACAAGTACGGAAATTCCGAGATGACCCGACCGCTTGAAAATCAACATCAAATGCTGCAAAAAAATCACAGACAAAATAAAATATTATTCCATCAGCAGCAACGGTCTTGACGGTTTAATGTCCAAAATCACTGGCACATCTTTTGACCAACTGGATTTCCAGAAATGGACAAATTTAGATTCAAAACCAACTGGAATGCATCTGTCCAAGCATCAAGTATCGAGGGGGTAAATCAATCTTCATACTTCATCAATCAGGTGAGGTAATTCTTTTTCACCAGTTTTGTTTTTTTTTTTCTTTTTTTTGTACAAGCACTTATTCTTTTGTGCTTTTAAATTTTTTTTTTCAATAAACTTTTTTTTTTTTCAAATAAGTATTTAACAAATAGAATCAAAAATGACAAAAAAAATTAGCTAAATAGCAAAATTACTATCAAAAGCAGGAAAATACAAGACTAAAAGGTTGAAAAATTTATTTGCTTAGAAAAAAAGGAGGAATTTACCAATTGAAGAAATAATTAAAAATATGTTTTTATTTTTTTCAATAACTGGCATCATGCAGAGGAAAATTGGGGGCAATTTAAAAACACTCATCACAAGAATAACTTGGAAAATATACTAAAAACTGATCAATCTTGAAAAAATAAATTTGGTATGAATTTTTCATATTAAATTTTTTAGATTCACATAATTAAATATAAAAGTTGAAATCACAAGAATAACTTGGAAAATATACTAAAAACTGATCAATCTTGAAAAAATAAATTTGGTATAAATTTTTCATATTAAATTTTTTAGATTCACATAATTAAATATAAAAGTTGAAATCATCTTTTTCATATGATCCCTCTCAATAGTCATCAAACAAAGATGACTCGACTATAGTCAATCCTCAATCATTCAAAAGTGATTTCACTTCGTCCCTTTTTCAGTAGATTACCTGATGTACGCCTCTTTTTCTTTGAATCGATCAGCTAATGGGTTGCCTTCAAGGAATAGTTCTACCAAAGGCAACCCCTTCAATGGTTCCAATGAGTTTACGTGCGGAATCTAAAACACAAAACAAACATATACAAACACTTTCCAACTTCTAATATTAGACAATATTCAACAGGATTCTTCCGATAGAAGAGTATTGGGACATGTTTCTTCAGATAGAAGAGTGTTGGGACATGTTTCTTCAGATAGAAGAGTGTTGGGACATGTTTCTTCAGATAGAAGAGTGTTGGGACACATTGGAAAGATAGTGGCTTCTTAGAATCTGGGAGATCCAAAGAATGAGACTGATGGCATGCCAGGAGACAAGACAATATGGAGAAAGCCCAAGATGCCCAGCGTACCGAGATATCTAACTGGCGGAGCAGTGTGCTTAAAACAAACTCTGAAAGATCCCAAGACACAATCTTTATTTTTATTTTATTTATTTATGATATACACGGCCTAGGCCTTTTACATGTTATACATTACATAATGTTATACAAAATTAGAAAAAAAAAATACATAATATTACACCAAGAACGGTTTTGTTCTCTAAAATATAAATTTTAAAGAATTGAATGAAATTGTAGTTCCAAAAATAGTCAAGATAAAAAACACAACAGAATATTGAAGAAACAATGTTTTAGTTGTATGATAGAAATTTTGAAATCAGTCAAGATACAAAACAATACAACATTCACGAAGAACTTACATTCACAGAAGAAATATCGAATTAAAACAATATCCTTGAGCCAGTCAATGGCAGAAAGACAATAGGGACGTCAAACACAAAGATAAAAAAAAACAATGTCAACATACAAAAATTATAGTCAGTGGTTAATCTTGGTCAATCTTGGTTATTAGTGTATTTATTTCCTCTATTTTTGGCACACCTGTTTTTTTATTGTTACACAGTGCATAATCTTTTGTTACTATCATTAAAACATCAATAAAAATAAATGTTTCTAACTATTAATAACATATTTACCCTATTTTTCCCCAAGTAGAGTATTTTCAAATTAGGTAGTTTCTTCAATAGACTCTTGAAATGATCTAACACATGAAGTTTATTCTCGTTCAAGTTTAAGGCCTGAAGATCTGGGATATTCTCAGATATAATATTAATAGCTGCCAACATTACAGTGGGTCTGAATAGAGCACAAAACATATCTTCCAATGCTGGAAACAAACAAAAGAAAATTATATATTTGAGAATTATGACTTAAAATAACTACATCTTGTATTCAAACCAAATTAGGATCTAAACTAGTATTTTAAGAGAACATAAACAGTCGTCTATTCAGGTTCCATGACTGACTATCACCAATGTAGAGCATCATAATCAGGATGTTGTCTGATTTGGTAAAAACTTGGAATGGAATAATTTCAAAACGTGGCTTGTGTTGTTCACATGATCGCCAGGTGTCATCCTATTGTATGAATTGCACATACTTGAGCGTTTTCATACAAAACTTTGTATGCTCATGTGTGGCAGCATTAAGGTTAATAAATTAAGAATGTAAGCAATGCTATGGATCAATAATCTTTCAAAGTGGTCAGTATATTTAATGCATAGACTATAATAAAAAAGCAATTTACCTGGATCAGCATAAAACTTGGTAAGGTCCAAAGCCTTTGTGTTAGGGTTGTAACGGTTCGCCATGGCCAACTTCATTTTCTCTAAAACTTTATCATCCATATTTACATTCGGCGAGCCATTTCTAACTTTGATAACTAGTTTGAAACCATTTGGCATGCCAATTTGCCTATCTAATTTGCTCAGTTTTTCAGCCATACTGAATTCGTCCACATAAAAAATTACAGCATTCCCAGAATAGGAATAAAAATATGGCACAAATATATCTGGTGCCATTGCATTTAGTAAAGTATTCAACAAAAATAGTTTTTCGTGTTGTTTCCCATATGGAATGGTAACTTGATACCATGGGGATGTTCCTTGTATTAGCCTTGGAGGAGCATAATGCGATTTTGGGGCAGGTGAATTCATCCGACCATCTCGAAATTGTTTCCTAAAATTTCTTTTTTTATCCATTCCAACTTGGTTGCCATCATTTTGTCCGGCCATATAAACATCATCTTGCATATTTGAAACAATCGCATCCCAGTTTCTGTTTTTCTTGTGTTGTTTATTAGAGTTAGTTTTGAAACTAACACGACGTTCGTGACCCCTATTGTCATGCTCTGAAATGGAAACAAAATATTACCCATTACGATTCAAAATAATCATAATAAAACCTTTAAATAGGACATTGCGGAACAATTAGTTACTTTAAAAGCCTTTTGAACGACCGAGATAATGAAACGGGTTAAGAGTTAGATCTGGAAACATACCATTGTATTTCCTTCCGTCATTATTCCTTTTGCCTCCACCACGTCTAAACATTGTGATGATTTGATTTTAACTTTAATACTTAACCACACAAAATATTTGAACTAAACAGACTTCAGTTTTAGCGTATATTGAAGATATATTTTTTCGTCTATTTCACTTGTGGAAATATAGAATTTTAAAAACACATGCAATACGCAGCAAACAGCAACAGAGAGAGTAGTTCACCGTGCCGTTATTTTTTTATCTATGACATCTATGTTTTTTTCTATGCATAGTGCAAAGAAAAAAAACTCTTAGAATCCATAAACAAAAATACCAGCGCGCGATGCTGCGCCAAAGTACCAGCGGCTACACCAGCGTTTTGTCTACACGAATAATAATTTTGCCAGTAAAAGCTGTACTAGGGGGGCTGCACTTTGTAGGCCGTAACTCAAACCAATAAACGTTAAACACGCTTCGACCTTTAAAAGTTAGACCATTCCATCCTTTAAAATATATAATTTTAAAAGAAAACAAATGCAACGACGCCAAAAAAATACAGGCTATGACCACTTTTGACAGAGATTTGGCGGGAAACATTGATATTATGATATCTAAAAAAATAAATATTCTTATCTATTAGTTATTGCCATACCTATAACAATAATCAAACAAACTAATAGACCATTAATGGATGACGTCATCTGACGTTTACCGGGCGGCACAATAGGGTATTTGACTAATTTCCAGAAACCGTTTTAAATTATTCTACGATACATTATAACCACATTCTCTTTATATTTTCTGAAGATATGCCATATTTTATATGAAAATCATGTTTAAAGTTTAAATATCCAAAAACGCGCGTAAAACGCTGTCTTGTTTAATGGCGCTGGTCACGTGGTGCATTTTACGTCACACCATAGTATTGGTATGAGTTTGCTAACTTTTTTTTTTCTAGATTACCGGCGACTCATTCTATTCGAAACGTATTGCGCCGTGGTTTAGTTTGCTAACTTGTTGATGACTGTCATTTACTATAGTGTGACGTCACAGGGAACACAACTAATCACAACATGGACGTACAATGGACCGAACCATTGACAGTTATTTTGAAGCTGCGCGGGGGGGGGGGTGGGATCAAATTTGCGGCGGCCATCTTAAGAGACCCACGTTTGTTTAGTGTGCCCTGCGTGTTTGTTGAGAAATAGTCGGAATATTCCAAAATTTCCCACGTTTAGTGTTTTTTTCTAATGCATTTATAATCTAGAATCTAAGAACTTATATTATTAATAATATGGTGATGTGTGCTGCTTTTCGCTGTGGAAACAGAACGAGTAGAAGAAAAGTTTCGCAGGAAACAGGATTATCATTCTTTCAGTAAGTAATTTTATAATCTGTGTCTCATGTTATTATGATTTTCAAGTTAGTTATCCCTATCTTACTGTACTGTACGTATACATTCAATATTTGTGTTAAATAAATTGTAATTTGTTTTGCATTCTATTATGTGACAACGCTTATGCAATGGGTTCCTAGGGAGCGGTACGTCGTCTAACAAGACGGCTGTGTTTGAATATGCGACAATGTTTTTTGTCTTTTAGGTAATCACATTAGACGATGTTCTAAACTGACAAATTCAACACTCTTATTAGCAGTACCATATTCCTAAGAAAACAGATCATAAGTACTTAATATTATTATAACATTTATGTCGTTTGTGATTCAAAATAACCAAAACAATGAAGCCAATTTCAAACACTACTAATGTAGTACATCATTAGAAGTCTCAACTTTCCATGCACTGTAGAGTTACAGTATATTAAAATTTGTTCTCAATGTTGTTAAAAAAAATGTTAAAACTGCCTTATATTATCATTTTTTATGTTTCAGGTAAAGATTCCATCAAGAAAACCTTTGAAGTGCAGGATATTGCCTGAAAATCAGCTGTTGAGAGTACCCCGTCTGTAGCTGAGAGTTCTCCGCCTGTAGCTGCGAGTTCAATACCAGCAGTTGGCAGGATAGGTATGAGTTCGTTCATCAGTCTACCTGTGGAACATATCTCTAATCTGTCACATCAATCCAATGAGAATATTCCAACTCCGCCTGATCCTTTGTTTTGGACACTCCAAGAAAGGTTTTCAGGACAAAAGAAAAAAACATTGATCCATTTCCTAAAAAGTCTCAACTCATTCTTCTATTCATGCACTTAGATCTGTTTCGTAAGATATTGAATTGTTTAAATATCTTGATTCTAGAGTCTCCCATTGCATTCTCATGCTATCCTGTATGTTATATATTTCGATTTCATTTTACTTAAATAATAATTGGAAATATTTATATATTTTTCTACCAAATTATTTTAGGAGATTCATATATAATATGAAATAATATAGTTTTCGTTTTAAGGAATCATTTTTTTCTTCAACATTATTTGTTTGTATTGTCATAAATTCTCCATATTATGTTAGAATAATATTTTAAATAAATATATTTAAAAATAAAATACTCTTGTATTATTTACTCATTTTTATACAAACCTATTCCCTATTTCATCAAACATAAGAAAAAAGTTTATTTTGTGACAATATAATCATTTTATGAAGAAAATATAATGTTTTCTGATACTAGGTGACAGGGCCGTCGCGTGGTTTTTAGGCGCCCAAGGCGAGGCTTTAATCAGCGCCCACCCCCCCCCCCCTTAACTTGTAATTTTGTTTATTCCAGATTTAGTTCGGAAGGATGATACCCTAGCTCCGAAGTCGTCATCTGCGGCCCGAGCAACTACCAAAATCGATTTTTCATAAAAGTAAATTAAATAGAAAACGGGGGTTATTTTTTCTGCTGAATCTGTATCCGAAACAACGACGAAAACCAAGCTGATACCCGTCTTGGTTTTCGTCGTTGTTTCGGATAGTCAGGCTTGAAATGCGGAGTATGCTGTGTATTTTTCGCATTTATTCAACGAAAAACGAATCGATTAAGAAAGCAACTGAAGTGTCTAGTAATATAAAATACTAGCACAATTTTTATTTTTCCTATATTTATGTGGTGGTTCTTACAATATTGTTGATAGGTTTGGTTCGTGTAGATCAGGGATGCACAGACTTATAGCTAACAGGGGCCACTGGGGAAGTTTACGAGCCAGGACGGGCCGCAAGAAGGAAAATTAACACTTTTTCTTCTTCTTCTTCTCCTTGGAAATTTTTATTCTCACATGATGGTGGGGTCTGCCTTTAGTATTTTCTGCCGCCATGTCTTGGGTTAGCTCCGCAACTCCTCATATTTCGACATACAACTGCACGCCAACTTCGTTTGTAAATTTATTAATAACAATATTTTTTTAATTTGTAAAAATTATAATACTAATGATTAATGATCAAACACTGTAATCATTTTTTTTTTCAAATTAGTACGTCCCTGTTGGGACGATGTGTCATTACTACCAAGTTTTACAAAAAAAAAGAAACAACAATCAATAGCATGTTACAAATTACCTACTTCATACTTTTGGAAGAGCAATAAACTATGAATTTTGTACATGATGATTGAATAAAAACATAAAACAACATTGTTTAAGAAAATAGAAAAATATCAATGTCACAACACTTAACACAGAAATCTGGTGGAAACATTTTTACATACAAAACACTTATAATGGATAATTAAATAATTCCAAATGTCGCACAGAACATCAATTAACATCACAAACAATTCAAAAACACATAACAGACTCTGGCGTCTTCCCGGCGCGGCGTTGGTAAATGTACAAAATTATCTACTCAGGTATATATTCTTTTGATTTTTCCAATATTTTGATTCGTCGGCGGGCCGCGGAAATACTGATGGCGGGCCGCAGTTTGTGCATCGCTGGTGTAGATACTCAAACTAATAGACCATTAACGGCCACGTGGATTTTGACATAAGCCGGGAGGATAAACATAAACAAAAAGTTTAAGAGTTGGTATGAGTGTGTTTATACATGACCATTAAAGGATGACGTCATCTGACATTAGGCTGGATGCAAAATGGCGGCCATGGCGACACACACCACACATACACAAACCATAGTGATGGGTTTATGTATAAACACACTCATACCAACTCTTAAACTTTTTGTTTATGTTTATGCCTCCCCGGCTAATGTCAAAATCCACGTGACCGTTAATGGTCTATTATATAAAATAAAAAAAGTATGAGTTTTATATAACAATTAGATATAATGTTTTAAATATGAATCCTTTTCTAAAACATAATATGTACGAACAGAGAGGAAATGACATTTTTATTTTTATGTATACCAAATTAAAATATCATTACCACAAAGGCAGGACAAAGGTCACTGCCTTCTTTTTACAACGATTGTTAAAAAATATATTTCAGAGAAAAAAAAGAACTTCGTAAAAATATTTTTTATATTTTCCATTCTGGCAATATTTTCTCTATGATGAAAACATTTTTCTTCTTGTGTAATCTTTGCATCGTTTGTCTGCCATGTTTTATCCCTCTATTCGCGCTGGTGTTCGGTTAGTTCGTACGGCGTGATATTATTGAATTTTTTATATGAAACGTGATTCAATTATAGTGTTGTCAATTTTGAATCGATTAATTGTGGTGTGTGTAAAAGTATTCAGATAATATCTGATATAATTCGAATGGTGTCTATACAGTTCTCTCTATAAAATTGTGAAACTTTACAGGTGAATGGTCTTGCGATAAGACTTGTGTTTATTATATCAGTATTCAAGGATTGTGGCTTAATATAACATTTTAAAGATTGTTTGAATCTTTTTACTCAGATAATATCTCCACGTGTAATGGTGTCTGGCTTCCCATGCACATTTGTTATTATTTTGCCAGTGTGCTTTGAACCCGTCGCAGTAGGTACATACTTAAGTAGGTAGTTAGGTGGACGAGTCCATTTTTCTACATTGAATATTATCATGTTAATTTTTCGTTTTAAATATATTTTAGACTCTAAACTTAAATTTTCTCTCTTTTAAATGTTCATTTACTAGTTTCTACACGTTAATTTTGCGGAAGATCATATAATTTCGGTGTATTTATAAATGTTTTTGGAATAGAAATATTCTTGTGTTTCCCATTTCGCGCCGAGTTCTTTTTAACGTCTTTCCGAGAGCGATGTGGTTTTGATAGATCGTAGAATAAGTTAAAGCACACATAACTAGTGATCAGTCGTATTGGAAATATATTTGATTTGTATTGTCGCAGTATGACATTGTATTTGTATGTGATGTGAGGTATGGGTATGGTGTATATTATATCCGTGCATGGGTTAGTTTTGTGAAAGGTTAGTAACCCCTAGCGCCGCGCCGTTGTGTTTACAGAGCGAAGTATTTCATCAGAAGTCATGTTATGGGTTATTTTTCGTTAACGTTACTTACAATACTTTAAAGGACTTCTCATATCGGATTTAACCTTTAAGCCGTGTTATTATTTGTTTGTTTTTATCATGGAGATAAATACAATAGTTCGTTGATATCGATATTGTTTTTGTGGTGTCGAATAGTTCATAATATAATAATACGACGTATTATTATTTATGCTTTTACTTCGCATTTTGATTGCGGTCGCATGTCGAGGTTAACTCAAATCTGAAATATAAATATTTTGAGTGAGGGATCTATTCTTTTTTTCAAATTTTAAATTAAATTTGACAGCTAGGAATTATTTTTATATTTACCTGTTTTTTTGTTTGTAGTGATTATAATTAAATTCAAAATGTTCTTTTGCTATCACAAAACGAGGTGAATACAGTAATTGTCAAAATTTTCGAACCTAATTTTAATAGCAGTGTTTGGTGAAAAGTGCTTGTGATTCAAAGAAAGTAATATAAGTTGCAAGTAATAAAAGATCGAAAAAGTGAAGAAGGTTGGAGATGAGGATGTGTTTTCGTTGTAGTGGGATTATTGTGTAGGTAGAGTGGAGCCCCTTGGGTTGTGTGGGCGCGCGGGAGCCGCCCTTGTGCATCTAGGGGCTCCCCGAGACACCAATATGGATTGGCACAAACATGCACAGCTGGGTATCAACAATCTGCTCATGGAGAAGAATACTAAAATTAAACGTAAGTATCTCAACCTAACATACAAATTGTCCGAAAAACTAGTATTAGGACGTCTTAACAACAGGGCAGAAATGCTGCCAATTGAAAGTTAGATTATTTTGAAGAACTTTTAATCCTTGTCATAAGCCAATACAATCTACAAAAGTATTTTGAAAAAAAAAGGTTTAAGGATAACTTCACAAACTGTTGTACAAAAAGCGTAGCTCTTTTATCTACTATTTTATGCAGCAAACGCTTCATGCTTTGCATCAACTGTCACACAAATTACAGATGTACAACGTTAGTTAAAATTCAAAATTAGAAAAGTTTACACTGTTAAAAGTACTAAGAAGGTTGCCTGCGTTAAGATTTCTAATGTTCCAAGCGCAGCTTTCTAAATTTTTTCTTTCATGAGAACCTTCTTCTGACAATCGCGAAGAAACCAACAAAAAAGAATTAGCGAAATTGGTCCAGCCGTTTACGTGTGATGCGATCACCAAGGAAAATAGGACTAGGTACATTTTTATATACATTGAGATAAATGTGTTAATTGCGCATATAATTTCGTTCAATTTAGTATTCGTACCTACATTTTTTATCATCAAAAAGAACATTTTTCATCGTGTATTATGAAGTTGAAATACCATCAGAAGAAAATTAGGTATGATTTAACCGTTTTGTACCAGAATTTTACATTATGAATGCACTCGTTCACCATGGTATCCTTGTGTAGCAAATTAACAGAAAGATCTCTGTCTGCTTTTGTTTGTGTTGTTTTGAATTTAAATAAAATATGAGAATCTAAAGTTTTCAACCAAAACAATATTTATTATAGTGTTGTAACTCTGTTTTAAGGTCGCGATCTGATGTTTTAAAAAATTCAACCCAACATATAAATATTACGTATATGAATTTATTATATTATATATATGAGTGGAAAAGGGCATTATGTAGGTAGTTGAAAATAGGACGTGATAAATACATCTGTTGGATGTAGAATACATAAGCAAACTCCGTAGGAATGAATCATCATCAGTGTTTGCTTAAATGCACCTATTGGCTTGTTACTCACTGATGTATTACGTTATCAGATTAGTCACTACTAACTAATAAAACACGTGAAACCTGGTCATAGCACGGCGGGTCTCTATATATCTCTTATGGAGCTAAATCCTGTTGTTATCTTACGTGTGTGATTAATGTTACCCATCTCGCCGTGTCCTTTAACGTGTGGGCAGAGAGAAAAAACATCAAATACTCTCTCTAGCCTACACACAATGTGTTACCTTGACGCGTAATGTGCGAATAATTGACAAATTATTGATAAAAAATGCGACATATTTGGAGAATTTATTTCTTACTTGAAATTGAAAAAAAAAACGATTTAGAATTTAGATGCTTATCTAGTAACCGGCCCATTTTCTTCAGATAAAAATTATTTGAAAGCCATATAGTTTATCTATCAATGAAAATAAATAAAAGTTATTATGTCAAACAGATTCAAGTAAAATAACCCTACTAATTTGAGATATTGTTTTGGTGTGTCACTTTTAATTTATGGTTGTTGAGGTATATTTTTTTTCAGGTATTTTTTTTATTTAATTGCACTATTACTCTACAAATAATTATTTAGGGTCTATCTTTATTCGTTCTCGTGATTTACCGCCGACCTTTCATTTCAGCTTTGTGTATTTTCAATTTATTATGATATCTTTCATTGTTTCAAAATGTTTAAACCAAATAAACTTACATACATTTCAATGAATCCTTCCATGCCACATTATCTTCTATTTATTAGAATCTAATATTTTCGTTTCTTCCCAACTCCCACCCGTCTTTAGAGCTTTCACCTCTACTGAAATATTTATACCATACTACTTACAGCCTTCCCAACACACGTTGTCCTGTCTTAACTGTGAATATTAAATTCGAATTTGTAAAATGATAAATTTATTCAGTAGTAGCTAATACCCGTCTTTCTTTACGTTGTTGGTTCGGATTGTCAGGCTTGATTGGTAGGTAATTAAACAGGTTCTAGTCTAGCTTCCCATTCTAATTCTCCTACTTTTATCTCTTTATTTCATTTATTATTAAATTTCTACTTGTTGCATACATGAGATTTTTCGACATGTTGAACATGTTGAGAATTCTCATGATTAGGAGTTTCGGAGACAAACATTACCACCTAATGGCGATCGTTGTTAACGTAAAGTGATCACACTAAGCCAGCCTTCAAAATAACAGTAGAAGACGGTCATAAGCCTGTAGTGGTTCGTTCCATTTAAAAATCGAACATTTGAACATGTTGAGAATTCTCATGATTAGGAGTTTCGGAGACAAACATTACCACCTAATGGCGAACGTTGTTAACGTAAAGTGATCACACTAAGCCAGCCTTCAAAATAACAGTAGAAGACGGTCGTAAGCCTGTAGTGGTTCGTTCCATTTAAAAATCGAACATTAGTAATGAATTGTTAGAGTCATTAGTTGTTAGTTTTTCTTTATTTATTTTTTGCCGCAATTCTACTCATTTCCCTCTAAATCCCTTTACCTCTATACAAAGCTTCCCATGCTTAAGATACCTCTATGTAACTTTCATACACAGAGAAAAAGAAGATTCATACTTTCACAATTCTTAAAAAAGAGAGAAGAAAAAGAAGAATATAGCTTTTAATGTTTAGAAAAAAGAAAGAAGAAAAATTATAGTCTGCCACTCACATGGAAAAACTGTCTGTGTATGCTACATCTTACATTGTTCAGAAAAGGGGAAAAAATACTTCAATAATAATATTGTAGCATCCTTCCTACCTATATAATAATATGCAAGTTTCATTGAACTATTTTACTCTCACGTGGTTTGAGACTAGACTACATCACCACCCTCTATGTGTGGAATTGTACAAACTTTATGTGAAATCTATCATTGATAAAGGGAGCTGTCAATCTCCGAAAATGCCCTAAGTACTCAATATTTTCATTTAATACGTGTTTATAAAATGTTTATTATGGTTTGAATTACATTTCTTTTAATTTTAAATCAATCTTTTATCTTCTAAATACATATTAATCGAGTAATACTTCGGTTCTGTGCAACATTTAGGCACACGAGTAAGTTTGTCTTCAAAATATGGCTGTGTTTACTGGGATGTTACTATAAAGATTCTACAAAAAATAGATATTTTAAATTGCTTTAAAAATATAAGAGTAAACACTCTGAGAGATATTGCACGGCTCTGGGATGAAAAAAATCAACGTTAGGTTTGCATTTTAGGCCTGTTGCTATGACATATAATAATACATAACTGAATTATTATGTAGATATAACGAATATAATCGCACTAACTAACCAAAAACCGACTGATTAACGCCAATTAACATTAAAAAAAAGAAATTATTATACCGTAGAAATCACTTAGATCAATACTTTTCAAAGTTGAATGTTAATTATTATAATACAGGTAATATGCTAAAATTTCCCATTAGGTAAGCTTCAAAGCTATCAAATATCAATATTTGGGTTTAATTAGTAACAATAATCGAGTTTTAACCTTTAAGCACTGCCACCTTGCTTTGTAACATTATCACTGATATTTTAGGCCACTCAGACTCCCATAGATAAAACAGGATCGTAATAATAATAATGTAATACAATAAAATACAAAGGTGTCAGTATAGCCGGCGGAACTTATTGCCTGAGGCAATTTTCTCCAGTCAACCGGTCCCGTCCAACCCCGGGTAGAAATTTCAAGTGAAAAATTACTTAGAAAAACTCTGACCCGACCGGGAATCGAACCCGGGACCTCGGATCTGAAGTCCACGCCAGTACAACTAGGCTACCGAGGTCGTAATAATGCGCACACAAATTCATTTGTTTACAAAATTACTTTCAATGTTACGGTTTTATCACCTAAATTTCTGTTTTTCACTTCGGAAAAATCTTTCTCTTTCGCAAAGGCAATATTTTTTTAATACGAATCAATTTTTCTACCACCGTGTATGATTTTGAATTACGGCGGTGGCTCATATTATTTACCTAGTCAACAAGTTGCGACTACAGTTTAAATAAAATAGTAGCATGTGTGTATCCAAATACGAAAAAATGAGACCAATACATGAGCTCATAATACCGAGGGCCATTTCTCAGAAAAAATTCTTCGTGTTTGAATAGGCGACACTATACTTTTACCTGAGTTCGTCATGTTGTTAGCAAAATACGGCCTATTATAAGAAGATTTGGCTAACAAACATATTTTCGTCTAAACAGTTGAGTGACTTTGTGATAGTTCGGTATATTTTTCAATTGAGGTAGCCTTTTCAAGTAGGTACCGGAATACAGGTAACGTATACATACACGCTATAAATTTTAACGTATGTATCAACAAGGAAGTTTAGCTATGCGGGAGATAGCTGTGGGTCACTGGAGACTTATGTTTTTGTTGTTTAGTGTTCTGTTGGGCTCTCTAATTCTTAAATAAAAAGAATTGCTGTCAATATTATTTTTATTTAATAAAATCAGAATTATGTTTTGTAATAATAATTATGAAATTTGTATGCCAAACCTTTTTGCAATGTATTTTCCATGGGAATCTTCAACTAGGATTACTCTTTTTTGTATTGTTATGAGCGCACTATATTTATGCCGATGACTCTATTTTGTAATGTATTGTGCAGCTTATAATGATTACATCGTCTTCATCTTTGTAACGCGGCAATCCACTCGGGAGAGTCATCAATTAATGATTAAATGTCGCCGCAGATTTTTCCAAATGAGGCAAAATTTTGACTCGTTTAATTCAGTATAGATATCCAAGTAGTATAAGTACTCGACAGACCGCCGATATGGGGTTAATGTTCGCACTTATTTTTCTTCAAAAATAATTAATCGCTTCCGTTTCCGTTACTTATACCTATTTTGAAATATTTCATTATAAATAACCCACAATCTTGATCCTACCTGAGCGTTTGACAAACTTCATTCTATGGAAGTGAAACCCCAAGATTTGTCACGAAATGCATGTGAACAACATGCACCACGAAAGACAAAAAGGGATAATCAGCTTTTCACAGGAAACAATATGAAGATGGAAGGTTTACCCCTTTTCGCTGTGATGAATTCGGCAGAGACTATGCTACTGCACTTGCATACGGGACGACGCTGTGCCCATCACCAGAATATGCGATTGGATTCGTCAAAAGGAACCCGACATTGTGCGCATGTGTCTCATCAGACACATTTTGACGGATCCAATCGCATATTCTGGTGATGGGTACAGCCTCGTCCCGTATGCAAGTCAGTAGCATAGCCTCTGCCGAATTCATCACAGCGAAAAGGAGTAAACCTTCCATCTTCAAAATTCATTCTATTAAAAAAATTAAGGAAGTATTATTATATAATATTGAATACTCTTGTGGTTTAAAACCAGTAGATAACTGAAAATTATAAAAAAAACTAGAATGAATCTGTTAGATCTTTTCGAATTCTTAAAGCCAAAGGCTGTATTAGCTCGTGTTGAATGAACGATTTACGTGGGGAAAACAGTGTTAATATTTACATGTCAAATTCAGTCAGTACATGCTATTTACGCAACGGAGAAGTAATTGTCGGTCTACAGCGGTTATATATTGTTTTGTTTACAATTTACCATACACCTGTGAAAAGTTTTTTAATGAACTGAAATAAAGTCTTGATAATTATTATTAGCTCAATCTTTACTTATTGTCTGAAAACTAAACGACATTCAATTCTAAACTGTGTCAAGACAAAACATCAGTTCGTTTTTCGTATAAACTACTTTTAGGGACGGTTAACCATTAAAGGTTCGTTATCTGAAAATTTCACTACTTCGATATTCGTCATAAATATTTTAAGTGTGAAATTGGTAATTCTCAGTTAGTAACCATTATTATTATTTTTAATGAATCTGTGCTCACTCAAAGTGAACACAAATACACTCATTGACTCTTTCACAGTAAGCTACTCAAAGCTTGTGTCGTGAAAGAGGAAGATGGTCGGCACCTGGGATCGAACCCACGGTCTCCGCACGAAACAGTGCGAAAGCCGGCGTCGTAACCGCTAGACCACCAACCACAACCATTGGTCTGTGTTATATGTGTGTATTAAAGATGCTGGTTGTTAGCCTCAATAACTTCTTGCATCAGAATGACAGAGATAATCATTCTTAAATGTAATATACTATTGGTTGATTAGTATAGAAATAATGCAAATCCATTCTGCTATTTTTTTTTGCCATCACGCCATTTCCCGAAGGGGGTAGGCAGAGAGTACGGATTTCCATTCTTTCCTATCCAAACAAACCTCTTTCGCTTCTTCCAAACGCGAAAGAGGTTTGTTTGGATAGGAAATCTATTATCTTATATATAAAATAGGCATATGTTTTGGATGGTCTGCTTTAAGAATGTAGGCAAGGTTCAGATCTTGTAGTAAGCTTAACTGAAATACTTACTTAATGTATCATTTCCCGTGCAGTGTACAGCAGCAGTTTATATAGCACCTTTGCTCCAAATTTCGATATACGAGCTGGTCACCATCAATCATTTGTTAAGTGATATACCCTTCAAAGCTGATACTCCACCTGTGCAGGTTCTTCCTGAACCTTTGTAACACCCACCCATATCTTCAAACAGTACAACTTGTCTCCCGCTATATTGTTGATTCCAGTATTCTTGTCTAATCCATTCTGCTTGTATTTGTAGGGAAGAGGAATTTTTTCACGCGATTTGAGTCTCTAGATTATCTTGATATTGCCTGAAAACATTATTGAGCCGAGTTAGTTTGATTATTTCAGAAACTAACTCTTATGATGTCTCTTACATTTCAAGAAACCGCCGAATATGAGAACCCGTTTATAGTACCTTTTTATGTTGCATAGGTACGTGATGCGTATTTAATCTTAAAGTCTATCGAAGAGAGTTTCAAAACTGTTAGAGCCGGCGTGCCAGAATTAGCATTGATTGAGAGTACACCTTTGCCCGCTACAATATTCTATTTCCGATGGCAGTTGGAGCCGACTGGGCCATGCGTCCGGCCGACCGCGTACATTTGTTGCCTCCGACCGAATTGTTTACGTTTTTGTTCGACGTCTAGTCGATGTTCCTCATTTTATTTAGTTGTCGTACACCGATATACCTAGTTTTATATAAAAGTCCAGTTTTAGTTAACTATTGATAAAATACAACCGAGACACGCGAACGAAACCGAAATCGCGAATATTTCGTTCAGTCATGTGTACCCAAGTATATACATTATGTAGGTGAGATTTCTTTCTATATAATATAATGCCATATCTTCAGTTTATGTTTCTGTATTGAGCGACTGTTATAATATGGCTGTGTTATGGTTATGACCCATACCGTATTTTTGTTAATCGACAGAGAACATTGCCTCTTGAACAGTTCACCGACATTACCCTCCTCCTTCACGTTTAACTCTGCTCATAAAAAGACCATCAGAATACAAGCTAGTATTTTTAAGAATCCATACATTATGTTTTATGCATTAATTGCAAACTACGTAGGTACAGTATTGATATTAAGGTTACAGTGATATAAATAGTTTTTCACAGCTGTTTTTAGATCGGCCAACTTCTCATCGCATCTGCTTGACATTGTGTGCGTGTGTGAGGGAGTGTGTGTGTGTGTGTGTGTGGCGCGCCAGAAAATTGTTTCCTTTATAATGAGACAGCTGACGGAGAATATTCTGATATTTCCCGGTACAACGCGATGGTATGATTTCGTGACAACTCATTCGATTTTTCTACACGGATTTTTATATCTATAGATGCGCATTTTTATTTGTTTACGAAAAAATGAAAGACATTCTCACGCATGCTTTTGAATTATCGTTTTCATAAAAATATCTTAGTTGTACAAAAACATTGTTAAAGATGTTAAAAAAGCAACTAGAATTGCATTACTCAGAAATTCTTGGGTCTTCCTCTAGGTGTAGGTGGTTGATAAGAAATAACCTCTCACACAGCATTTTTATCGTATGGTAGGATTGTTTACTTCTTACATCTTGTGGTCGTCAAAAAGCACCTCAATGCATTTTTATGGTTTATTTTAGAGCCTAAATATGATGATAATAGGGTGAAAATTTTCATTGCATGTGACAGAATGACATGTGTTGTGAATAGACAAAAACAACACTGTTGTCAGTGGAATCTTACCTAATTTGGTAAAATTAGGTTTTGGGGTCTATTCATCCAACGACATATAAAATAATGTAAATCGATTCACGTAAGACCTATTTCCTACTACACCGCCATCTCTTGGATTTTTTAAAAAAGTTTAGCAACTATAGAGGAATTGTTTCAAACTTCATCCCGCATCCCAATCAACAATACTTATTATGACATAATGCAATATATTATACGTTAAATTTAATTCAGTTTTATGTCATAAAATGTATTTAATTCATGTATAAAGTCATTTTTTTTAATTCTGGGTTAGCTCGAAGTTCGACGGGCGGGTCAGCTAGACAGGGAATAATTACGTACTACACAATATTCAAAACACAAGCTATTATCTTGGTATAACAACTTCACGTGGCATTGTATGCTTTAAATTTCAACTAGGTATATCTGTGATTAGGAATGAGTGTGGACATGGATAACGTATGAGTGGCGGAGTAAACTGATGGAATGGTTATTACAAATGTGGAGCAAAATTGATTATAAAAATATGGGTCGTGTCGGTTAGCCTATACACGTGGCAATATAATCTTACAAAAATATACTATATAGGTACACACTTGTTAAGTTTTGCATTTTGTTCCCACTTGAAATGTTCGATCGGATCATCGTATGTAAACAAAACGGCGCCTAGGATCCGATCCTTGCATCAGATAAGATACGTTTTAACGCGACAAGTTATCGAATTCCGATTAATTTGATAAATAAGTCTGGTTTTATAAATTCCAGAAAATTCATTATTATCTTCACATAGGTACTTATATATGACATAATACTTTGTTATGTACTATGTGCAAAGTATTTAGCAATGTACAAACTCTGATAAAATCAATATGAACCTACGTATCTTGTGCGAGTGCGTTTTTTTTTTTTTTTTTACAAAAAATACTTACCTTTTTATAGTTTTTCAATCCCCCTTTGATATTTAAATTCTCCCTTGTTTGATTCATGGTATCAATAATATTTCTTGTGTATGATTTGATTACTTCCTCATAATTTTATTAAAAAAATGTAGGTATTTATTCTACGAGGGTAGTTCAAATGGCAACTTTTTTGTTTGAAGGTAGTTTTTATCTATAGACGTGACATTTATAATAAATAAAAATTTGTTAATGTCGTCGGTAGGTATACCATAATTGGTTTTTCCACTTTAATTTTATTTCTAACTAGCTTTCCTAAAAATGAATATTGAGATCGAATTTGTATGTTGATGAATTAATTATCATTTGACCAATGTGATTCCAAGCGAGGCGTCTGTGTCAAACCGTGTATATTCCATCCGCATTCTGTCAATCGCACCAATTGTCAATTTCTGTCAATTTCAAACTTTTTCCTAAAAAAAGGACATTTCCAAAATTTGGTATCTGGAAACTTTTACCTGACATATACGTAATATAAATATCGTTATAATGCCCATCTCTACTAATAAGGTTGTCTACGTAGAATTTTCTTTAATTTTCCATGCATTTTTCTTAATTTTTTTCTTCTAAAAGGACATTCTTCTGATAAAAGCCTAGACGACAAAAAAAAAGAATTAGCGAAAAAGGTCCAGCCGTTTAGGCGTGATGCGATGACATCGGGAAATAGCTCTCCATTTTTATATATAAGATAATAATATTTTTTTTTCTAGATTACCGGCGACTCATTCATTTGCGAACATATTGCGCCGTGGTTTAAATTATATAGATATTAGCAAAATAATAGACAAAATTCATCTCCAAGAGTTAAGGAAAGACAAAAAAAAAAGAATCAGATTAAAATCATATTTTGTTCTACAAAATTTAGAAGGATTTTATAAATATTTTGACAATTAATACTAAGAAAAGATAATAATACTTATCTTGTTTAGAAAAATCCTTACTGTAGTAATAAATCCAAATTATCCCTTTTTGCTTTTTTGATGTGGTATGTACGAATTCGAATATTCAACATTGTTCATAAATAATGAAAACGGCCTTATGTAACATTATTCTTTATTCTAAACTAGAGACTTTTCGGACGGTGGGCCTAGAAAAGGGTTATTAATTGCTGTTCGATTGTTCTATGAATCAGTTACAGCCACCTTAAATGGTTAAATATTACTCTATCTTGTTGAAAACTACTTACAATTTACTAACTTCCTGCAGCAATAGGTCTATGTAGGAATCTCTAATAAAACATCACATACTTTTTCTATATACCTAATACTAGCTTTCCCGACAGACGTTGTCCTTTAGTCCTTTCTATGAATATTGATTTCAAATTTGTATTTTATACAACAATACTTTTAAAATACATATTTTTGAATGATGTTAATAGTTTATTTATTTATTTAATGGTCAAAGCAACTATTGACTTGCAGGCGAAAATTATAAGTATGAAAGATATTTCCCATGGTTGGATTGGTTTAGTTTTTTGTAGAAAACATGTATGAATAGTATTTCGCGTGGGTTAGTATTTCAACGAAAATAATATCGTGTTACGGAATAACTTTACCAATTATTGTTATATATATTTTTGTTGATTACCCCTATTCGCTATCAGATCCGCTAAAATTAAGAATCCGCCAAAAAATATATGAAAAAAGTAACATTTAACTGACTGTTCGACTTAAATTATCAGGATTCCTCTAAAATGACCCGCTATTCGATCAATTTAAGAGGCACCTTAGAAATACCCGCCAAAATTTTAGAGGGACCGCTTATATTATATCAAAATCGTGTCTTCTTTTTTCACTCACCTCTCTTAAAAACAACAATCAAAACAAAATAAGTTATTATTTTCAGTAGGTAAACATATCATTTTGCTCTTGGTTTCATCACAAAAGATACGTAAAAAGTGTTATATTTCTTGATCAAGATGAATTTGTTTGAGAAAAAGGAAATTGGCGGCCATGATGATAATTTTGACATGGGGAAATTATTCGTTTGAAATCACTTGCAGCTATATTCACTTCGATCGATTTCTTAAGGAATATCGCTTAGATTGGTTGAAATTACATGGAATTGCCCGCGAAATTTGGGGTATATATCTGTTATGTTTTTAATTTCGCTCGACGTATCGTGTATCGAATTTTAAAACTCTTAGGTATACGAAAACAGCGAAAAATCCCCATACAGTGGAATCGCTCGTCTGCATCGAGATCGGAGTGCTGTTATTACCACAGTAGGTACCTAGAGTGGAAGCAGGATGTGGTATTAGCAGCACTCCTATCGTGCTAACGTTGCGGCACACAACTAACTTTTCTATTAAGAGATAGTTTATGATGCCGAAATTACCCCGCAATTTGATACCCCACCCGAGATTATCCGCAATATTTTAAACGTCCGTCTGTTTGAGGCCTTTGCTGTGTGGCGAGGCTTTGCTTTTGAAAATACGATCTTATATTATTCCGTGTTGTGGGATTCCTCGTAAAATACTTCTCAAAACAGTTCTCTTCTTTACAACTTAATACTTCCTCCGTACTGAAACATTCTCGTATACAAGGCTTTATTTATTATCCCGATTATTTCCTTTTTAGCTAGAATTTTGTTTAAAAGTAAGAAATTAACTCGATACCAAATTTCTATAGGTACGTTAGAATAATATGTATTATTACATATGTCTTGGGCTCTGTATATTTTTAGGATACAGGGGAAAGGTAAACATGTCATTTTTCCCCGTTTATAATTTAAATGATACAAGGAAAAGTGTCAATTTAAATACTCTAATATCATACAGGATAAATTTCATAATTAAATTCAAGAAAACCGCATACAACTAAAAATATAATATCCATATATTGCATAGGAAAAAATTCAAAATAAAATTAGGTGAATTTTTCAGTTGATTCAAATCAATTTAGACATTCTGTTTTGTGCTATATGAAGATACTGGTATCCCAGACAGACGTCCTGTGGCCCTAACTATGAATTTTGAAATCGAATTAATGTAATGAGAAATTAATTACCTTTAAGCCAATGTAATTCCGACCGATGCATCTGTTTGAAACCGTATATTTTCCATCCGCATTCTGTCAATCTCACCAACTATGAAACAACTGACAATTATTTCTGTCAAACTCCAATTTAATTTCGACATTAGAATTAAATTATATTGTTAAAAGCACCAAGAAGGTTACTCAGTTTAAGTTTTTTTTTAATTTTCTAATGTTCGCGCCACTTTCTTAATTTTGTCTTTCATAAGAACCTTCTGACTAGTAAACGCGACAAAAGTAGTCATAGGTCCAGTCGTTCACGAGTGATGCGATGCCCACGGAAAATATTGCTCCATTTTTATAAATAGAGATAAGGAATTTTATTTATACTTCAGGGTTAATCTCTTAAGACGCTATTTAAATCTGTTTCATGGATTACACATGAGTTTCACCAGCAAGTTATAATCATTAACAGAAAAATAAAAAGTAAGGGGGGAAATTAATAATCTACAACAAATGTAAACGTCTGCTTACATTAGCAATAGTCTAAAACATTTTTAGTACAAACATTTTACTTACACGATTGCACATTATTCTGATAACTACATAATGTATTTGCCAGTCTTTCCCTTTTAACTATCAGATATAATGTCAAAAATGTGAAAGACTGACTGGGAATAGCCAAATTCATTCAACAATACCATTCATCTTCATCCGATTCCCCTTGAAATGTCATTTCTTTACATTCTTGATTCTGATTTTTCAGAACTTTTTAAAAATACCTATAGGTACTATTTTTTTGAGTTGTGGTCTGAAAATATTCTTCTCGCTATCCCCGCTCGGTAGATGGGGCATATATATTATTATGGACTCCGACACCGGCGACCGAAGTTTCGCGTCGTGGAATATAACAAAAATAAATATTTTGATAGAAATTTGTTCGATTTTTGTAAATTATTTCCGTTAAGTGATGGGTTATCTGAGCGATTTTTCACAATAGTTTGTTTCCTTTGAATTTTTTTTCACCCTTTGTGTAGGTTCACTATATACTTTAGCATCATATGCGTGTGTGCTGCAAGGTTTTAAAGTAGTAACGAGACGTTTCTCCAATCTTAATTTTAACTGTTTTCGAATTATACCTAATTCTTCTTCTGCGGTCTCAATCCTGCAGATTGGTTTGCAGCAAAGATCTGCATCTAATTTTCCATCTCGTCCGGTCCTCCGCAGCCCTCTTTAGCTCCATGTAAGATGTGCAGCCCATATCCTCATATAATTTTTCCTAATTACATAGTACGAATATTTCTGTCTCTCATAAATTGTAGGTAATAAATATTCAACGATTCTCCGGCCTCAGTGATTGTGGGTATTTTTCACATGAATACTTATACGGGGTTGCAATAATGTCTCAAATCGGTCAAGACCGGTAGCTTCTGTATGGGAATGTGACATTAGTAAAATCAAAGTATATTTAATAAAGACACAATTACCAATTTGTTACTAGTTATTGTCTTTAGGGACTTTTCATCAAATTAGAAGCCTTTTTCCTTTTTAATTTTCATTATGGATGACTTTTGTACCTGCGTTCGCAGATTTATCGCCGTTTAGCGCAAGTTATTTTACTCGATGGCTTATGTCGATTGCTATTACACATTACACGTATTATAGCCATCACAACTGTAGAATGTAGATTTATTTCTATTCCCACATATATAATGTTGTCTGGTTGGAATTTCCATTCCCGCAAATAACAGATGCGAAGATAAAATTTATGACTTCGGTCACTTAGTGATGAGGTATTTTGATTGTGAGCGGTTTTATGATAACGTTTTATTGACAAATTACCGCCGACATTATTTCCTATATCAGATAGAAGTTTTTCAACTTACGGTTTCCAAACCATCAGTACATTAACATCAACAAATATAAAACGACTTAGGATATTTTGTCCTGGAAATATGTACCTCGCCGTCAAAACACAAATTTTAATCGAATATTATTTTTGTAGTCGGCTTGTTGCCGTTTCGCAGGTGCCCGGAATCTCGAGTGCGTCGACCTAATTTTGTTCAAGTGGTTTAGATCGCGCGTAGACAACCTTAGGCGCGCGTATCTCTACATTTGACTTGGTACTAACACCAATTATTCACATCAAATAAAGTATAGTATAAAGTATACCCACATATTTCCACTAACACAACTTTCATAGACATTTTCCACGGGTGGATTTTTATATCGGCTTTTTTTCTTAGTTATTTCTATGTCCTGGGCAAAGAAATCTGACTGTAATCGTCCTTTGTTTTTCTTTTCCTGCTGTTTTAACTGTCACCGTTTGAGATTAAGCGTGTCCATCTTTGTTGTTTGCTCTTATGCTATACATCCCATGAACTGCCAAGAGAGCTGGGATTATTTTTGAAAGATTTCTGCGGTTTGTAGTTTGCGGGTTTTGGCGAATCGAACGAATAATTATTATCTTGGAAAGCTTTCAAGAGAAAAAAAAGAAAGTAGCGGCCGATTAATCGAAACCGAAACCTGTACTCGGCGGTGCCGGCAGCGGTGGACATGAGACGTATGTTGAAGGCATGAACCATCAAGTTAAGTTGACACTCCCAGAAAGTGAGAAAAGTCCCACTACAGTCGGTACGGTTGCAGACGACTGTTCTAAACAGTGCCGTGGGTGGTCGTCTTGCACGTGACTGTGACGTTGTTTTATTTATACCTCCTGTGTAATTATGTTTGAAGAAGATCAATATCACCAATAATAGTGAATTGCATCATTGTATCGACACCACGACCATGATGGTAATCTCGAAGTAATGGTTCGTTCGGTACTCGCTAAATGGTTCTGATCTTTTTTTTCACAATCCAATGCCGGGTTTTAAATGTTACACCCACCGGATACCTACTTTTATACAGATTGTGTTTGAATCTAATATGAGAGTATCGCTAGTTTGCAGAAAATTGATTACTATCGGATTATCCCAAGTTAATAACAATGATGCCTTGTCTAGGTCTCATCTGATTAACACGATTATTGTTGAAATTGAGTTATTGTTGCAATCTCCAATTTTTGCCGAGTTTTATAAATAAAAATGATCTGATACTAAAACAGAACGAATCGCAGAAACTGGTAAGATTCCTGGTGAAAAAAAATCTTAAATTTGATGACGACTGTTCTAAATTATTTGCGGTCGGCATAGTATAGTTATATGTTCATCGATAATTTATTTTAACACTAGCTTTCCCGACAGACGTCCTGTAGTCCTTACTATGAATATTAATTTTAAATTTGTAATTTACACAAAAATACGTTTAAATTATGTAGGTATGTTTGAATGTTAAAAAATATTTCTGAAAGCTTGAAAAAAAATCCATAAAAAATCTGCGTACCAATATTTTTAATGTCAATGGTTGTCAGGACAACAATAATTTTGTTGTTATTGAATTTTTCATAGATGGCGATGGTGTCGCGGTAAATTCGTTCCATACTAACTTTACTATTATAATGCGTCGTAATACTTTTTTCAACTTTTTAATAGTTATTCTGTTTTACGGAGCGGAGAATAATCCACTAAATCAAACTTCGGAAGAATCTGTGCAGCCGATTCCGAGTTATAAGTGTTCGCACTAACCCGACTTTCTTTTATATTATAGATAATAATTGGTAAAATTTTATTTGTCAATACAATTCCGAATGCTTGTAGTATTCTGAATAATTTATCAAAATCATCTGATGATAGCAATTTTAAATAAATAAAAAAAATGTACTACGAGTTCACATCTTTCTCGTCAAAATTGGCAAATACGTTCAGATTCTTTTTACCCATTGTACATATTTCTCATACCTTTTTATAAGTAACTTACCGCTGATGGTACAGATTATTCGTTTCATGTTCGAAACGTCTGGACAAGTCACACGCGTGAATATTGATTTAGTTATGACTTGCTACAAATGGGTCAGTGATGAGGAAAAATTTCCGAAATTCACCGGCGTTTTTGGGTAAATCCCCGAAAAATCTATATTTGGTCGAGGGTTGCTTCCCCGTCTGTGCATCGCTGTCGAACATCAGTCGATTGCGAGAAATACCGTGTTTCGTACCGTACACCATCCTTGCTTACCTATATTTTTTTTTAATTATATATCCTTGCTAATTAGTTGTTTTTTATGATTTCAGTGTCCGGAGTGGTGGGCGGAGATGGAGGAAGACCGCAAAGGCATGTGCCTCTCTATGGGAGATTGGTGCCCGAAGAACAACTCCTGCAGCTTACGGCGCCGTCGGATATTCAGGTTTGTGTTACAAATCTTTCAGATATATTAAATTAAACAGCGCTTAAATTTTGTTATTAGTAATATAGTCCTACTTGGCAATATAGACCACATTGAATCTTTAGAAATGCAACGATATAAAAATGTACACCTAACATTGAATTAATATGCACTGCGTACTAAAATGCCAAGAATTTATGTCATATTAATTTGCCATGTTTATTCGAACTATTTTTTTTTGTCTTTTTCCACCTTGTTGTTTTAAATTATTATGACAAGAGGGACAGTAAATAACAATCTTTTATTATTTGTTTTGTCTGAGACTTTTGAAAAAGGTATCTAAGTAAAATATGCTAGAAAAAAACATATTTGAAAATGCAATGATCTTACATCGAATACAGACAGTTGCGAATACCGTACGCATATATGAAAAACGGTTTCTTTTTCATTCTAGCAATAGATGAAAAAACGGCTTCTTTTTCATTCTAGCACAATGCATTCAAACCCTCAATATGTCACGAAAAGTATGTACCTACAATATATTGAGCAGTTTACGGGAAAATGTGATATTAATTTAAAATCTAGAACTCAACTTTGTAACAATGTATGCTATTTGTTTTTTCCTCTTTCAAATTATGTCGTGGTATCTTTTAAATAAACTAAATTTCCTATAGATTTTTCATGGTTTTTTATCTGTTCACTGTCCTCAGGCGATGCAGGCTCGAATACCTCACCACTTCCGCGACCCATCAACTGCTCCGCTCCGCAAGCTGAGTGTGGACCTCATCAAAACTTACAAACACATTAACGAGGTAAGTTTTCCACTTTCACGCCCTCTTATAATATAATATAGCTGTTGTGTCCAAACGTGCCGACCGAATATGAATTTTATTTTTTCCCTACATCGTTTAAATATTCATTATTATTGAAATGAGAGTGAAGTGCGGAGTTTTCCGAGGATTGAAATCCGACGTGTAGTAATTGAAAATTGGTCTCAGGCCAAACCTGTCGTTTCTCTCCGTTAAATTTGAGAGGCTGGAACATTTTTATCGAGTAATGAGGAAAAGCTTCTTTCAGTTTGTACGGACTCTTTCAATTTTTACTAGCCGTTCCTCCACCGGTTCCCCATGATGGTTTAAGAAGTTACAGTGGATGTGTTTTTTAAAAAGCAGATTCCTTATTGTGAGCGAGTTTATTATATTTCATTCGTGAATTATTAATCTTCTCCTTTCAAACTCCCTTCCATTTTTTCGTAGCTAAATATATTTATTGTTAAATTGGGGCTCGTTCGAAGTTAATCAATAGGTAAACATTTGACATTTTTCACACTAAGCAAGGGTGTCGTGTGGTAGTGAAAATTTTGAGAACGCTGTACATACGAAAGCCGCGAACTGAACCATAGGGCTACCAACTATTTCACAGAAAATTTAGATTCATGTCAAATTTAAAAAAAACAGTTGTTTTCCCACTGACTACTTTCGTAGATTGATGATATTATGCACTATTCAGCCCAACATCAAATTACGTAGTAGTAACAGAGTTTGTTATTTTAAGTAGGTACATAAAATCTACTCATGAAACTGATTTTATTTATTTAGTTATTTATAAGAGACATCAACAGAATACTGTACTACACAATAAGAATATCAGAAAACGAAAACATTTAACCTCTAGTGCTACGATAACAGGTATTTTCCGCTTAGCTATTATTGTATTTAGTTTTTGTAAGAGATGATGAATTTAAGTTGTGATTTGTATATTCAAGGAGGGCAGAGCAACAGATTTGAATACGTTTGTATGTATATGTTCACATACTCGTACAATTTGACTTGTATCATAATATCGGTTACCTCGTGAAGCCTTTGAACTGGAAAGCCTAGACATAAAATGCAGCGGTTGTCGGAGTTTTATCACACCTTTTTCCTCATGGTGCCCTAAATTTAACTGGTAGGTAGGTGGTTTGCGATTCCAAGAATAACGCTAATCTATTCGCTGAATGGCTGTGTTTACACGATCGCTGCATTCGGCACCGCGACGCGAACGTTATTTTAATTTTTCCCATCGGCCTTCTTGGATGGAATTCTTTTTCGTTTCCGGTTCAAAGAAAATGTAGGTATATTAAATGTATACCGTGTAGGATGTGTATTAAAGGACGTCGTCCACCTACCAATCATTTAAAAATATCATAATAATAATAATATAATGATTTTCTCAGTTAGATTAATTATTATTCTGTCATCTCATACGGGAAACAGTAAAATTATGACGGATATGATGTTTATTGATTCATTTTTAACTTTTTAATAGTTACGTTGGTAGATTTTGTGATTTGAAGTCTTTTGTCGTAGTATTCATTTGCTCTAAACGGACATAGAGCCGAATCTAGAAACAGCATATTTTACCCATAAAAGATGGGTGATACTGGAAGCCATGGAAACAATAACAATCAATAACCAATTAGTAGGCGACGACAGTTCTTTCTCGTTGTTATTTTCTTGGTGGCCATATCAACGAAAAAGAAAATATACTATATTTTCCAGCACTGGCTCTACTTATATTGGATTGGTTTTATTTACATGAATTTGTGTTCACTTTGATTGAACACTCTCTGACTCTTTCAGAGTAAGCTACTTAAAGCTTGTGTCCTGAAAGAGGAGAGATGGTCGGCACTTGGGATGGAACCCACGACCTCCGCACGAAACAGTGCAAAAGGAAATTTTTCCAAAGGGTGTAAATGCGCCCTTAGAAAAAAGACTCAAGATTAGTTTTTTGGATTCATCTAAGCCACATTTGATTTAGTAAAAACATTCGATTTTTTTGTTTAAATCAAACTAAATCTTCGAACTCACTTTATACAATAATTCGTAAACAAAAAAGCTAAATCTACAACATGAGTGCATTGTTTAAAACGTTTTCGGACAACCTATCTGTCTATCTTCAGTAACCTTAAGTATCGTTTGTTTAACGGTGTTGTGCTAAATTCGGAGTCCAGAGTCCAGACAGCTTTGAACGTCTCAATCTTCGCAGGAGGTCTGTTTATTGAGGAAGTATACTTTCATCGGTCTGTTGCTTTCCATCGCTCCGAGGAAATGCGTGTGCCGCGCTCTCCTATATAACTAGCTACCTCCTCAGTCCTCACAGACCGGCCCGGCATACCGAGCCGCACCATACCATGCAGTATAGTACAGTATACATACATAACAACATGCGGCCTCGTGTGGTGTGAGTTAAGCGAGTGCGGAAATGTTACTGTTGTGAAGAATGGCAAGACTGTGTGGATCTATCTAGACGAGCATTCATATTAAATAGTGGAGTACCTACGTATTAGGTAGTCTCTCACACACAAACACAAAGCTCTCGCCGGCCGGCGCGACTCCACTATAAATACATGTTCGGGTGACGTCACACCCTATCCCAACTCCTCGTTGAGGCGCTTTTAACTTGCAATCCACCCGCTTTACGTAACTACCCCTCTATACCTACCGTACTGTACTCCTACACACAGTACACACGTCTTCTAACCCCCACGACTACGCTATAGTTTCGCAGAATTTCCGTTCAAAATATAGTTTCCGGCCGTCTATTAATGCTGGCAGTTAGTTTATTCACTCCGTATTGATAGTAATTATTATAATCAGAGGGCGATGTTTTTATCATTCCACGAAGCGACGTTATGAAGACATTATTGTTTTCTACACTGCATGATATTGTTATTACACTACTAACACAACCGATCGTACTCACCACTTTTAGCCATGGATGGGACTTCTGTTTGGAGACAAAAATGAAGTCTTCAATCCGAGTCTAATTTGCAGTAGAAACTACCAAGTTTGTTTTTTTTTGGGTCGCAGCTGGCCAAAGAAAAGGAAAGTGCCATTGATATTGCACAGGATAGAAATAGCTTCTTGCATCCTATTTCCCTGTAACATATCCAAGCCAATATGAATTTTATTATGTACATTTAAGGCAAACATATGGGAATATCCAAGTGCTTAGAGTGATCTCTTCACTAATTCTATTTTGTGTTCAAAATCGTTTCATGAAGGGCCAACAGGCCTAGCGAAAGAAGAATCGTTAATGATCTCCATTTCATAATAATTGTTAAAATATTTCTTCCATTTAGACCTTTTCACTCTCACACACACACGCGTGCTATAGTGAGATGTATGTTTATTCAAACCAGGGTCAGCTCTATCCTCTTTGTTTCCAGTCACTCAAAATTTAAACAAAAATAAACGATCCATCTTAGTGACACATTCGACTGGTAGGAACACTTGTTTGGGAAAACGGAGTTGTTGTTTTTTTTTCTATATTCCTCGTAATTATTCCATATTTTCTCACCGTAAATAACATTGAACGTATTTACAAAATTATCCAGGGTCTAGTAATTCCCCACTTTTAGCGATAACAAACAGCTTATCATTTTTATATAAAGTAGTATTGAATTCAGAAAACTATCTAGATAGGCATCAATCGAATGCATCTTGGCTGTAAAGTATAAAGTATCTCCGCTGGATATGATACTCCGCAACCCGGTGGGATGGGGCACGCATCCTAGCCCGTTCTGCCCGTCCTCTCGCCACCCTGCGGGCCCACATCCCCGGCCTAGCCGTAGCCATCCTATACGCGAGCTTCACTGCGTGAGGTTAACGAACCCCGTCATACATTCAACGCACTTCTGGGAACGCTCAACCCGCAATCATCTTTTCAGCCCAATGTCTTCTGATCTCGGAGAATTACCTACTTCCCTAATTTACACGTGTAGAATGTGAAGAAACTCGATTGATTTTATGAATTTTATTGTACTGTATAAAACACCACTGTGCGAACTTGTTAAGAATATCTCTAAACAAAATGTTGAAGCAAATTTTAAAATGGGAGAGTTAAAGTTAAGTACCTACCTATATTAATATGTTCGTAAAAGAACGACCTTTGACTGGCTAACTCATAATTTTTCAAAGTAGCTATACCGACTTTACAAAAGCTTTTTAGGCACACCGAATGGTTGCCATATGATTTTGGTTTTCTTGTTTAAGTAACACGGTTTCCCCACTCAATGGAGAAAAACTTCTTATATTGAATGTAGATTATACCCTAAAAATGATCAGTATAAACAAGTTAGTAGAAGTTAGATATCTAGGTAGTAGATTATTTCGCATACCAAGATTTAGTCTAAGTAGATTCGACTGTTGAAAAATTCGAAATATTTTACCGTGTGTTGATCTAACTCACTTCTTCAATGATTACGCGAGACCGAATCGTATTCTTTTTCATATTCTCAAACACATTTTTTTTTGTTTATTTTAGGTTTTGGACATCATTAAAATCTACTGATTCAGTATATTATCTTATGGGATTTTAATTTTCTCTGTAGCTATTAATGACTTGGTAACGATAGTTCCGAATGGCTAATAAACACCTGCATACTTTTTCAATCTAGAAGTTAGAAACTTCAAGGCTTACAACTGACTAAAATAATCGAGACGATGCAATTTAATAACGATGTCAAAAACGTTCTCGGAAAAATTTCATTTGCAAATATTTTCCCAAAAGCATAATAATAATTTGGTAAAGGGTGTTCATATATTTTAAAATAGAAAAAATAACGTGATTTTTTAGTCCGTTTTAAATTTGATGTCGTATTGTAAAGCAAGATGTGGCTATATTTTTGATCATTTCTTCTGATTATTATGATCGTTTGCAATCTATTTTTATTTTATTTTCTGCAATTACACTCACAATTGAGTGATTTATGCAGTAGTATTACATTCAATTTAGGTACCTGCCTACTTAACCATAAAAGTAAATTAAAGCTTTTATTGTTAAGTTGGAATACTTTTGGAACAAGTTGATTTCAATAGAATTTGGGATAGGAGAAATAAAGTATTGGGAAAGTATTTTTGATTTTTTTAAGACAGTCAATAAGGTAGGTATTATCAAAAAGTCGACAATTAAAATCAATATGGTCAACTGTTTCGTCGTCTAACCCGCAAGCACACAAAGAAGAATCAGAAACACATATTCTGTAAAGATGCGAAGCCACGCAACAGCCAATCCGTAATCGGCATATTGTAGACACAGTTGATAAGAGATTTCCAAGGAACCATGGTTTTCTAGGTAAAATTGGTTATAATGATTTATAGTGACCGGCCTTTGTACTAGCACTCCACATGTAATCCAATTTTTAGCCATTTATAATTTGCATTCAATCTGGTCTCGTTATAATAACGAATCAGATGTATAACAAAAAAATGCATACTTATTTTGAGTTCTTCCGCGGGTTTCTAGTATACCTAATAGTCGTACAAAGCAAATAGTACGACCGTCTGTCATTGGGAGTAGGTGTATAGTTCGGTAGTAATTTTCGCGAGTTCAGACACCCAGCCAACGAAGTACGGAAACACTGTTTAACGGTTTCGCGGATTAGGCCTTTGACATAACAACACCTCGCCAGGTAATTGTATACGGCCGGCGTGTAGGAAGACTGCCTGTGTTTGTGTATTGTATTAATATAGACGATTTACTTACATTACAGCAGTGTAGGTGGGCGCGATATCTGTTGTGTAACGACGTCTTGAGGTATTTACTTGTGGTGATGTCACCCGGCCTCTTGTACCGTGGTGGCCCCATCGGAAGTACCGCTTAGCGCCGCCGCCGGTAACTCCCGGCTATGATGTTGGTCAGGGTTGTTCGCGCTCCCTCCCTCATTGTCTATTCGGGCTGTCAGTGTATCGGAAAGCACTCGATGTGGTCAAAGTTAAGATGAAATTTCATTGTTATTTTGTAATTAGCCATTCATAAGCGAGGGTTGCAGTTTACATTTATTTTATGAAATTATTAACACGCACAATGCAACATAATAAGTCGAGGATTTGAGGTGTAACCACCTAATGGTGAATTTTGTTAACGTAAAAGTCGGCACTTTTTATAAGAATACGAACTTCTTGTGTTGGCAATCATTTTAGCAAGGCAGCCGGTCAACTATACCAACCGAATAATAGTTAAATATGGTTCTAAATTATTAGTGGTTCAATTTTTTAGCATTATTTTATGCCAAAGGTGTTTCCGATAGCTTGACCCTCTTATAGAATAGGTATGTATAAGGAATGAGGGCTGCTGACCACTGTCAAAAGAAGAAAAACCGCATATTTCGACCGCATCTTTCGTCAGTTAATTGTGGCAGGAAAAAATAGAGAGAAGGCGAGCTATGGGGCGTAAAGGAGCGCCGAAGCTGGTTTGGTGTGCCGAAGGCTATTGAATAAACTATGTACACTTGCCTGAAATTATGGAGTTTGTTCACAGATGGTCGTCAACCTCCGAAGGGGGTGGCATAACAAAAAGAACATATTATGTAATATTTCTTATTTCATTATGAATGTCCTGCAGATTAATTAAATACACAATATTTAGTGACATGGTGGTTTGTTTGTGATTCTAATGATTATGTTCCAATTTCTATCGTGTAGGAAAATCATATGATTATTTTAAGGATGATGTTTCGATGTTGGACGTTGCTTTCCGTTGTTACCAAGAGACAAGTCGTTTAAATAATAATAATTATTCCATCCGCAATACAATACGTAGTATAGTATAACATACATACAATACATTACTTGCCATAGTCCAACAGCCGAATTGTCTAATGTGCTCCACTAACGAATTCGCCTTGTGTGCGAAGGATTGACGCCAGTGTACAAATAAAATAGGACGCCGCCTTTCACGTCGGTGAAGACTGTTCATTAACCTAATCGAATTCTAGTATTGCTGTGGTGTGGATATTCACACGTATTTATTTTGTACTCCAGTGTGCTGATATATCGTGTTACGTTTCAAGTGGAAAACCGACTTGTCTGCGTACAAAATATGACTCATGTCTCGATATGATTGGACGGAAAATAAGACTTATGTGCTTATGAGAGATGGTCCGATTATATTCTTACAAGGGTGGAAAATTTTGTCAGTGGCTAGTTATTTGTATATTAGAACCATTTCATTTTTGATACCATATTATGATTTATCCATTTCGTTGTGAAATATGTGGAGGTGATGCTGATTGTAAATGTCAATACGCCAGCTGTTTGTAGAAAATAAATATTATAATGTTACTGTAAATCACACCGTGCAGACGTTTCGGTCTCATTTCAATGCCCACTCTTTAATGCTCACACTAGTCATTGCACCGTGTTGTCTGCGATGTTAACCATCTCCCAATCACGTAGATATGTATATCTCACTATGGAAATTAATTTAGTATAACCGCTACATTGATGAGGCCGTACTTTTTCTTTTATTGGACGCAATCAATGTTAATCTCATGTGTGGCTTGAGTGTCTTACCATTATTGATTGTACCAAAATATGAACGAATTGAAAATCTGTGGCCAATTATCTCAGTTTTCCCATTTCAGTCGGCTGTCGTCCAGTAATCACTCAAACGAGAACTACACGTGCGTTTTACCTAAAGGACGAGTCCTTGTTGTTATGACTTTGTGGAATAATACCATCCCCGATGTGTCACTGAAGTTTGTCATTTCTGCCGCCCTTTGCACGCTTTCTCTCTTTGGCATCCAACAGAAGTTCTCAAACGAAACGTTGAAATGTGAATTGAATTGCTTGTGAATTATGTTTATGAATCCAACTGGTAATAATATAATACATAATAGTTGTTGAATATCGATTTCCTGAATCAGCTGACTGACGTGCATGACTGTTTACGTAATAGATTTTTACCATTTACCGGAGACTCATCGAACGGTGTGTCGTGTCACAGAGCGGCAATCTGTTACGCTAGTGAGATCATCGAGGTCGGCACTCGGTTTATGTAATTATGTGTGGGGTTACTGCTGCCGGCCCCGGGTCGTTTGTGTTCTATTGTCACGATTTCGTCATCCCCAGACCTCACTTACTCCTCTAACCTAACCCGAGTCTCCTCCTCAATTAATATTTCATTATTCTTTAACGAGATATTTAATTATTGTAATAAATTAAATTATAGAGTGTGAAATACCCCGAGACATTTTCGGGCTTGAAGAAAATATAGAACGTTTCTGCGACAACGATATAAACATGTAAATCTTTCGTCCTTGCTTGCGCGTAAAAAATTATTTATAATAGCAAGGTCTTCCATGCCGCGCGTCCACATTATGTATTGAGCACGCCGACTATTCATTGCTGCACCGGTGTTTTGTGCTCCATTCGTTTCAATGCTGTTGCCGCCCGTGTGTTCCATACATTGCATTACAATGTTGCCTCTAATCTTCCAGCACTATCATTATTATCGCGATCTGATTCTTACTCAATATATATTTCTTTCGTTCCTTTGAGTTTATTGATGGCTATCAATGCTCACTTATCTCGATCCCGAGTTGGTGTTAAATTGGGCGCACGTGCCTTCATCTTTAACCAAGAGCCTTTGAGATCACAAAGGCTTTTTAAATTGTATAATCTCTATTGTATTAAACGGTCGTGGTAGGTACATAACAAACAAAAAAGAAGAGTTGCGTTCGTTGCTCAGAAACCATTAGCTAATACTTGGAACATAATAATACGATCTGACCTGGTTTCCAATGTAACGATTGCGCTATATTGTGTCTCGGTTGCCTTTTTGTGCAGACAAGGAGCGGAGCGTCTTGTCCGCGAAGCCGTTAGCGTGGGTAACCCCAAGTTACCTTATAATACTGAATGATCTTCGTCACCGGAGCGGCAACATTATTTAGTAACAACAATAATATGCATTTAAGACACGAGTCGCACTCTTTCTCGAAGGTCGCTCCAAATTTGCGCCGCGTTGAATTCGTCTTGATGTATAATGTAGGCATCTGATTTGCCGTGTTCTAATGACGGTTTTAGAATTTATTCGATAGACAGATTCTTATATACCTAGATATCAAATAATCCATACGTTATTTGCGTAAGCTTATTTTTTTCAATAAATGATATATTTTGATCCAGTAAAATATACATCTCACCTTTGCAATGAGTGGTAATACATGAAATTTGGAGCTTTGAAACAAAAATATGAAATTTACGGATCGCATCCGAACCTATAATTTTTATTTGAATATCAAGCTGCTTCTTTATTTTTGCCGATGATGGTAATGATAGTATGTAATAGTATAGCAACTAGAAGAGGTATGCAATAAATCGATAGTGGAAGCATTGATATGTTATTGAAGGCAATGTTGGAGCTGGTTATGTGGTCTGCTACTCCGCAGAGGACAACGCCACCCGTGGAATGTGCCGTCGTTTTGACAGTTCTGTTATTATCGCGGAGTTCTCGCTATCCCGCCCCTGCCGCCACCCCGCCTCTCGCCGTTTCTTCAAACTGGACTCGATGGCATTTTTATTAATTCGCCTTCTTTGCTCTCCCGATACGATAATCGATTCCAATAATAATATAGACTTCCTACTTCCTTATAAATAAATAATATTATCTTAGTGAGATTTTTTTTTCATTGTGTTCGACAGTAACCGTTTTATGTTTACCTATGATGTTTCAGTCTTCTTGATCGTATTCTTTGATTTCACATTGATATAGATGTATGAATTGTAAACAGCGAATGTTTTTTGATATACCTAATAATATTTTGTGCGAATTTCTCATTGATATTTAAATAACAATTTGTATTTTTCTGTTGTTTCTTTAACCTAGCAGGCGAGAGACATATTCAAAACTTTTTTAAATGAAATCCTATTTTATAAGTTGTTTTCTTTAATTTCACCTATCCAATCAATGCCTTTGACAATACTTCTTATCCATCGTTCCCTGTCCTCCATATCTTAATTATCTTTTTCTTCTGTTAGTGTATTTTGCCCTTTTTTGCTCGGATCTTTCTTTTTCTGCGAATGTCATCTACTATTCATTTCATGGAATGGTTTTTTTTTGTTGGGGAATCTTTTTCTGTTCCGACGCTTGCTTCTCCAGTCTGTGGGCTAAGTTTGTTTTTTTCATCAGTCAGAAAGCTGACCTTGCCTGAGAACCCTCCTCAAGTTGCATCGGGGTTTGGTCCGGCATTGATGCGTGCTGTAAAAAACTTGCAAACATATTGTAATAATTTGGCTCACCAGGAATAAAAATGTGGAAATTAAGTAGAAGAGTTTGATCAACAGTCTACCTACTAGTTATGTATGGTTTATTATGAATACCGTCCTTATGTTATTGCAGTGCAAAAATATTCGACTGTCCTGTTGTCCATTGTCCATCGCAGCCTTTGTTGTAGTTCTAAACAACACACTACATATCGTTACGTCTTGTGAGCAAGCAGCATGGAACGGCACAATACAATGGAGAGACTTCCACGACACAACAATAATATGTCGTACGTCTATCTATTAGTGACAGTGCCATGTCACTGGCTTGCGTCACCACGCCGGAGTCACTTCGTATGACGACAACCTTGGGAGCCGGCACTGCCGCTAATCACTTCATATTAAAAATAATTTACAGCGATGTTCGTGTCATAATTATCTGCTCAATGCTGAATACAGGACACATTTTTTTATTATTCACATACAGTTTCCAGTTGTTTCGACTCTTTTTTTCAAATTTTATTCCTTGAACTATTTTCATGTTACGCGAATGCATGATGTGTTAATCATTGATTGGCCATGATTCGGGAAAAACCAACGTATTACGGAGAAGGCGCACCCCCGTTCGCTACGAGGAAGACAACGCTTTGTTGCAATATTACATAATACCTACCTGATATGTTTCCTAGCGGTGAAGAGAGTTAAACAAAAAACTGGGAAAAACTTTATCCGTGAAATATTTGATGTTATATTACCTATTTGATTGGAAAATGTTTTGAAAGTAGGATCTTTCGATTATGTCTGCTTTTTTATTTCTTTTATTCGTTCTCATAATGTTGAATGTGCGGATAAAAAAACAAATTACGACATTAATTATATTTAAATATGTTATGTAATTTTGTCTTTCATAACTTAATGAATAGGTATAAATTTTAATTTATAAAGAGTTAATAACGCGACGCTCTCTAGATTCTCAATAAATTTAGCACCGAATATAAGAAATTTCATCGTATATAAAAGCTTTACATAATCTCTGTATATAAAATGGAACCTTATTTTCCTTGGTAATAATTGTATGAGAACCTCGTCAACTGCTGGAACAATTCCGATAATTATTTTTCTACGGTGTTTGTTATTGTCAGAAGGTTCTTATACAATAAAAATGAAAAAAGTTGCACGGAACTTTAGAATCGATTGCCGTTTGATATTTGTCAGTTATTTGATAATATTGCCGTGGGGTTGCCGGCGAAGAATAGCACCTCTGCTCTTTTTGCTGGTTTTTCGAGCATCCTGTAAGAGGCAGTTAATCGAAAAATCAGATCGGGACCGTGAGGTTGACCACTTCACGTCCTTAAATCTCAACTGGTCAGATAAGGCACAATGAGCCTCGGACGCCTTCGAGCACAATAGAGAGCTCTTTATGCCTCCCTATGCTCCCGAGTGGGGCTTAGGCCCCCGCATTGCTGGTTGGTTTGGGGGTTGTTCACGGCGGGCTTGATTTGTCCGGGGCCGGCTTTTTGATTGGATTGCTTGGATCGAGCTAGGTCGGTTTCGTGCGGGTTGGGTTTGCTGCGGATTGGTCTCCTCCGGGCTGGCTTGCGGTGTGCGGGGGCCTTAAAGGGAGAATGAATGAATTTGATAATAATTGATGCGATCGTCAGAATAGGACATGTAAACATAGTTTAAAACAGATGCATCAGTCGGAATTGTATTGGTTAAATAGGTGATTACTTTATCACTATACAACTTGGAATTCAATATTCATATTAAAGTTAAAATAAGACGACGTCTATCGGGTCAGCTAGTCATAAAAATTTGAAAAAATAAAAGTTGTGATCATCCTTACCGTGCATGCGTCACACGCTGACTTGCTAAACCATGTTACGAGTATTATCATTAAAATTTTCTACTTTTAAAACACATACATACCTACATGCATTGAGCCGGTATACTCGGAATTAGGTGAAGGCTAGTCTGATTTGTGATTATTTTTAAAACGCTACGAAGGTACTCATCGCGCACTACCTACTACATTCTTCGCTACGGGGGTGTAGCGGAATCGCTGTACGAATAGCCTTCCTCTTGTGCGAGAAAGGATTCCTGAGTGTCAAGTGTGTGGGCGTCCTTCGGGTGGTATTTCGAAATTGAATAACTCCCACATTAAGAAAGAATAACATTGCTAGAGTAAGTATGTCGGATATTCTAGCATTGTTATTCTTTCCCGATTTTCGTTTCAGTCTACGGAGGACTCCGAAGGATTATTTACTAACTGAATGAGGAATTTCATTTTTCGATTGTTGTAGGTGGTTTGTCCCGTTATTCATAGCATGCTATCGATTTTAACCAACTTTACGACTGGCTAGAGATCTGAATTTTTAGAATAGAATAGCTGGGAGATTTGGACATGGTGTTGAAGGAGGCCACGATCATTGCGCAATGGAGAGCTATTATTGTTGCCTCCCTATGTCTTAAGTGGGGTTTAATGGGAACAGAATAAATATGGTGACCGCACTCGAAAGTTCACCGTGCCCAAACTCTATAATTTACTGCCAAGGAGCATCAAAAAGTGCAAGAGTATTAATGGGTTGAGAGTATGGCTGATAAATAATAAAAGTATGTACGTATAGTTTCAGGTAAGTATGGTTGAGAAGTAATGAAGGTATGTATGTATAGTTGGTCAAATGTTGAAATAGAGTCTGAGTGTAGCAATGTATTGCAAATTAGAGAAGAGTGTGCATATGTGTTTGAAGGAATGTATTTGACAGACTGGAAAGATGAGGGATTGATTGTGGAGATGGTTTTGATTGATTGTGTGTCTATTCGTTATGTAGACGGACGGTGGGGTGAATGGGTCCTATTGACAAGCCGTTTAAATGGCTTAATGGGGCCCATTTCACTTGCTGCAATTGTTGTTCTCTATGTATAGTTGTATATTTCTTTATTTTGTCTGTATTATGCATCTTCTTTTATGTATCTTATTGTGTATTTTTTTTTTAAATAAAAAAAATGTGTGCATGTATAAAACATATTCTGGAAAATGTTGTATCGATAGAACTGTTGTTTTTGTAGAAATGTCGCGTTTACGTTATTTCGAGGGTTGCCATTTATATTTCGGGATTCTGTTAACCTAGTGCTGCAATCTGGTAACTAACATTTCAATCGTAATTTTTTTTTTGTTAGGTTTACACATTAGTTTGTCTATGGAATTAAATCAGGAGCATTTTCATGAATTTTTTTTACAATTTTGGACGTGAACTACCCAATAAAAATGCACCAATGAACTTAATTCCAATTTGATTGAACTGAAAATGAAGCATCATCCAGGGGTCAGGAGTCGTGTTTAAAGAAAGACGTTAGTCGAGTTTTTTTTTATTAAAAGGCGCACTTAGATGATGAAGAATCAATATTTCATAGAATGCAAACTACCGTGATTGGATTATTCAATATTTAACGAAAACAGGTAACACGCTGCAAGGCTCGGCTTTAGAATGCCGACTGAGGGAATTTGTGTGAATGTTTTTTTAAATCTTATATTATATAAAAATGGAGAACAATTTCCCGATGTCATCGCATCACGCCTGATCGGCTGGACCGATTTCGCTAATTTTTTTTTGTCGCGCAGGCTTTTATCAGGAGAATGTCCTTTTAGAAGAAGAAAAAATTAAGAATAATGCATGGAAAATTAGAAAATTAACGTAGACAACCTTAATAGTACTTTTAACCTTATAATTTTTATTCCAATTTTGAAATTTTGACAGAAATTGTCAATTGGTGCGATTGACAGAGTGCGGATGGAATATGGTTTAAAACAGACGCATCGGTCGGAATTACATTGTTCAAATGATAATTATTAATTCATCACCATACGAATTCGAATTCAATATTCATAGTTAGCAACACAGGACAACGATGCGAATCCAGAGTATAGATTGTTATCCCATATTAAAATATCCGCACGAACTGTTTTCATTATATCTCGATATCGCAGAAACCTTCATGTTTTCACAATAAGTTACTTTGCCTCTGCTAACAGTTTGTTGTTTCGTTTTGCTTCAATCAAAAATCGTGCACATCATCAATTAGATTTCTTTGTCATGTTCATTTTCTTAAATTTTTCGTAAGATACTCTATTTTTTTTCTTACATAGATCTTTGATCTATTTTGACAGAACGCTGTTACTTCGCGAAAGAGCCGATAAACAAGACATATATTGCCGAATTCGACGCGCGAAGTTGGAACGAGCAGTTAATCGAGGTGACCCTTATTTTCTTCGAAGGATTCAAGGCGGATCTTTTAGATTGAGACTAAAAAGACACTATACTTCAACGACATGACATATTATTTCATTTCGTGTTTGTGCTCGTATGACAGTTGAACTACTTTTTTTTAAAATAGATATTCGATTATCGCATGTTCTCCGTGTAAACGTTTCCAATCGCCGAAAACAAAGGGGTGGTAAATAATATTAGCCCCTGACATGTCACGCCACTAATGAAGGAGTGTATAGTACCTTCAGTTAGTTAAGTAGTCCTTGTCTCTATGACTTATGGTACCTACTCCTTGTCGGAAGTGCCATTAGGAATCCGGAGCATATCAATAATCCTTCCTCGTAAATAACCACCGTGACCTTACTGGCTACACAATTTTGTACTCTACATTTTCATTTTTAGTTTGAAAGTATTTTTTCTTATTTCCTCCCGTCTCTTTATTTATACTGGTACCTAATTCGATACATTCCTTGAAAGGGGTTATACTGTATTATAAACACTGTATGGTGCAAATGTTTTTACCGTCATGCTAAACAGTGGCATTTTTTAACAATAAATAAATAATAATAATACTAGAGCAAAATTGCAACAATTTTGTTCCCTTTAAACAGGGGTCGAACGCCAGCGGTTTTCAAAGAAAGTAAAATACACTTGGCGTAAACCACAGAAAATAAGGTAGGGTCGCCAAATATTGTCCCCGAGCCTAATTTCGCCCCCCTGCGATTCTGCATGTTTGCCGATTGTTTTATCAATTTATCTATCATTGTGTTTTTTCTACCTATTTTTTACAAAAAGGTGACGATATTTGGCGACCCTACCTTACTTCCCCAATTTATAAGCTTTCCGAAAAAGTGCAAATGTTGTCAACTTTAGCACAGGTTTGGAAAATAAACCTTATGAGACCTTATAGAGACAAAATATAAAAATGTATCGATTTTCGTTTACCGCACCAAAACTCGACGACGATTGGACCGATTTGGTTAATTTTTGTTCTAAAATATTCGGGAATGTTTTTGACGGTGAGAATATCTGGAATAATTGTGAAGAAAATAGAAAAAAAAAACAATTCAGTTTTTTTCATACAAATTGTTCCTACCTATCAGATGGGACAAAGGATTGTAATTTTTCTATCGTGACTGACTAGAAACGAAGTAGATTGGCTTAGGAAATAGTGTGAAACGACATTAACCGAGTGATCTAGTTTAGATTATAGTGATAGAAGTATTATATAATATTTTAAGAGGGCGCTGTTTTTAAAATCGCCGTCGTTGCGTTGTATGTGTACGCAACGTCTTTGGCACGTCTTCGTGATATATTTGCACTACATTTAATTAATTGAATTAATTCATATCGAGTATTCGAAGTATTACATCACTCTTAAAATAAGATGAAAAAAATTTTCAAAGAGTGCATTTGTGTTCACTCTGAGAGTGAGCACATATTCGTTTTTGTTGTTCTTTATTCGTGGGTCGAAGAAGTGTATCCTTGCGAGCGATGCAGAAATAAATTTGATGTAAACACCGAAGATTGCAGGCGCCGCGCCGCTTTAGCGTGAACATTCCGATATAACTAATTGCACCTAATGAGGTGTGACAATGCGGAAAGGCCGATCTGCTTATTTTATTGTTGTATCATCGCACAGGGCCACCACTACAACTGCTGACATCGCCATACATCGAACTGTTCGCGCCGCTGTTGAGCTTAAAATCGTCTTGTTTATAATGTTATTGTTGGGTGTTTTGTTCCGACAAACAATGCCAGCGTTGAGTCATTCGTCCTCTTCCGTGTGCGCAATATCATTGAAGTGCAGCGGACGTCTCCGTCAATCTTTCTTGGTCAACTGGACCTCCATAAATACCCGTGCAAGTTCCCCGTGTTGTGAAATCACGACACGACAGCGAATTTTCTTTATTTTGTATGTGTTGATGCGTAGACGAACAAGGACAGAAGTTCAACTTTTTTCTTTCAGTCAAATTTCGAAAATTCGAACAGACTAATAAACACCAGTCAGGACGTTGGTGTTCGAATTCATCTCTCTTATCGAAACGATATCTGCACCTCATACGCTCGACTAAACAGATATTAATTCATCATTTTGATGTAGTGCCAATTGGTTACTTGATTTTTTTTCCTTGCAGAAAAACTTTATATAACCTACATAGTTCTATTTTCATCACTTGTGTGTCACGTCCTAGAAACAATGTGCGTTAAATTCTTGGATACTCGAATAACACTTTGGTTTAAAATAAAACAGCACGTGGATCTGACGGAAAATTTCACATATTTTATGTAGCTATTTTTGACGTTGTACGTCATATTATTATAATAGATTAAGGTGGTCTTACCGCCAAAATCGTGGATCTGTATGACTATGTTTTCGAGTCTTCATAGTATTTTTTTTATTATCTCTGGGTGGAGTGGCTTGAAGTTGTGGATTATTACTATGTCCTGCAGTGGACGCATAAGACGCCAATGAAGGTGAAGACAAACACAAAAAAAATTGGATCGGACATCAAAACCGCAATATTTTTTGATCATGAAGTCTTTCGGTTTTAAACTCCTATTGTAATGTTTTGTCACGCACTTGTTAGAAAAAAACGCGATGGGTTTGAGGCATTCATACGACAGGAGTCAACAATTTGCGGTACCATGACGTTTATTTTACTTGTCATAACATATACATGTTGAACAAATTGCATTGAATAACATAAAAGGAGACAAGAATTTCTATGTATAAAAATGGAGTGCTGTTTTCCGTGGTCATCGCATGTGAGCGGCTGGACCTAAATCGCTAATTCTATTTTTTGTGTTTGTTATTGCCAGGACAAGATTCTTGAAAGAAAATAACGAAGAAAATTGCGCGGAACGTTAGGACATTTAAGAAAACTGAAGGTAGCCTTGTTTGTGCTTTTGACGATATATTAACTTTTGAATTTTCAAAAATTTAATATGTGTTTGACATAACTGTCCGCTGTTTGGTAGTTGGTGCGATTGACAGAGTGTGCCCTGTAAACATTGTCAAAAAAAGAAGCTGGTGAATTAATTGATTTATCATTATACAAATTCGATTATTGATAGTGAAGATAGGACGTCTGTCGGGAAAGCTAGTTTGTTATAATCATAGGTACTTGTTCTCTTTTATCATAATCTGAGTCAAATTGCGTAGACATGTCTGATGAAATTTGTAGGTATATAGATCACCCGCACAGACGCGTGTGCCGCCTTCGTCGTACGAATGTTTGCGGATGGATTTATACGAAATCACCATTTGACATCGCCGCTGGAAGACGAGAACGTTATGTCACTTTCTCCGCCGTATTTACTTACTTGTTTGTTTTTATATTTCGTTTCTTGTGACGGTCTGGGAAGTCGGTTGCCATCCGTACGATATTAGATTATTTTTTCTTCTTGTCTTGTACTATAAATAGCTGCATCGGACTGGCGGGCAGGACGAGTCTGTCTGTGCGCCATCTCGTAATGTCTGGTATAGGAGATAGGAGATAAGCACAATGACGTACGTAATAATGTTTTGAATTGAAAATGCAGCCGTGAAATTAACGCCGTTCATTCTGCCGCGAAGCGTGTTAGACACGAGGTCTGCTCCTCATCATTTGGCATAACGATACAATAATTTGCACCGTGTTCATATTATTATCTGCGCCTTACTGTTGAGATTTTGAATTTTTCTTTCAAAAATATTCTCTGTGTTTTTTCCAAACTTATTTTTCACCTGCCTCTATGCGCTCTATATTTTAATTCCTCATCCATTACGCGGCAACTCATTGTCAGTTCTACCGATCATTAATCAATCTTCCATTTTGGCGTTTTTACGTAAACATTTGAAAGCATCGGCAGTTCCTATGCAATGATTTCCTAGAATAGCAGACCTGCAATTTAACGGCCATAATTCACGGAAAAAATCTACTTTTCAAATCTATTATCCAATATTGCAAAAGTTTTTAAATTTAAAATTTTAACTTAGTTCATCATGCTTTTTAATTCAGCGAGCGTCTTGTTTCTGCGGTATCCAAGCTGCGCTTAGTGACATTACATTACACTGTCTCTTTCGCGCTCTCATTATTTTACTGTCAGCATTGTAAGAGATAAACATGGAATGCTTTATAATTGTCTCATAGAATACTACGTTTGTAATGTTGGGCCGCTTTTGTTAAATCATAGTATTGCGAGAAGAAGCATTTTAACATAGCGTTTATTTTATTACTACAACGCGAAGCCACTGGTCCAAAATACAGATTTTTTTATAATATAATATCGTTGAGAGCGTTCACTTGTTGCCCTCAGCCCAAATGCCCCTACGTAAGTGATTCTTCCGAGATGAAAGTCGCCGTTGAGATTGTCCGTGTGATAGAGGAGGCGCGTAGTTCCACCTTTCCGGTGCTCTCTGTGATCTTGGCTCGAGTATGCCAGTGGAAACGGTCCCATACATGTGCACGACGCGCGTTCCAGCCGACGGTATCGATTTTTGTCATCCCTCTCCCGCCCTCCGCCGAGGCAACCCACCCCCGCCCCGCCTGTCTTGCTCTGAACGACCTATAAGTTATATCGCGCTCTACGTAGACGTGCATATAGACGGATACCTACCGAATACCTAGACACTGTAGTAGACACTGCCTCGCTATGATACATATTATATTTATGTCTGCGGACTGTAGGTACAGTACGTAATACAGTATACATATGTAGAGTCGGTTATGGTTGGACCATCACCACGCTGGATGTCTGTTCAGTGGTACTGCCGCAGCTTATTATTTACCTTTCACGTGACGATTTCTATCGGTTTTTAGATTAGGGATTGGGACGTGTGGTTTCTAGATTAGGATATCGTCATTACTATTACGTACTATTCTTGTTATTCGGACGTGCGTGTATCTCGGGAAAGAAATGCCCGAATCAATTTCCAGATTTACTCGTGTGTTTTTCCCTCGTTTTCCAGGCGCTCGCCTCCGTTCCGTCAGTTATTTTTTGTTTTCTTCTTTCTTCTAGCATCGAATTATATGCGCCTACTACCAACTTACTAAAAGCGAAAGAAAGATACCTTTTTTCACAAGTATAATAAGGCGGAGCTATGTTTATTCGACTAATTATTGTCTCTTCCCATTTGTTTTTGCTTATCACGACAAGCTGAATCTATAATATAAAAGAAAGCCTGGTTAGTGCGAACACTTATAACTCGAGATCGGCTGAACAGATTATTCCGATGTTTAATTTATTTTGATTCTTCTCCTCTCCGGATAACATAATAACTATTAAAAAGTTGAAAAATAAATAAGAACTGCTATAAAATTTAAGTTAGTATGGAACGTATTTCCTGCGACGCCAACGCCATCTATGAAAAAATCGATAACAACAAAATTATTTTCGTTTACCTGACAACCATTGACATTAAAAATATTGGTACGCAGATATTTGTTGGAATTTATTTTTGAGCTTTCATAAATAATATTTTAACATTCAAGTTTCAACGTATTTTTGTAGACATTACAAAATTGAAATCAATGTTCACAGTAAGGACTACAGGACAACGTCTGTCGGGAAAAGCCAGTAGCTAATAAAATCTTATATTTTCTAACGGGGTAAAAGCACATTTGGAACAATAATACAATAATAGGCGCACGGACCTACCTAGACTGGTCGTTGAGTGGAGAGATGCGGAGGAGGTCGTTTTGTCTTAATGAGTGCAGTTAGGAACCGTTTTATCTCAGACACTCGAGCTCTCTGCGCTCTTCGGAGAGTCAAAAGCCTACGGAAGACGGTCAAGTATTTGTGTAAGGCGGCCGCTCCGGCAAAGGCAGGCGACGAGCGCCGAGCATCACTTGAACATTCGCTTCGTTAGTTCTTCTGTAATTATATCAGTGGACACGAGGAATAACAAACAACACCACTTTCATACCAACCTTCTCACCATTTGTCTCCTCATTAGATATTGTTTCATTAAAAATTACGTTTTTCTATTCAATGATTATTCAATTCGCTAATCGACGTTCGTGTTATTTTACTGACGGATGGACAAATATGCTTTGAGATTTTAACATCTTGAATTTTAGCTGTTTTTCGCAACGTATTAATTTGAAATTGTGATGTAAAAATTGCCGTTTAAAAAAAAAACATGTTGCGTGGTGTCGTTTAATTAATTACCCCGATTATTTGTATATATTTGTAGGAACCGATATGACTCAGAGCAATAATTTATTTCCCAATCCTTTGAATATATATTATTATTCTGCTACTTGCTTGATTTCTGGTAGTTATATCTACCTAGTTAAAAAGCAATCAATTGGTTTGTTGGTACACTTTCTTATCGAGGACCACGTGGACATAATTTAAAATTTTCTGACTTAATTTCTCTTATTATCCTCTGATGCAGTTCGTATTATGTAGGTATCCGATTTACAAACTAATCCTTATTTACGTTATTACTAGTTATTTTTTAAGAATGTTTTTTGCGCTGCAACGAAACTTCTGTTCGAAAAGCAATCTCGAAATGTCGATAACAGACTGATAAAATCAGGGATCAGCGAATGAGCTGTGCAATTTACTCTGGCATCTGTACGTGAATTTCTTAATGTGTGCGAGCTATGCCTGCCGTTTATCTAATCTAGGTTCTATTTCGATTCTGTTTCTTTTGTCTGCCTAATATTTTTTTTTGTGCTACGTTTAGCAATCCTCTGCAGAAAAATTCGGGTATATTTCAAGATCGAATACGGCTGAAGTGATTTTTCGTTTGCTTTTTGTTCTCTGGATGTCTAGAACTTTTTTCACCTTATATACGTTATTACCACGCTGATATCTTTTTTTTTAAATTATTTTTTTCAATATAAGTACATATTTATTAAAAAACATTTGAAATTGAGACACATAAATAAAATAAAGTAAAAAAAAAATGACATATTTTCTACACATAAGCTTAGTGGGAGAATATACTATCTTAATATATATAAATCTCGTGTCACAATGTTTGTCCTCAATGGACTCCTAAACCACTTAACCGATTATAATAAAATTCGCACACCATGTGCAGTTCGATCCAACTTGAGAGATAGGATAGTTTAAATCTCAAATTATAGTCGCAATTTTAATTTATTGCTAATTATTTGTCTGTTATTATTTGACAGTCACAATTATCTGTTAACTCCAAATGATTCTAACAGATGTCGATACCTTTCGACTGGGTTGAGTAAGTAATCAATAGATGGCGCTGCTGTCACGGTGGTAAAGTGACGTGACACGATACATTGCAATGCAATTATTCCAGATTAACATAATATGCTATAAAATATTTTGAAAAAGTTAGGGATCTGTATGAAAACTAAATTATTTTTAAGTATCTATCTACCCGTGCGAAGCTGGGGCGGACCTCTAGTAACATATAAAAAGTCGGGTTAGTGCGAACACATAACTCGAGATGGGCTGAACAGATTTTTATCATTTTTGGTTTATTGGACTCTTAGTATCTGCTCCGGATAACAGAATAACTAATAAAAAATCGAAAAATGGATATAAAATATACTACTAAAGTAAGTATGGAACGAATTTCGATACAACTACGCCACGTGTGAAAAATACTATAGAGATACAAATTTTATTTTCCTGACAACCATTGACATTAAAAATATTGACACGCAGATTGATGGATTTTTTAAAGCTTTTTTCTAATTTGTTAATATTGAAGCGCATTTTTTTTTTAAATTAATACGCGAAAAGTGAAAATTGTTGTTTGACACAAACTGTCAGTTGTTTGATAGTTGGTGCGATTGACAGAATTCGGATGTAAAACATTTATGTGGTTTAAAATAGAGTCATCAGTTGGAATGACATATTAGGTAAAGTCATTTTTATCATTCTTTTAAGTTCGACTTCAATATTGATAGTTAGATCACAGGACAACGTCTGTCGGGAAAGCTAGTAATGTATATTTTAGTGAATGTGATTTATTTTAAGAGGATATTGTACACAGAAAGTTGTTTCGGTTTAAATTAATAAATAAAAATAATAAAAAAAGAACAACAATGTTGCCCAAATAGGCTAAGCATGTGCTAGGGCAAAATACTAGTTGATGCATTTTAAGTCTGTTTAACAAAATCTCACAACGAAAGATCTTAGAATATTTTCATCTCCGATTACGATGTACAAATTTTTATGTACTTTAATATCTTGATGATTAAATTACATTTATAAAAATGCATGTTCACACCTTCACATTCGTATCGGATTTTTTTTTATAATTAATTAGGCATTCCACCCATAGAGGGTGATTTGTGACCCAGTATCGGATTTATGGATGTGTAATAATAAAGATAAGGGGATATTTTGATCTGCTGCTGGCTGATGGAATTCCCAGATAAAAGATGGATCAATGGTCGTCAGCAGAAACACCTACCTGTTGCTTATTTACTGAACGCAAGTTTTGTATTTTAGTTTCATTATACATTATTAAGACTATTAACCGTTTGACGCTTTGTTTTCCTACGAAAGAAAAGCGGTCGTAACATTACGAACGCAGTATTCTTTGAGGTAAGTACAAAGCATTCTATGTTTATCCCTTACGCTGCCGGCAGTAAAATTATGAAAGCGCAAAAGAGACAGTGTAAGCTGTATGTTTAGCTAATTCGCGCGTCGCTCTATACCACAGTAAACAAGATTCCCACTGAAATAAAATTAGACTTTTCTGTGTATTACGGCCGTCAAATATCGGGTCCATATTTCTAGAAAACCATTGCATAAGCAGGGTTACCAGAATATGGGCCAATTGACTCGTCCATGATTAAAGTCTTTTGTTTTATTTTTTTCATTTCAAGTAATTATTTTAGTATTATGTGCCTTTCTCTTCGAATTTGATGATTGAAAGGCATTTAAGTTTTTTACATTTTGGATGAATCAAGTTTAAGTAAATAGCCACAAAGATGAACAAATCGACAGAGCTTGTTTTTTCGGGACATTGGTCTTCCCCTTCCCCATGTCAAAGAATCATGGACCATAAACCCATCTCAACACACATTATTGACGTCTATGCCAAACGAACATAGAACCAGAACATTTTTTTATGAGGGAAATCCTCCAAGGACACCTAAACGGTAGTGCCGGATCCTACCCTCAACTTCTTGGAAGCAAATTTTGTCATCGGTGATCCTCTTCCTTCTTCTTCATAATCACAAAGAAGAGCCAGATCTGGAAAGAGAGAATTATTTCTAGATCGTTGATAGTGTCTCCAAGCAAACAACAGCGTTTGCAATGAGAATACTAGGTAATACAAACAATGTTACATTTAAAGGAACTTTCAGTTAAGTTCTTCAGTTTTTTTTTTACCAGAAGACTGAAAGAGATCAGGGCAGTATTGAAACGGACTTATGGCTGTAATCGCTAAGACTAAATAATCATCAGCATGGAGCGATTGTTATACAATCACCATCTAACTGTTAGCGTAATTCTAGACATAGGAATGTTTGTATCTATGTAGGTATATAGTACCTATCTACGATGTACCCGGATACTCTGTCTTACTGTCTTTCTTGAGATTGCGGTTGGGCTTAATCCTCTCAGGAGTCTCAGGTTAACAACTCGCTAACTCTCGCTTCTCCAGTGAAATTATGACGGATCTCTCTACGATTTATTATTATTCCCAACTATTTAGCACCTCCGCATGTTCTATCTACTGCGTACTAAACTTCAACTGCAACTTATCAGCGCTATTTTGATACTGTTAAACCTTTGTTCGCTTATTTTGTTCTAGATCTTGATGGTTGTACAATGTGCATTGTACATAGGTACTACGAGAAAAAAAAATTTAATCAAATTACTGAATTACATATTATTAAAACAACTCTCAATGTCTTTCATTCAGATTCTTGTATATTGACCTTGGTACCCTAGTTGTACCTACTTTCGTGGACTTCAGATCACGAGGTCCCGGGTTCGATTCCCAACCGGGTCAGAGTTTTTCTAAGTGGTTTTTTTTACTCGAAATTTCTACCGGGGTTTTGGCCTGTCTCAGATTGGACGGGATCGGTTGACTGGAAAAATTGCCTCAGGCAATACGTTCCGCCGGCTTTAATATGACATCTTTGTATAGAAAAGTGTTTAATATTATATTGCGTTTTTGTCAACTCTTTATCTCTTTTTTTCTGTCTAGTACAAATCTTACAATCATTTTTAAACTATATTGCTGTCTAGCTAGATGTTCAAATCTCTTAACCCCACAGTTTCAAGCTTTTCGGTTCTGTGTAGTATCTTGATGCACTGTATCATCCGATTTTCTTCAGTTTGTTCAATCAACGTAATGTTAGTGTTAATTCAGTCTAGCCCAGTGTGCTCAGTCTATTCTGAATGTAACCCAATGTGATGTTTCAGTAATGCGAGTTGTTGTGTGTTCCGCCATTGAGTGATTAATAAAAGTGCTTCTGTGGATGGGGATAATTGGTTACAGCGAGAAGAAGAAGCCCGAGATTAATCTTATAATGTTTATTCAGTGGCAAAGTGCCTCGGTTAATAAGTCACAATTAAGATCTCTTGATTCACTCTTAGATGCTCATTCCGCTACCCTCCCTTGGTGCAGCCTCCATCATTGAGTTAGATATGTTGCAATGTTTTCTTTTTATCCGTTCCTTTTTCTTTTAAGTATCTTCTTTCATGGAGCAGTTACTTTTTAATATATTTTTTTTTTACTTTATAAGGATACTTCAACGAATCCTTGGACCAAAATTTAGTTTGTCATGTTTAGTAAAGCCCATGTACGTCTCTGATTCAAGTCATCCAACAACTCCCGATTCCCTGTCTTGTATTATTAAAATACATTGACTCTGGTCTGTCCTTAATAATACGTTTATTTTCATAATACACAATAAAACGTGTACAATAATTAAACGTGGCTAATTATAATATTTTGTTCTTATTTGCTTATTTATTTCATAACGTTTATGCCTTTTATAAATAATGAGTAAACGTAAGAATGGCATAAGATGACAACATCACATTAACAAATAACAAGCCTGCACAATTCAAAAAGAATATTAAATAACACTTATTGGGTTAGCTCCCGTATCAAGGTGAATACCCCCATTCCTTCTTTCTAGCTATTGTTGAATCGTTTTACTAAGATTAATGATCCTAATGTTTTGTTTAAATCTACTTTAGGTATCCTTTAAATTTTCACTTGATAATCTTTTTTAGCTCTGCACTCGTTTTCGAGTGATTCGGCCTTGATAATTTTTGTTTCTTAAAAAAGTTCAGTAGACTTTCTTTCCAAATTGTGTTGTCACTGTTGCCTTTTCTGACCGATGTTGTTTTAAGGACGTGAGATGGTCAACCCCACGGTCCCGATCTGATTTTTCGATTTCCTGCTTCTTACAGGATGCTCGAAAAACCAACAAAAAGAGCAGAGGTGCTATTCTCCGGCAACCCCACGTTTCCCTCGAAGACCCTCTCACATTTGTATTCCGCTCCTTCGAATCAGAGCTGAGGGATTTGGACATGGTGTGAAAGGAGGTCATAACCATTGCGCAAGATCGAGCACAATGGCGAGCTCTTGTTGCCTTCCTATGCCCCTGAGTGGGTTGTAAAAGGGAGTATTGTATTGTTATATTGTGTTGTCACTATTAAGTACCTATATGTGATTACTTAATCCATATTGCGCTTGTCATTTTTTTGAAAAGTTGTCTTTGATCCTCCATGTCTTAAGAATAAAATGATGGTTTCAGGAGTCGTCGTGACCAATGTATGCTAGTGTGCGATTATGTTATTGGGAGCTGCGTAGTTCGCGCGGGGCAAAGGAATTAATTTCAGATGAAAACTATTATCAATTTGAATGTTATCATTCGATTGTATTTTAAAAATCGGATTCGCTGTTTATTGTGGAGTATTATAAGAGTGCGTGTGAGAATATGAGTGTAGTGGTGGTCGGCGCGTGTTTATGTGAGAGTGTGCACTGTGCATGACCTATCCAAACTGCTGGGTCGTTGTTCCGAGAGCCGTATTGGGTCGTTGCATCTCTGTCGTTGGTTTCCGCCCCACATTCCCTCCTGATGCTCCACCACTACTGTACTTTACTGCTATACTGTACGGTGTGTGTGCCTGAAGCTGAAGCCGGCCTGCCCTGTGGGGTGCGAGGGTTCTCATCTGCAGTGAGGTGCACCGCCACCCCCGTCTGGGTAGGCCGGGGACGGTTACTTCCACAGACTGGGATGAGTGTGATGAAATATCCGTGCACTTCACCGATATTACGGATGCGATCCGTCAATGCCTGACGTTGACCTTCTTTGTGATGAAAACACTCGCAAACCGTATTGTGTTTCAGATTTGAACCTACAAATTTAACCGCATATTTTATATAGACCTTCAAAGACAATTATACTTACGTTAATTAGACGAGTATCGAAATATTTAGTGCACATATTTTGCACGAAAGGGAGATGCACGAAAGTGAAATTGATTGACATTAGACAACATGAAACATTGCTTGTTTTAGGCCTAATAAGTCAAATGTTTGTGCTGTATTGAGAGTTTGTAAATATCGGTTTTAGTTAACTGTTAGCTGTTCTAAGTTAATGAAAATAAAAAAAATAAGTAATTTGCAGGTAGTTTTTAGATAGTAGGTATGTTTTCAAAAGAGCAGTCGTTGTCCTCTTGAAAAACAAAATTGAGAAGGGTTCTCTGTAGTTTGAAGGTCTCTTGTGATTTCACCGTAATTTATCATGAGAAGTGAAACCGATATAATTATTGTTTATAGCCTAGTATTTAATCATATTTATAATGTTGTCAACTTTTTGTCTTGTAATCTACATAATAATTCATTATGTATGTATATTTTATCTTCTTATATATAAAAATGGAGAGCTATTTCCCGATGTCATCGCATCACGCCTAAGCGGCTGGACCGATTTCGCTAATTCTTTTTTTGTCGTGTAGGCTTTTATCAGGAGAATGTCCTTTAGAAGAAAAAATTAAGAAAAGTGCATGGAAAATTAGAAAATTAAAGAAAACTCTACGTAGACAACCTTATTAGTACTTTTTACCTTATAATTTTTATTCCAATTTTGAAATTTTGACAGAAATTGTCAATTAGTGCGTTTGACAGAATGCGGATGCAATATACATGGTTTAAAACAGACGCAACGTTCGGAATCACATTGGTCAAATGATAATTAATTCATCACCATACAAATTCGAATTCATATTTAGGAACACAGGAAAACGTCTGTCGGGAAAGTTAGTCTTTAATAAAAATAGAAAAAAAACTTTTTACATATAAATAATTCAAATTTGACGTATCCAAGATTTCATTTTTTTTTCGTCAAAAAAACGGTCACTTGTTTTTTATAAACATGAAAGTGACATTCCTTTTTTAAATTTTTCGCATATTTAGCAGTGACTCTTATTTTTTCCTTTTGAAACGTTAAGATATTATATAGACTCTTGGTCCTGAATAGGGGAAAGCTGCAGACAAAATCTGATGTTCATTGACCTACTACTAAGTACTCAACTAGCCAAATCAACAATGAAAGCAAGACGGGTAACAGCTAGTAATCAATAATTCCGAAAATAGCGGCATTCAATCAAAACCCTTATAGGATTCATACTCATAGTGCGTAATTACAGAGCCAATGACCTAGACTAGTGTAGGTATTGTATAAAATACTGCGCCACGTTCTTTGTTCCAAGTTCCAACCAGATAGTTGACGAGATGTCCCGTCGGTCAAACTAATTGGCCAGTGGGCCACGAACTATCTGCTCTTTGTCGCATTGTCATTGAACGTCATTAGACTTTGACTTTGTTTACATATTATATCAATTCATTATTCTTCTGTGCGAATACTTGTGACACTGTCTACCCATTGGTATCGATGGACCGCAGTTTATTTCATTTTTTTTCTATGCTTTGTTATTGTTTGTTCTCACCTGTTAGCGCTTTTGCTCTTCTAGTTCATAATAATATACATTACATACATTCTCCCTTTAAGACCTCCCGCACACCGCAAGCCAGCCCGGAGGAGACAAACCCGCAGCAAACCCGACCCGCATGAAACCAACCCTCAGTTCGATCGAATCAATCAAAACCAAAAAAAGCCGGCACCACACAAATCTAGCCCGCCGCAGATCCCCCCCCAAACCAACACGCAATGCAGGAGGCCTAAGCCCCACTCAGGGGCATAGGGAGGCACCAAGAGCTCTCCATTGCGCTCGATGGCGTCCGAGGCATATGGTGCCTTTTCTGACCGGTTGAGATTTAAGGACATGAGGTGGTCAACCTCACGGTCCCGATCTGATTTTTCGATTTCCTGCCTCTTACAGGATGCTCGAAAAACCAGCAAAAAGAGCAGAGGTGCTATTCTTAGCCGGCAACCCCACGGGCGGGGGCAAAGCGAAGCGAGGATAATTTAACACCTAATATATCATAATAATATACAATGTGTTATTTCGACACTTGATCAAACGAATTGTGCGAATTATAGACAAAAACCCATCGATGAAAATGCGAAAACTTTGGGAAAATTGCTTATTTTACAGAGACACTTAACGTTACTATAATTGAATAATTCATACATTGTGGTTATATTTTCTACTAATCTCACTCGAAAGCCAGAAAATCTATCTATCTATATCTATAAAAGTAAATTAAAGCTCACGTATCAAACGCAAACTGGGTAAAAAAATTTGTGAAAATCGACTATTTTTTGTTTGTTTTTGGTCTGTAAATTTTAAATTAGGTGGTTAGAGTAGACTTTTTGTAGGTTTTAATAAATTACACAATGTTATCTACAAATTATCTTACAACGATGTTTGTTCTATTTCTTTTCGTTCTCGTGATATTTATCAGCAAAGTCAACGCGAACAACGCGAAATAGTGTAAATCGCACATTTTTCGTTTGATCAAGTGTCGAAATAACATATTGTATTATCGAATTACGTCTCTATGCGATGATAGTGAGTGTTTTTCTCCAATACAGGCGCTCGAGTGGGTGACTCGTTCGATTAAAATTGAGAAGAATTATTGGATTTTGCAACGTGTATAAGGTGTTAAATTATCCTCGCTTTGCTTGATAGAAAGATGCACGACAAAAGGTGTAGCAACCAACAATTTATTGGAAACACTCTTATTCAGGGTTGCTCGAAAGAGAAGAGGCTGCTACTTCACAACCAGGGATCAGTTTTTTCCAAAGCAAAATTGCAAAGCATTAAATTTTTATTTACCACTTCACATGGATAAAAAGAATTGAGATGTTGTACAAATGTTGAGGTGGTCTGCCTGGATGAACGTAAAAAAATAGATCTTCCAAGTTCATGAGGAAACGGATAAACCTTCCTTTAGCCGGTAAATCGTCAGCTTCAAGGAAGTGTAGTGATAAAAGCTTCCTTCTTGCGTGTGTTCGAAATTTCAAATTCAAATTTCAAGTCAGTATTGGATCATCTGTTACAAGCTTTCTTTCTATTTTTAGCCACTTCCATATCTTTTGACAAAATGTAGTTTTTGAAATTTGGGTAGGTAGCTTAGGTTCTTCTTCTTTTTTACATTGTGGCAATTCACTCTCGAGAGAGTGATCTATGGTAGGGTTAGGTTTATCAATAACATAAAGAAATTGTCTATCTAGATTTCTTACGCCATTTTTTCTCTTTTCTTACTTTATTCCTTCGATTTTTTTTCTGACAAATGAAATTAAAGAACGTTGAATATATTGGACTGTTCCCATATTTGTAGGTACATAGGTTTGAAGTGATTATTAATGTATGTATTTTGTTGCAATACGGGTGTAAAGTCAATGTATAGAGACATCTACAGCCGCACTCCACGAAGCTACCTGACATTTTAAATCCCATACAAATTCCCATACTATTGGGTTTTTTATTTATTTTTTTTAACCATAAACGACGTTTTTAAGATGTTTTTGCCCCTGTTTGTTTTCAGTACAATGATTAGCGATAATCCTATTTTTTTTTTGTTTCTCTAAGAAACATTTTTTTTTCTGGAACTGATTCCATACAAAATGTATGGAAGGGTGGAGCGCAAAGCTGTCAAATGACGTCACACTTTACACACGCATAAGCAGAGAATAGACAATGACCCGTGCACAAGAATACATTGTGTTGTTGGATGATACCACGAGGAACAATATAAATACACACATTAGAGTCGATATTTGGCAAAATATGTTGATGCGATGCGAAACAAAGGTATTGTCAGCTGACGGACGGGATACCGGCCCCTACTGGTTTAATTATATCGCGCGCACATCCACAAATGACAAATGCGCGGTGTTTTTCTCGGAATCGGGGTCACTCGCGGCCTTTGCACACCAGACAGACGTCTCGCCCCCAGATGAATCTTGTGGGACTTCGCTGCACCAACTGCTATATACATTCCTAAGCCGATCTACCTATTTCGTGCCTTGCTCCGCTCCTCTGATGTATCGCTTTACCGATTCCCTCACATTGGATTGTATTTGCGCGCGTGTATGCTTGGTAGAGAGAGGGCTATTTATAGTGGGTACTGTTCCGTTAATTTGAGTCCGCCTTTGCATTGTGTCAGCTGCGTATTTATGTTACATGCGTACCGTACATGCGCAATTTTCTTTTGCATCGTCCACTCTACTTGCTTTACGCAAGTGTGTATTACCATATCCTTATATCAAACACTACAGTCGGACGTTCGAGTGTACATTTCTTCATTGCTTCAGATTTGACCTCGAAATTAGTTTAGCCTTCTGAATGTGTTATCAATCTGATTATATGTAGTAATAATATAATTTTTTTCATCCCCATAGAATAGAAGATAATATGTATATATATTTTTTTGTATATATTTCCAGATATTTTTTATGATGAATCAATGAACCTCTTGGTCTTTTTCTTAGCTAAATTGATGAAAAGACAGGCTTCTTTCGTGCCTAAGTATGTAATTATTAGTAATTTTATCAGTTTTACAAACTGCAAAATTTATCTTTTATGGGATCTAAGTACTTTTGATATTGGTTGGTTGGAAGAAATTGCCTAAGGCAATAAGCCCGCCAATTGGGTAATATTTATTTATCCAAAAAAGAGTTTATTTATTTATTAATAGTTGTGCAGGATCGTACGCATTGAGGAACTGTTTCTATATTACGCTGCTACGTCTAGTTAGGGAGTGTGAATAGGTACATTATGTTTGTGTTGTATTTGTAGGCGTCCTGTATGGACACAGTAGGATTGTAAAATTAAACGGGACTAAATTTTCTATATGAATATGAGTTTTATCAAAGAATGGTATTTGGCAAAATTTGCTTCTTCGTCTTTCGTTCAATTCTTTAAGAATAACGACTGCATCTTTTAAATATGTCATTGTATAAGTCATAAATTCAGCCCACTCAATCTCCAGCGAGGCATTCATTCACGTTTTATCATAGTGGGCGAATGTTGAAATTACATTTCATACTAACACAGCCGCTATACGTTATCCTGTTTTATATGTTTATACGCCGGCTTATAAAAAACCCCCAATGCAAATTTGCATATTGTTTCATTGAGCTGTATGCTCGAGATGTCGTCATACTCCTCGGACCCATTCACAGAAACGCGTCCAACGTGGGCAGGCCAGAAACTCTCGGATCGTCCCACTAAAGCTCTGATTTCTTAGGAAAGCGGTGTCGTCATACAGCGGGCATATTGTCACTTTGTCATGTAAACCAAATGGCATGGTTTCCTAGTTCTAGAGGATGGTACCTACTAATTGACACCTTAATAATTGTTTACTGTTTAATTCGTAGAATTGCGGCACCGCCTTTCTAGGAAATCGGTGCTTAAGGACTCGTCACTATTGTAATTACCCAACTACGAAGTATTCTAAATCAATATCAATGTATTAAATAATGAGGTGTCTGTTGTGTGTAGGATGGCCGTGAATCAAATTTCACGTAGGCTTCCGTTACGTCTGTAGGGCCCGGGCGCCCCCGCACCACTCGGGGGGAACTACGTAGGTAGACTCTTAATAATGATTCATTGCTTTTTGTGACGTAGATCGTTTTTTTTTCGTGTTCGTAAAAGGCGTATTTATTTACCAAAATGGATTTGTTTTTATTATCATTTTTTTTAAATTTTTGCACTTCACTTGGCGTTGTTTTTGTCGTGAAGTCTTGTAATCGCATTAGTCGTAACTAGCTGACATTCTGAATAGAGTTTTTTTTTCAATAGAAACGTATCTTTTAATGTTTTAAACGGTATCATAGGATGAACCAAGAAAGTCATCGTATATCGCATTGTTTGGTATCTCATAAACGTGCAAGTAATGGTTAGCCTGCTCATTTACATTTTCTTATTCGCACTTGCTGTTTACTACTAAAAAGTAGGTGCTTATTCTTGCTACGAAGTTTATCGATTTATCGTTATAACTGTTTTTTAACCTTCTGTATATTATGCACACATGGAGTATAATTTATGTAAAAAGCCCCGTGAATGATTTGTTGACAGCTTCCATCTACTATGTGCATCACTCAGAAGTGCACTTTAATGAGTAGCAAGTTCTCAATGAAGGAGAATATCTATCTATACTCTCTTTTTTACCCCACTTGGGCATAGGGAGCTAACACGGTATGAGAGGGTCTTCCTCGTCATACTCTTATGGAAGGAGGAATGTAAGCGTTCTTTTTGGCCACCTGTCATATATATATCCGATAAATTCTTTCATTTTTATGTCACTTAAATCACCTACGTGTATAAGGTCACAACGTGTACTCAATATGTTGTCTTTAGCTGTTCTCGGAGAAGCCTAGTAGGTTAAATTCTTCGTAGATTGATGGTTAATTATGAAAGGAATGAATAAATTGCATTGTCCGTCGCCCGTCCCGGCCCACTGGGTGATGAGTTGCATCGCACTAATCCCGCCCACGCCCACTCGTTTCCAATAATTAAGAGTAGATATTAGGTATAGTGACGACACGATGACGTAAGCAATAAATAATTATCCAGTGTGGTGGAAAAATTTCTCAGTTTTGATCCACATGAATCTGTCGTTTATTGGCGGCGGGGTTCCCTCCCGACGCGGCGCCCTCTCCCTCGCACTCTCGCCACAGAGGCGTCGCTGTCTCGCTCGCCCCCGCACTCTGCTGTCTGCCGCCCGTCTGGCCTATCTTGGTTTCGTGCCTTGGGATAGGTCGCGCTTTCGTTGCGCGCGCCGTACATTTTTCACGTCGCAATATTGTTGTTTGCCGGAGTGCACCATCACTCACTACACCCGGCCCCGGTACATCTGCTGCTGCTGCTAGCACTCCTCTCGCCGCTCAGTCCATAGTACACCAGTCATTCATCTCTAAACGCTTCCAACGAAGAGAGGAAACCATGGGATGCTTGTCTCCATCAAGAACAATACTTTCAAAATGAGTATCAAAGAACTAGATGACTAGGCAGATAAACGTACTCCCATATCACCTACACCCAAAGTATATCTACTTCATTTCCAGCCACTCACAGACAAAAATATAATTGTCTTTTATTGTGACAAATTTGAGAGGTAGTTGAATATAAAAAAAAGTGTATTTTCTTCGCAATTCTTATTCTCTTCTCGCGGTCCAAAACTTTCTGCGGTTTCACGAATATTTCGAAACTAAAATTACCCAAATCGGTCCAGGCCTTCTCGAGCTTAAGCGAGATTATCGCCCAGCGATCCATTTTTATAGCTTTAACTTGCCTTTGCCGATACGGTTTATCGGATATTATGAAGAAGCAAGTGCTTTAATTACGTTATTAACAAGAAATTCATCTTTTGAAGCTCGTTCTTTATCCACTGCCTATTTTAGGGGAGCTATGTAGAGTCACTGTTTGTGATTTCATATCACACTGTCCAGGCGGGTTGCTTTTCTTCCTTTCAGTGTTAAGGATTCATCGAATCGAAAGTTATTAAAAACCGTTCTTGAAGTTTCAGGATGATTCGTCACGGTTCACGCGTGTACATTTCGACTTCGGAATCACACTTCTGTAAGCTTTGAAGATCTAACCATCAGATTGGCGGGTTTCGTTAAAACTTGAAATTGATTGACCAGTTGTTATAGACTAAGGAGGATGAAATTATCTATAATGAATTTTTTTTTTCAATTATTTGTAAAGATAAGTCTAATGCTATTACTATAAATTAATTATGTTTTATTCTAATCTAGCTTTCCCGACAGACGTTGTCCTGTAGTCCTTACTATGAATATTGATTTCAAATTTGTAATTTATACAGAAAGACGTTTAAAATATGTTTGAATGTTAACTTTTTTTTTCTGAAAGCTCGAAAAAAATCATAAAAAATCTGCGTACCAATAGTTTTATGTCAATGGTTGTCAGTAGAGATGGGCATTATAACGATAGCTGATAAAAATATTAGATAAATAAAAATAAGGCCTCTAACGTTATTTATATAAATCGATATTTGTAAATATTAGTTGAAAAAAAAAATTGTCACGCTAATATTAAGCAATAATAATAGCCACATGGCAGCTAATATTATTTGAATTAAAATATTAGGCTCGTGCTCACTATACCGAATGACCTGAAAATGATAAGTTTCCAGTAAATTTCTTCTCCTACACACAAGCTTATAGCTTTAGTGGGAGAATAATAACGTAGATATTATTAAAGTGAATGTAAATTATTTTAAGAGATTTTTGTATATGCATAAATTTATTGTTTAAGTAAATAAATAAATAAAAAAAAAATATTTCTTATGCATTTTTCAACTTTTTAATAATAACTATTATTCTGTCATCCGGAGCGGAGAAGAATCAAATATCGGAAGAATCTGTTCAGCCGATCTCGATTTATAAGCGTTCGTTATAGAAGATGTCATTTCTCTCATAGAGTTTAGTTCAGAATTTTCTTTATTTCATATTCACGTAAATATGTATGCAATGTGCAAGGTGACTGAACACAATACACGCTTAAATAATGTGTCATTTGTCTGATGGGTTGTCATTGTGTTACGTCTCGTTTCGTATATCTCTGTACTCTCATAACGATGCTCCTCTCTCTGATGACAGCCACCGTGTTTCTTCAGATTGATGGTCTCCAAACTCTCTTAAGGGTCATAAAGTCGGATGGTTTCTGCGCAGCTGGTCTCATTGCTCCTCATTATGTTATGTCTGTTGGTTGGTACCTAGTACCTACTCACCTAGCGTACCCACCCACCGCTGTCCTAGAGTCACTGACATTGCGACTGTTTGTTACCTTGACTTTGGGGGATACGCTTTAAGAACGCGGTTTCGTCTAAAGGTGAGTCGGGTGTTCTCGAGTTTTTTGACATCTCCCGCTATTACATACCCGTGCTTTGTACGTGGCGTGTGTTTACACAGATTAGTATCACGACACATTTTTTTTGGCAACGTCTGTCGTTTAATTTGATTACAAAATGATAATAAGTATGAAGAAACGTGTATCTTCGAAATGCGAAAACACGCTGAGCGTGCTTTTTACGTACAAGTCCGATGGTGACTCCTATAGGATTTCTAAATATGTCATGAAAACGAACGACTTATAAATGAAGAAAGTTCAATGCTTTAAAGTCATTTCGTCCACAGTCAGTTACAACGGATAGTGTAATGTTTTCGAAATAAAGTTTTTATTGTTAAAAAAAGGTGTGGAAATTGTCTCACGGTAGAATCGAGCTTGGATGAAGTCAAAAGTTTTTTAAACCTATAATATAAACCTTATATTATATACTAGCTTCCCCGACAGACGTTGTCCTGTAGTCCTTACTATGAATATTGATTTCGAATTTGTAATTTATACAAAAAAAAAGTATAATTTGTTTGAAATAATGTTAAAAAACTATTTCTGAAAGCTTTAAAATAATTCTGTCAAAAATCTGCGTACCAACGTTTTGAAACACGATGGTTATCAAGTAAATAAAAATTGTTTTGTTATGGAATCAGATGTTGTTGTTGTCAGTATATCCGTTCCAAACTAACTTTTATTTTATATTATTTGCTAACCATTTTTCGAATTTTTAATAATAATTATTCTGTTATCCGGAGCGAAGAAGTAAGTCTTCAGAAATAAGCGGATCAAATGAGTTGTTTTAAGCAATTATTGCATATCGTCGCCAACGAAGTCAATCTATATCGCCGCAACAAAAAATAAAAAGATTTAAAAAACATTTTTAGAGTTATGGACTTCTTCTATTGCTTCGTCAAAGGACGTCGCGTCGAATTAGTAAAAATTAAAGTCTCCTAGACTAGTCATTCAAACTATAATAACAGTATGTTAGGTTGGTAGTTAGATGCCGCTGGATAATCCGACGCTTTCATGGTAAAGTAATTACCCCCCCCCCCCTCTCTCTCTGCACACAACATTATTGAGTAATTAAAAGTCTTGAGTGACTCGTCTCAGAAGTTAGTCTCACTCGGATTAACCGTCTCTCTGAGGTCGCCCAAGGACGATCACCCAAAAATAATCAAATTTATTATTATTTTTATGTTAAAGCGCGCTGAAGATTATAGAAACACGTCTTTATAATAATAATATACGTCGAGGGTTTAGAAAAAAGCCAATTCTTCAGACAAGTGAGTAAGGGTCGTTTCGCGTGAGTCATTTGAACTTTTATTTTGATTCCAATGGCGAAACGTCATAAGATGAGTCGACTAACCATCTCAGTTATTTGTTGAATAACTGAGAATATAATTTTTTCATAGTAGTGTAAGTTTGCACTAAAATCTATCGTGCATTTTGGTATTACACTCAACCAATTGCTTGAACCAAGATATATACAACATAGAAAAACGAAACAAGATTAGTTTTTAAACGTTAAAGGCTTTTTATTTCTCTTAGATGCTTCCATATTAGCAAAGTTCTCCAAAATTTCACTCACAGGTTTTTGCTCGCTTAAGTAAAACACACTTTTTTTTTAAGTAAAATCTTATGAGACTTTCTTAAAGCACCTGGCCTACTGAGAAATTTAGTAAAATGTTCCTTTCCTACTGAAACGTAACAATTTAATAAAAAAAATCGAGTGTGGAATAATCGTTAAATATGAGAAAAGATGTTAAATAAATAAGAAAAGTAAGAGTATTGTTGCATATAATCCAGTATCTACTTCTTAAAAATAACAAGTTTTGTTAGGAAGATGAATTGTGTTATTTTGGAATGAAAGTATTAGGTATTTTTATAGGATGCATTTACGTAAAAAGTCGGCGATTCAGAAAAATTGTTGTCGACCGATACACATAACCTACAAGGTGCCAGGTCCCTGATAAAAGCAATGTTGGTTTAGAATTATGTAATTTAATAATAATTCTTTGGTTGCCTACTGATATGATAAAGACTTAATCAGCCCCCTGAGTACACTATACTGTACTGTCAATCGTGTTCCATTGGTTTCTTGGAAACGATTACTGGCGCAGCAAGCCGTGTGATTTTCTTTTGATTCCACGTGCATTACATTCCTAATCGTTCTCTTTTCCCATCTAGTTACGTCCCCGATAAAAATCAGGATAGTAAGTAGATACATTTTGGTAGTATCTCGTTTATTGAGAACTGGATTACCAAATTGTTTTTTGTATTATTTTCCTCGAAATTATTCCATATATTCTCTCCGTTTAAAACTTTACTCGGGTTTTCACGAATATTTGAAACCAAATTCAGGTAAATCGTATCAGCCATTATCGAATTCAAACGAGTCTAAAAGACATCGATACAGTTTTATATATTAAAATATGAGGCAAAAGTGGACTCTTTTTATGCCTAAGAATCTCACTCATAATACCTTTGATGCGAAATTTTAAAAAGAATCGCTCAAATTTGCTTCTAGGTTTTTTATAACGAAAATAATATCTCAAAACAAAAATTTCAATTAGGTATAAAGATTTTTGTAACCAAATATTTCTCATTCATAACTGAAAATAAATAATGCATTCTCTACAAATAGACAATTGTCATTTAGAACCTGGCTCGGTCAGATTTTAGAATTTGCTTTTCTCGTTTCGTTAGCCGCGTGACGTGTGAAATCCGTTAGACGCAGGGTGTGTGTTTGCTCCTCCTAATTATTTATGTAACCTTTGTGGCGAGGATTGAAGAGACAGACACACATGCGTCGGCCGGCGTATCGTAACAAAAGGATGTTTTGGGTTTTATATCGATAACAATAATAATATTATGGAGAGAGCCGTAGCTTGCAGCATGCACGGGGCTGGTTACTGCGCATTTAGAGACATATGGCTGTGGCCAATAAGCCATTGCGCCATGCCATTAGCATGTTGATCGTTCATTATTTGGAATATCAAGCCACACCGCGATGTGTTATTATTGACTTGTGTGCACACTTTCTCTCTCCTTTGCGGACTCGCACGTCATAACTCATGCATATCAACATAATGTAGTTACAAATGTATCGTTTTTATGACTTCTAATATTCATGGCACACTGTGTCTGCGCTTATTCCCGAAATGATATAAATAAACATTACTTTCTTCACCCACGAAACGTTTTTTTTTTACCCTTTGTTAAGCTGTATTTTCCTTAGAAATGTTAACACCTGGTGAATCACGGTCTTGCGAACGAACGTCTTCTGGCAAATTCTTCCCACAGGACACAGTACCGCAGTTTTAAACGATTCATTGTCCATCTGTGGTTTCGTTCGTTTCGTTTCTGATCTGCTAACAAGGACGAGTATTCATACGGCATAGAATTCTGTTATATGATAAAAAAGAAAGAAGTTACAAGTGTCTTCAAGTGCAACAACTGTATCTTCCATGATCCACGTATTTTGCCTCCTCTTTCTATTTTTAAAATATGTGTGTGTATTTTGTGTTTGTTTCTTTTACTATCTACCTATATTCTATTTAATACTCATGTTCTCGTTTGTATTTTTTGTACATGGTTGTTGATTTCTAGCCTCGGTGCTGACCTTCAGAGTCAGTATCATCTCTCCGGCGTCCAACACTCAGTGAGGATTGGAAGCCAACTGGAATGAGGCAAACGTGACAAGTGAGCGCGAGCGTGTACCTGGATTTCCCCGAAAACAGCGGTCCGCGCTTAGTTGAATCGGGTTAGGCCACGGAAAATGCGCGCAATATGCATTTAAAAAAAATCTAGTTTTGACGTTGAAAGTTCATTTTAGTTAATAGTGTGTGAGTCGAGATCCTTAAAAAATCTAATTTCTTTTTCCATCTGAAGGTCAACGAAATAGTTAAGTTTGAATAGCAATCGAGTCTGTAGTTGTAGGTTATGTGGTGGTGTATAGCGAAGGAGTATGATAGATCCTCTATCTCACCTGCGTGCTATGGATGTAGTTGGGCCACCCCTATTGATGGCGCCAAAGTGAACGCATTCATATGTCTGCGGGTGTTATTTTTTACGGGGTCGTTTAACCCCTTCGTGTCTGTAGACCCCATCCCCCCGCCAACTCAATTCCAACTTGTCGACTATGGCTAATTTTCGGATGAACTTGAGTTAAAGTTACTCTTTTATCTTTTTTTTGTTTAGGGGGTGCACGACCTTTATACTATTTTTTACACGCCCTTTTCGTATTGTCTGGAGGAAGGGCGAACTCAGAAAGGTTTTCTATTCAAACTATTGTTTTCTTTACTACATGGCTGGTTTTCTTCTTCTTTTCGATTACAACCGATCAAGAAGCGGGCTGTGTATTTGTAAGGCCACATTATTATAGTTCATTTCACATTTTTCACTTTTTGTTGTTGTTTCTCTTCAATATCTGTCAGGAGTGTGTTTAATTTAACATTATTTTCCCAACATAATTCGAAGTGGTTGGTAGCCTTGCGGCTACTACCCCAGCTTTCATACTGTTTCGTGCGGAGGGCGTGGGTTTGATCCAGGTGCCGACTTCAAATTTTTCGTAAACTCGATTTAAATCAGTACCTAATCCAAAATCTGACAGATAATAGGTAATAATTATTGTAATGTTTTGTCAAAATTCGTTATTTGCTTTATACCTGCATACTTAAAATGATGATAAATGTTGGTTGATATGGCTGGATCTAGAAATTTAGGTGTTAAGCTCTAGTTCTGAAAGTCAATATTTCTAACAAACTGTTTCGAATGTTTATCTTATCTTTATCAGAAAAAACTTTAATTAAATATTTTTAGCAAGGCAAGTTGTTTGTATTTTGACTTTAAGATTCATCTAGTCCTTTGTAAATCGGAATATAATTAATGGCTTGAGTTTATTTACAAAAAAGGGGATAATTGGAATTTGTTTCATTTACTTACATAACATAAACATGATTTCTTTTGAGCGTTATAATGCCCCTTAAGTAAAAAAATTAAGTAAAGAGTAAAGTTTGAACTAGACTTATTTTTGAGCAACCCTGCAGATTTCATTTCAATATACATATTTGTTTGGGCTTTGTCCGAAAGTATGTGTCTGTTATATTCCAGTGTGTGTATTAACAAAGAATGTTTCTATTGCAGGTGTACTACGCCAAGAAGAAACGGAGAGCGCAACAGTCGCAGAGTGAGGATGGCACACACAAGAAGGAGAGGAAGCTGTACAACGACGGGTATGACGACGACAACCACGACTACATCATCAAGCACGGAGAGAAGTTCCTGGATAGATACGAAATTGACTCGCTCATCGGGAAAGGATCTTTTGGACAGGTCAGACCACTATAAACTCTCTACTATTTTTAGAGTAAGTAGCTTTGGACGGAAATTTCAATTAAATTGTTATCAGAAGTCAGATGTCTTTTCACTGTCAGTTGAATATATAGGAGATGGCCATGCCCAGCAGTGGATCACTGAAGGCTGAAGAAGAAGTAAATATTTACTATGATATTAAGTGGGCTGGTAGAGAGTGCTCGAGATTCAATTCAATTTTGTTTTAAACAATTAACCTTGCCATTACCTTCGTAAAGACCTAATGTATTTTTTTTTCACAAGTTTCTGCAGATTCTAGATAGTGCCTAAATCAGTTTTCATCAGGGGTTCTTTGCATCATATTTTTGTTTGAAATTCAAACAAAAATATTGAAACGAAAAAAAAAATCTGATATGACTTTTGAGTTCAATATCGGATTAGCATAGAAGGGTTGAACACCTAATCTTTTACTTTTGGTGTCATGTCCAAACGTCGACCATCACTGGCAAATCTTTCATCTAGTGTCGAGAATCTCTGTAGTACTCTATGCTGTATCTATCTATAAGTATTATTTCTTCTTTAAGGTGCCTCTGTTAGTTTTAAAGAAACATTTAATAACTTGTTGGTATGTAGTATTATTTTTTTCACTTCACTGATTTTGATGATTAACAAATATCCCAAACTGTTTGCAGGTTGTGAAAGCATTCGATCTTGAAGAACAATGTCAGGTGGCAATTAAAATAATTAAGAACAAGAAACCCTTCCTAAACCAGGCGCAAATAGAAGTTAAATTATTAGAAATGATGAATAGGGCGGACGCTGAAAATAAGTATTACATAGGTGAGTGAAACAAATCCGAGCCACTGCTGCTAATTATATAATAATAAATAGTCAGACCCAAGACTTATCTTGTCGTTGTTCTGATTCCAGTGAGATTGAAAAGACACTTCATGTGGCGGAATCATTTATGCCTGGTGTTTGAGTTACTCTCCTACAACCTGTACGACCTCCTGCGGAACACCAACTTCAGAGGGGTCTCCTTAAACCTCACACGCAAGTTTGCACAGCAGTTATGCACAGCGTTGTTATTTTTAAGTACGCCAGGTGAGAACAGAAGCTTGATTTTAATTTTTAATTCACTTTTGCATTTGTTTGATAATTTATCTATTTAGGTATACATATATTATTTCATTAGTGACTATTTTTCTGAGTCAAATTTTTCGATTTTGGGTAATTTTCAGTATTGTCAAAATTTTCGTCTAGTCTTGACTCCCGATTTCAAATGAAATGTCTCATGTATAAAGTCTTTGTATGACAATGCTATAATTAAAATTATTATAAAAATTATTGCACTATCAACATGCATCTAATATAACATGATTGATGAAACCAAGCAAATTGGTATCTCAACGCATAACAATTACCTTTGATCATTCATGTTGTCTTTAGATATTTTATAATATTGGCTAAAATCTTATACCAGTGGTTCTTGACCTTTTTGGAGGTTCTGAACCCCACCATGCGAATTCACTGAACCCTTCTTAATTTGAAGAGGGGTTCAGTGATAAGTTCTTAATATGAGTTGGGTGTGTGTCTTGACCTCTGCTGACCCCATGAGACATACTCACCGAACCCCTGGGGTTCGATCGAACCCAAGTTGGGAACCACTGTCTCATAGCAATACTGACTTAAAGACACAGTGTAAAAAACTATCAGTTTATCCCCAAAAATTGTCGATATGAATGTTGTGCTATTGTAAAATGTTACTCTAAAATTTTGTCTACATATTTTTGCTATAACGAATCCTTAATTTATCTTTAATTCCTTAATCTTACCGACCTCGGTACCCTAGTTGTATTGGCGTGGACTTCAGATCCGAGGTCTCGGGTTGGATCAGAGTTTTTCTAAGTGTATTTTCACTTGAAATTTCTACCCGGGGTTGGCCTGTCTCAGATCGGATGGGACCGGTTAACTGGAAAAAATTGCCTCAGGCAATAAGTTCTGCCGGCTATACTGACACCTTTGTGTATAAAAGTTTTATATTTATTTATTTAATCTGTCCCAAAATCATTTACAAAATTTTCTATATTATATAACAAGGTTTTTTTTTACAATTGTTATTTTTTTCTTATTACAGAGTTAAGTATAATCCACTGTGACTTAAAACCTGAAAATATCTTATTATGTAATCCTAAGAGATCTGCAATAAAAATAGTTGATTTTGGAAGTTCCTGTCAGATGGGACATCGGGTGAGTGTAACCTTCATCACACAATTATATCTTCCACTTTACCAATCCCTATAGTATAGCCCTATTTATATCTCAGTAGGAAGTGTCGAGCTTCAGTTGTAGTGAATGAGTTCATTTAGAAGTCTTCCAATTAGTGGTTATGAGGCGAGAAAAACTTGTCCTTTTACCATTGTTTTTATCTGTGAATGTGGATTGATTAAGTTATCTGCTGCTAATCGGTATATTTTATAACCTGATACATCCCTTCAACCTCCTAAGTCTGCTTGTAACCCTATATTACAAACTAACACTGGGAGGAGTTAAACCAAATTTCATAAGAGGGATGGAGTTTTTCAAGTATTCTGCGGAGACGCTATACACATTTTTCTACAAACATTTGGAGACTCAGAATAGGGATACAGGTTGCCCTCTGTGAATGCAGAATCTATGTTATAGACGTGCCTATGTAGATATAATCATTAAATAGGTGCATATAGTGATCTATGTAACATTTCAGTTTAGTATTTTCGTTAATAAATAATATTTTTGTAATTATCTTTCAGTTATATCAATACATCCAGTCCCGATTCTACAGGTCGCCCGAGGTGTTACTGGGTATACCCTATGATCTGGCCATCGACATGTGGTCGTTAGGTTGTATATTAGTTGAAATGCACACGGGGGAGCCCTTGTTCAGTGGTGCCAATGAGCATGATCAACTCAACAAAATAGTGGAAGTTTTGGGAATGCCGCCAAAGCACTTATTAGATCAAGTATGATTCATCTCTTTTACTATAACATTTTAAATTTTTTTTTTGGTTCACATTGAATTTTCAAGAGTAAAATTTTACATCTCGCACCAAATTTGACATATTTAAAAAACTAATTAACCAGTTTTGAAGATATTCATCAATGAGTTTTACCAATTTCCATATAAATTCTCAATATGAAATTTGACATATTTAAAAAACAAATTAACCAGTTTTGAAGATATTCATCAATGAGTTTTACCAATTTTGATATAAATTCTCAATATGAAATTCCAATAAATGACCACTGAATCACCACTGTGATAGGCTTTTTTGGATTGTACATAATATTATTATGAAGGGTACACAAGCTCAACTTTTTTCAGTTTGTAATCCAATTTTATTCCCCTTTACGAGTTAAATAAAATGGTGCTAATCATTTTTGAAAAAGTTGTCTCATTCTCCCTTAAATAATTCTTAAAATGCATCCCTTACAGTTATTATGGAGTGTTAAGTTTTGTTTTGGTTCTCCTATAAGATGTCAATTCACCAATGAGTTTGGTATCGCCCTGTACCTTTCATATATATTTTTAAATAAACTTCGCTATGAATCTTGCCAAATTTGATATTTGTTTCCAATAATTTTTTTGTCTAACATGGATTTTACCAATTTTCTTATTCACTTGAGTACCACAATTTATTGTATTTTCAGTTACTATGCAAAATGTTCAGTATGATAATTTTCATGTTGTTCTTATTTCAGGCTAATAAAACTAGAAAATTTTTTGAAAAATTACCAGCCTCGGAGGGTGGTGGTTACGTTTTGAAGAAGTGTCCGCTGGGCAGTGGGAAGGAAGGTGGTTACAGGAAGTACAGACCACCAGGCACCCGGAGGTTACACGACATCCTGGGGGTGGACGGCGGAGGCCCTGCCCAGAGGCGGAGAGGTGAAGCTGGTCATAGTGTGTCGGATTATCTCAAATTCAAGGTAACATAAATACTTACCTTTATTTTTATAATTATTGTTCTGCCTTATCTTGTAATATCTGGAACAGCTTTCAAGCCTGTCTATGGGTGAAAACACAAAGAACATTGATTCCAACCGCTGGCGCAAAGAATGTTTCTATGCATTTTAATGGGTAAACGCGCAGCAAAAACAGTACCCCTCTTCTAAGTTTTATTGGAAGGTAGTCACGGTAGTAAAGGTAGTATTACATAATACATTTTGTATAGAAAACGTGTATAGGGCCGTCATAAAGATATTTCTAGAAACAAAAGCTATTGAGAGAAAAGGATATTGAGCTTCTGGAAAAGGTGCAGAGAAGAGCAACAAAGATGCCATTTGGGTTTTCAAGACTCGAGTATGAGGAGAGACTGAGATTGTTGAAGCTGCCCACACTGGAAGAAAGACGTGGACGTGGTGACTTAATTGAAACATTCAAAGTCTTGAATGGACATTACTCCTGTCCAAACATTCCGTCTCTTCACCTTCAATGAAAACACCAACCTGCGTGGACACACAGTGAAACTGTCCAAAATATCCTTCTCGACAAACTTCCTGAAGCATTTTTTGACAAACAAGAGTGGTGGAGCAATGGAATTCACTGCCGCAGGAGGTTATAGAGTCAACATCACTAAATATGTTCAAGAACAGACTGGATGGACACCTTGACACTGACCACACCTTATAGGCGTATCAGTATTTATACTGTCTGCCTCACCTTGTTATATCACTATCAGTATTTATACTGTCTGCCTCACCTTGTTATATCTCACATTTATACTGTCTGGTCACCTTGACACTGACCACACTTAGGCGTATCAGTATTTATACTGTCTGCCTATCACCAATAATAATAATAATGGTTGAGGTTTGGTGAACTATTTAGCGAAACAGAAGGTTTTGTCTGTGCAATACAAGACCAGATCATCGTCACTAATAATTATAAAAAATATATTATTAAAACACCTGATATAATTGATAAATGTCGTGCATGTGGCCAAACAGGAGAAACACTCAAGACATATTTTGTCTGGGTGTTCTCTCCTGTGTGGTTCTGAGTATCTGCACAGACATAACGATGTGGCTAAAATAGTTCATCAAAAACTTGCCTTGAAATATGGTTTGCTCGATCTTGAAGTACCTTATTATAGGTACACCCCAATTTCGGTAATGCAAAACAGTAATACAAAGTTGTATTGGGATATACCAATACAAACTGACCGAACGATTAACGCAAATCGTCCGGACATTGTATTGGTTGATCGTAGGAACGGGATAACGTATCTCGTGGATATCACTATACCGTATGACGAAAATTTGAAAAAAGCCGAGCAGGATAAGATAATTAAATATCTTGATCTTGCTCACGAAATCAAGGATATGTGGCATACACCAACCACCCACATAATACCTATAGTGATATCGACGAATGGAGTTATTCCTAAGTCTCTTAAAGACAATCTAGGGAAACTTGGCATCTGTTGTGGTCTCAGATATGCCATCCAAAAGGCAGTTCTGTTGTCCTCATGTAGGATGTTAAGAAGGTTCCTTTCTCTGTAGTTCGAAGATCTCTCATGATTATATTACATCGTGATGTATCATGAGAGATAATACCGATATTTTTATATTTAGTATATAGCATTGTATTTAATTTTAATTTATTTTTATTAATTTTTTTTACAATGATGTATACTTCATATGATATATTGTGATTTAATGAATAAATGATTTGAAATAATAATAATAATAAAAGCGATTCTCGCATTTGATACGTATAGACGTTTTCCATACAAAATGTATCGTGTTACTAACTGTACTTCCATGACTACCTGCCGATAAAACTTAGAATAGGGGTACAGGAACTCTCCTCGGTAGCCTAGTTGTTCTGGCGTGGACTTCAGATCACGAAGTACCGGGTTTGATTTCCGGTTGGGTCAGAGTTTTTCTAAGTGTTACTAGATATTTTATTTTCTGATTTATTTTTCTAGGATTTGATCCTCCGTATGTTAGATTACGATCCAAAGACCCGCGTGACGCCGTACTATGCCCTGCAACACAACTTCTTCAAAAGGACAGCGGACGAGTCCACCAACACTAGCGCTGGCTCCAACTCAACGACCACCGGAGGCGGAGGCTCTGCAGGGGGGGGCGGAGGAGGTGGGGGCAGCACCCCTTCACCTCAGCAACCCCCCTCCATTCCACACCACTCACAGACACATCATGGTTAGTCAGAAACCAAGTTAACTCTTAACCCATATTCATCCTTCAACTCTAACTAACCTACTAATTAATACAAATTCAATTTTTATTATGAAGACTAGCAGTCCCGATGAACATTGTCCTGTCCTAACTTAATAGTAGGGGTCACCCTGATGCGATGATAGAAATATAAATAAGTTTTTCAATAATACGGATATGTCTACCATTTGACTTACGGCCATCATACAAAATGTTCATTTTCTTACTCTAGACTAGCATCGAACTGACACAACTCGATATATTTTAGAGATTAACTTCTGCTAACTGTTGGTTAAATGTAACAAAAAATGAATTTGTATTAATGTGAATTTCTCACTCTATGTGGACAAAATTAATAACATAGGTGTAATATTGTTAACATACTAATGTTTCCTTTAATTTCATATATTATTATGGTCCACTTTGACTTTTGTCATAATATACTATTTTTTAATGTTTTTTGAATAAATCAAACTAAAAAAAATCTGGTGACTATTTTGATTCCGTTTGCTCTATGTAAAAAAATGGACTAAATTTTGTCAAATTTCTATCCGTCGACATGTTCGTGTTATCATTGGCTATTTAACATCATGATTCATTTGCTTGCTTTGCTTTCATCAAATTAGTACATGTCACAATCAAAAATTTCAACTGTACTATTCATACATCTGTAGAGATTGTTCATATCTATCTGTATACTAAATTTCATTGTATCATTTAAACTAAAAATTGACCACGCAGTTTTACGGAAGAACTCTCTTTAAAACCTTAAGATGTGTTCTATGTGACACATATGGCACTCTGACAAGTTTTACGGAAGAACTCTCTTTGAAACCTTAAGCTGTATTCTATGTGACACATATGGCACCCTGAATACAGATTCAGTTTTACGTAAGAACCCTCTTTGAAACTTTAAAGATGTGTTCAATGTGACATATTTGGCACACTGAATACTGATTATTGTTTTAATAGTGACGATTGTGATTGGGTGTGTTTTGTTTTGTGTTCAGAATGCGGCCGATGACTATCAGCCTCGTCCTCACCCTCACACAGTCATCCATAAGTGTTAGCACCCTTCTACTCTACTACTACTGCAGGTCCGACACTAACTTTTAACAGCATATCTTTTATATTTATTTATACGGATACTTGTATTCGTTTTGATTGAAAGTAGTCCCTCTTAACAATGATACTCCCACCAGAGTTCTTAATATATCACAATATACAGTAGTTTGCATAATAATAATTCCTTGATAGCATGCTTGGTAGTGGGTTTCGATGCATAGCGCATACTTTCATATCATAACCTCACTTAGATTTAAATATGTTTTATTTTTTTTGTTTGAAGTTTTGTATTTAGACGAGATTCTCTTTTTTTTTTCACTACATTGCTTTTACAGACGCTTTCTACTTACGACGATTTAAGATGTTTGTTTTGAGCCGAGTTAAGTAATTTGCGACCTCCGAACGACCAGGTTCTACTAACCTAACAAATGTACCAAAGTAAGCCAGATTTGAAGCTTGTAGATTCTCAGCTGGAACGTTGTTTTTCTGATGTTGCAAATTGTTTTTCTGTGTGGATTTTTTGTTCTATTTGAATACCTAATTGTAATTTTTTAAGATGTTTAATAATGAATCATCTGTATCACAAGGCACTTTCTTTTATCATTTATACAGGTTAAATCTCAATGTATGCCAAGTAACGAAATCATAACAAGTCATCAGCATTGAACTTATTTCATACAATACAAAATGTGTGGAATAAATGTGTTCCTATGCAATGAAACATTAAATTTATACAAAATGTTGGTTACAAGACGTGAATTTTTGCTGAATTTTGTTTGTTACAAGACGTGAATTTTTGCTGAATTTTGTTCCATAAAAGCTTTTTTATGCAAATTAAAATAGTTCTAAAATCTACAATTTCCCATACATTCATTCATTCATGTATACCTACTATTTCTAAAAAGAATGTCCAAAAGTATAAAAAATTACAGAAACTTTTTAGCATAGTTAAAGACCGTTCACACCCATCATTGACATCTGACTGACAAGTGTTTTTATTGGACGAAATTGCAACGATGAGCCTTTAAATTGTCCAAAAACTTTTCAAATTTGTTTATTGTTTTCGGTTCGTACCTACATTCTCTTCAAAATTGAGAATAGGGTAACAAATCAACAAAATGTATTGTCAGTCGTGTGAATTTCATTTTATGAATACAGAGATTTGGCCTGTAAATATGAAATAAGTTGTTTGAAAAAGGATTTCCACACATAGCTTAAATTTATTTCCGATATTTTTTATTCAATACCAAAAAATAATGCATGGTGTAGCTGTGATGCATTTTATAGCAGAAAATATAATGGAGTTGTTTTCTCTTTCAGGTCTAAATATGTTGAGGGTAAGATCTGATATGATCATGCCTCAATATCCAGGCGGGGGTTCGGCCATGGAGTGTGAACCCTCGTATCCTCAACAGTCACATTCTCACCGGGCCTGTTACCTTCCCCACCATAGGCCGTCTGATGGACTGGCGAGTCTAGAAGGGACGGTGTTTTCACCCCCGGCGCATCACAACCCACCTCAAAACGAAGCACCCCCTCAGAACGACAGCCCCATGGTCGGAGTCTGCGTACAACAGAGTCCCGTTGCGATTCATTAATACATTGCAACTATGGATCACCGTAAATCTGGAATACGCAATACCGAGGCAGCTGTGTTATGTCACAGTCGGTCGTTGTTTCATTTCTAGATATGTTCTTTGTGTGATTTGTGAGAGGAGTGTAATAATAATTGGCGAATAAACAAACGGACATCAGAGAGATATTGACGTGTACAATAAAATTAATTATATTTAAAGTAATTATTGTGATTAGTGAACAGTGGAATAAGATGTTGTAACCTTAGTGTGTGCATGCGTGCATATTACCTGTAACCTGGACAATGCGGTGATACTCTACGGGCGAGTTACTACAATGATGAACTCTTTAGTTTGTAACCATCATATTGTAATAATGTCTACATGCATAGGAAAAAGTTTAATAATAATAATATTATTAGCAACTGTAATTTATTATTATTATTATTAATTGATGTAAAGTGTAATATTGACTATATATTATTATTATTATAATGTATGGCTATACTACATACATATGTCATATATTATTATTATTATTTATATATTGTATGCTATATTATTATACACTAAGTGACCTCGCCCCCTGATCAGGGCTAAAATATTTTTTATACATTTCTCAAGTACATGCGGTGGTTGGGTGTTGTGACAATCATTACGTTTATTATTAAAAAAAAAAAGTATTTAAATAGTTAATTGTTGTTAGTAGCGGTCGTCATCGTCATATTCAAATCAAAAGATACAATGTATCCGTACATATCAATCCGACAGTTAAAAACAGGTCATCAAACTTTATAACTACCTGGGATCATTTTGGATTAATTTTTTTCAACTTTTGTGTAAACTTAGTGTGGGTTTTTTAGGACACCTAAATCATTGCATGTCTTTTTGATTTGTATATATATTTGAGAACATGTATCAGAAACATTCATCGTCGTACAGCGAGCAATATATACCTACTCTTCACACGGATATTAAAAAAAAAAAAACATAATAACCTCTCTTTTTTGATTTGCATTCGTAACTCATAATATTTATTTTATTTTTTATATCGAAATAAATTATTATTGATAATAATAATAAATTAAAGATGATTTTATTATTATTGTTATTATTTTTAATCCAAAATAAATGAAAAAAAAAAAAATAAATAAAAAGACGAAGGTCAGTCCTTTGGTGACCAATTTCTAATAAATAATTGCATATTATAATATTGATAATGTTATTTTGTTATGTATTGTAAAAAAAAACATTAGTTAATTATATTATTTATTTTATATGAAACGTACATCCGTGTTTTTTGCTCTGTTGTCTTGCTTATTGTAACATACAAGGAGGCAAGTCGTGTTATTATTATCATCATAATTGTAATTATATAAATGTATAAATGTGGTACTGAAGTTCCCACTGACTTTCTGTCTCCATTTCTATTCTTACATACGATCACGCCATTTATCATTAAAAACTAATTCAAACTCATATTAACAAAATACATTGCCCATAATCCGAAATTCAATAAAACTTTTTATATTTCAAACTATACACTAATTTTTTTCTTTTCTTTTAAAATTTGCCTCATACAACATTTGTTTAATAATAAATGCTTTGCTAGACTAGAATTTTTCCCTCCCCTGTCTTAACCAAAATTACCTACATAGCACAATTATTATTTTTTTTTTTAAATGAAAATGTTTATTTGAAGCATATTGTGTTAACTCGCTCTATTAGCTAATTTTTATTCTTGTTAGTAATAACGAAAAAAAAAAATGAATCTGAAAATCGTACATGTAAAACAATATTAATTGTATGTAGCATGTAAGTTACTTGCAGTGAAATGTAATATTATTTATATACGGTATTATTTATAAACATAATTACAGTTACACGATAATATTATATATAAAAAAAAACATATTTAAATTAACATAGTTAAATAATAAAAAATAGGTACTAGAAAAATTGAAATAAAAAAATAATTCATTATGTGGATTAATTTATAAGTAATTTAAATAATGAATACAAGTCTGAAAAATTAATTATTTAATCAAAACTGATGTATAGCTTTTTTGTCTTATTTTATAAAATATTTTAATCAACCATTTCATTTTAAATTTATTATTAAAATATTTTTTTTTTAAGATTTTGAAATTTTGGTTGATTATTTCACTCATATTTTGTTCAAATTCTTTCTATCTATGTCTAGAAAAAATAAATAAGTTTCTGTTGCAAACATTACACTTATGTTACTCTCCAACATATCGCACTTGGCTTGCCTATGTAATCACATGTAACTGAGAGGCCAATGTGTCGGCCTCATTGTTAGCAGAAGACCATAAGATCGTAGTGGTTCAGTTGAAATTCTCCCATTTAAGTGTAATGTTTGTGATAAAAAGTTGATTACATATTCCTAATATTTCTTGCTCATGTTTTTTTTCTTATTCCTATATTTTACTTATTGAATAATTTAATAAATTTTTGAGTCATGCATTTAGTAGGAAAAAATTAACAACCTAGTTAATTTATCGAAAATTTCGTTTTTGTTTAAAATTATTATACAAAATTGTCAAATTCATACACAATCAAAGACTCTTACTACTGGACCTTAACAATGTTGAATTTTTGGATAGGTTAGGTCCTATGAACCAAGGCACCTCATAAAATAGCAGTTGACATGTTCCTAATGTAAACATTTATATGATAAACCATTGTGCTGTTTGTAATGTTTTTTTGACTGATATATACAATACATCTATATCTAAAATAACAGAAACCTTTCTCATTTGAGTACAATTTTTTATTTAGCTACAATTTTTTTTATTTAGATTTATTTTGTGGAATAATTTTATGTGAACTAGACCCAATTGGGCTTGTTTCGATTTTGAAAAAAGGAACGACATTCGAATAGTTTGGTTGAGTGGAAAAAAAAAACAACTTCAAAACCTTGACTCTTTTTTTAACCAGATTCAGGATCCATGCTGAATTCTGTGTGAGAAAATAGGAGTTCGTATAAAAACAAAATGAAAGTATTGATGCAGTTATCAATGTCGCCAATTTCAAAAAATTCCGAGTCGATAGCTTAAAAATTGAAAGTATTGGAACATAAATAATTATTTTATTTTTTGTCGCCCGAACGTAATTTAAAATTTAGGTTGTGTTGGTATGATTTATTAGATTGTTGTGTGAATACTGTACATGATGAATTCTATGGTAAAATTAAAGAATGAACATATTTTTTCTACAGGAAAATAATAAGTTTGCCAATGACGGGAGAGAGGTAGATTAAGATTCGAAGAACGCGTGAGGCAAAGACGAAATACGGTTGTTAAATTGTAATTATTGTAAATTGGTTAATCCGTAGTGTGAATACACTGTAAACTATGTATCTAACGTAGGGAGAGCATGTATTTTTGGATACCGGAAGTTCAGTGATATTCGGATTAAGATTGCTCTATATCGGGAGATTGATTCCTCCAGTTTTGATTGATTGAAAAACTTTTCTTTTAACCGACACTCGCATCGAAAAATGAATTTGGTTTTTTTTGTCAAACTTATAAATATGTAAAATTATTATTATTATTATCTCTAGCAAAATATAGTTAATTTTGAGATAATGTACCTAACTATAATTGACCAATAGACTTGTGAACATTATTTGTGTATTATATTTATATAATAATTATTATATTCAAAATCTTGTCTATTTTACAGCAATGATTATTATTATTAAAAAAAATATAGCGATGATTTTCAAAATGGACAATTAGACGACTTTGAATTGATTTGTATAATATTATTAGTATCTGTTATATTAACCCGTTCCCGCCCACCGTACACAGGTGTACACATTTGTGTACGGTAGGCGGGAATGTGTCTATAGCCATTGTTTGTGAATAAACAAAGTATGCACATTTTTTGTTAGTAAAATATATACATATTAATGAATTGATATTGAGAACAGATGGGGTATATATATATAAATATAGTGAGGGAGGAATGGAATCTTATTAGGGGTGAAAAAGTTCTTGATTATTCCACAAACCAATAATTAAGATTCAGTTCTAATCCAAACAACTTCTGCCTTTACTCCATGTGAAGACGATTCTATATTATCTTGTATTGTTAGCTGAAACTATTCACTTGTATCATTGCGAATTTTTTCATTGTTTCTGTAATATTTTGTGGAAAACTACTCCGATCCTAGTTGTATGTGCGTTCTTGTTTTTATGGATAATAATTTTAAAACGCTGTTGAATCGATGTGTGAATTGTTTAAAAATACAGATCCAAGTTTCAGTATCAATCTTATATTGAAAAACTGTGTTAAAAATGTAGTTAAGTTTTTTTATATTTCGTTGTAACACAGTCAGAATTCGATTCGTAATCTAGTCTTCCGCTATTTTACTATACATCGCAGACTTAACATTCGATTTTAATTATCGGTGATCCTTGCAATTATAATCGTAGTAATGTTTAGATACAAATTATTCCCTTTTCTCACACAAATTTAATATATTTCTAAAGTGACAGGATCTCGATAGTAAAATATTAGCAAAAGAGATGGTAAAGCAAGACGTGTCAGATATTATACAGAATTCTTGATACCAAATACCTTGGCAATGTAAATGCTAGCTAATTATTTATCAAACCTTAAAATATAGCTAACAACGCAACAATGTTGCCAAAGGAAGCCATAAAACAATTTTTGTCTATACTGAAATTGGACTGTATTTTTTTATAAAAATATATAAATTCGCAGTATATTTAGGTATGATGTGATTGTTCTCGTATACGAAGATTTAATGATAGTTAAAATAAATAAAAAAAATAAATATTTTTCATACTAAAATAGCGAAGTCTTGTAAAAAGGTAGTTGAGGGAATATTTGGAGAAAGAGGGACGTGTGTAGGTTGGATCCAATGCAATTGGCCTTATCAAAGTAACATTTAAAATGAATTACTTACTTATTATTAGGTCGTTTGATTTGAAGATACAACTAGAATCGGAATCAGTTCTCCGCACCATCACAACTCCTAGCAATAGTGTGAGATGATATCCCCGCGGTGTAATTGTGGCGAATATTGTAATGTGTTCCCGAGCACAGACTATAATAATCACATTGAGCCCTTTGCCCTACTGGTATAGCATCTTCTTAAAAACTAATGTGTTCATTATAGTTATTGATAAAGTTACATTTTATACATATATATATATATTTACTAATTATACATTAAATACATACATTATTACATTTTCATAATATAAGTAACATTGGAACTAAACATACATACTAGGCAATATTCTTACAAAATACACTTTTAAATTTCGATTGATTTTTTTTTTAAAACCACTCTGGCGATTATGATCAATTTCGAATACAAAGTTCTATAATTTTTATGCTTTGCTCAATATTTATTATTTATGGGTATGTTTCAAAATATTGAAATATAGTTTTTTTTTTCAATTCTTTCTTGCATGACACGATTTTTTAAAATAGATTTTTTTTAACTGCAATTATTTTTATGTTTCTATTTGACAGATTAAGTCAGGAGTGGAATTTCCAATATTATGAATTTATACATTTACATAATCTGTATCGACAATTAATTGCTTAAACTGTTCCTGCCCATCGTACACAAGGGTGTCCAGCAAATTAAAATTTTTCTTTTGTTGAGTGTGCACATTTGTGTACGGTGGGCGGGAATGGGTTAAAGCATGACCTAAGTGAATAATATAGATAAAATAGGGTATGATAATACTATAATGTAAATAATTAATACAATTAAGTGGCTTGTCATGTTTCTATACTGTCATTTCTCTCTCACTTGTCGTCGTCGCCAATAGACCATACTTGTGTGCATACATAGCTATAGCTACTTGTACCGATCAACCTTTTCCTCTCATTCTTATTGTGTACATGTATTTATTATGGTAAAAGTATAATTCAATATACAAATGAAAGACTGGCCTAAGTAAATCTCGTGATCTTCTATGTTTTACAACATACAACAATAATAACAATATTATTTCATTAATATTACACGATATTGTAAATCTTTTGCATATTTATTATTATTATTAAATAACAACAGTAAGAAGTGTAACGCTTCATCCTTGCTCACGAAATGTGAGTCATGTGTAAATTTCAATTTAGATTATTAATCTACACATGACTAATATTTTGTATTCAACGATGATTAGCCGAATAGTCTGTCCCAAGTGTAATGTGGTTCTCGAAGAAAATATTTGGTTTCGGACTGCAATTTGAAAATTATTATAATTTGTATCGACAAAATCTTTTTTTTTTATTATTTTTTTTGAGAAGCACAATTACATTTTGTGGACAACAGAGTCCTCATCAATCGCAGTATTGTACTATATTTCTGGAGAGAATGATAATAAAATTATATGAATTTAATAAATAAAATAAAAGCATCATTGACATCTGACTGACAAGCATTTTTATTGAACTAAAGTGCAACGACACGCCTTTTTATTGAACAAAAGTGCAACGACACGCCTTTAATTGGGCAAAAATGTTCACAAATTTATATACTTTTTTTTTTTATTCTCTCCAGAGATAGAGAAAAGACACCGCCTACGAGCATGTAATGATTGATTGATTGGTTGTTAAGAAATGATGGTATAAAATGTAATTGTGTTAAAGATGATGGAAATATAGAAAGTATGTATAGTATAGCTATGTCACAAGCTCTTAGTAACGAGTATTTTGAATGTCATTCATATATTGATTCCTACAAGCTATTTGTTAATAAAATTACATTAAATACATGTTTCATTTGTTTTACTTCGTAGCGTGGTTATAGCACTTCACCTCTTCCACCAGCATCTAGAGGTGGGAATAACGGCTTAAATTCAAAAACGTTATAGCAGTTTCATTAATTGAAAATAACGTTATTATTAAAAGCTGAAAGCTTTTTTTATTTTACAAACCTAATGAAGATTTGGTATCTGGGAACTAAACAAAAAGGTCATTTCCAAAATTTGGTATCTGGAAACTCAACATTTTCCTAAAACTTTAGCTGTCATTTTAATGTAACAGGGGTAGGCCAGGGGTTCCCAAAGTGTGCGCCGTAGAAAGTGAAGAGGGGCACCGTGAGGCGATCCTCTTATCATTATCTGAAGCCACCGATCAATATTCGAAACCAAAAATATTCGCGGGTACCTATAAAGCATCAATTAATATTTTGAGATCGAATTTTGAATAAATATGCACTTTTACCACAATTTTTACTGAAACAGTACTAAAACTATTGTATTTCTACGATATATTTGTTAACTGAATAATTTGAATATTTCTTTACAAGGCAACACGCACATTCTGAAGCTATCGGAGGGAATTGTGACGTTTAGAAAGAAACTGCAGTTTGAATAAAAAACTGAATGAAGGCAGCGGTCAAGATTGTTTCCTGCAATTTGTATAAATATGGATTAAGTTTATCTATTCCAAATAGCTTACTAAAGTAGTGCGTCATGACAAAATACTAAACTTGCAAATGCGCCGTGGGCTGAAAAAGTTTGGGAACCCCTAAGGTAGGCTATTATTAATGCTTAATATTAGCATGACTATTATTTTTTTTCAACTAATATTTACATAATAAATATCGTTTAGTAAAAATAACGTTAGAGGCGTTATTTTTATTTATCTAATATTTTTATCAGCTATATCCTTATAATGCCTATCTCTACCAGCATCCCTATTCTAAACACGGTAGTGTACGAATTAATGTGAACAAGGTAAACATAACAGAAAAAATACTTTGTATCACTGGTAAATCATCCTTGGCAAATCAATCTCTCTCTTTCCCTTTTATACCCCACTCAGGAGCATAGGGAAGCAACAAGAGCTCTCCATTGCGCTCGATTTTGCGATTTTTAATGTGAACGAGGTAAACATAACAGAAAAAATACTTTGTATCACTGGTAAATCATCCTTGGCAAATCAATCTCTCTCTTTCCCTTTTATACCCCACTCAGGAGCATAGGGAAGCAACAAGAGCTCTCCATTGCGCTCGATTTTGCGCAATGTTAATGACCTACTCCCACACCATCTCCAGATCCCTCAGCTCTGCTTCGAAGGAGCGGAACCAGTGTGAGAGCGGCAAATTCAAAAATAATAATAAAATTAATTTTCATTAATGTCGTCAAAATCTTAAAGCAAAAGGAACATAAATTGAAGATAAATAGTATTTTTATAATTATAAATGGAAGTAAACATAATAATATATTATCATTTCTATAAAGAAAAATAAAGGAATTGAATAAAAAAAAATAGACATCTGTTGATGTTGATTAAAAACTATTACGAACGAAATAATCGATGAAAAATGCCATCTGTGGATTTTATTGAGAAGTTTTGTAACGATAAAACAGACGACATAGCAATTATATTATAGTACATTTACTACTAATAAATAGATGGCGGTACTACCAAAAGCAAAACTTGACGAAACAATCTAACTGGAATATGGATTTATGATTACATTAAAATTGACATACTATGTCTATTAGCTATCTTAATATTAGGCACCTATAGGATAAAAAAATAAAGGTAGGTAGTTACCTTTATTTTTTTCATAACATAGGTAAGTAAATAGGTACAATTTAAGTTAGGTACTTACCGAAAAAAAAATGTTTTTTTAATAACATTAATTTTTAACAAATAAAATCCAATCCAAATCCAAACTCCCTTTACGCCCCACTTAGAGGCATAGGCAGGCAACAAGAGCTCTCCATTGCGCTCGATCTTGCGCAATGTTTATGACCTCCTCCCACACCATGTCCAATATAATAATATAATATCTATAAATAAAATACACTTTTCAAAAGTAAGTTGTCATCAGTAGGTAGGTATATCTGGTGGAACTTTTGTGTGAGGCATTTTTTCCCATTCAACCAGTCCTGTCCAGACTGAAACAGGCGTCCGACAGGCTACCCCAGTTTCAAATAATTCTGACCCATTTTTGAATCGAACCCGGGACATCTTGATCAGAAGTCAGCTCCAATACCACTAGGCCACCGTCAGTTTTATCCATAAATGAGGGGTTATAAATAACAATGAATGAAAATATAAAGAGTTTTTCTTCTTCTTATCAGCATCCCAGAAGATACTAGATCTAATTAGGTAGGTAATTATAATTTTGACCTCAGCGAGAATCGAGCCCAGGATCTCTTTTTTATAAGTCCGCGCCTTGCTTACCGACATCGATATAGCTAAAGGTATACCTTTTATAAAATATACAAAAATAAAATATAATGTTATTATGTTTTCGATGGGACGTGTCGAAAATTTTTCACACTCATGTAGGTAAGTAGGTACCTACATGTCGTGTACGAAAGACACAGCGACAAAACGCGATTTTTGAGTTTCGAATAGAAATGATACACCATTTGAATATAGAATGATTTTATCATGGCGGCACCTGTTCGTACAATACGCACGGGGAACCCCCTATGGGTGGGGGGGGGGAGTCGGTAAACATCAAATCTGTATTACCGACGCGATCTTCTCCACAAGACAGAAGAAAGGAAAAATCGTAATAAAAGTAACCAAAGGTTTATACGACTAGGTCATTATATTGAAATGGCATTTGACAAAAGTTATAAAGACATTTCTCGTCTTGCAAGTATCACCATGACTTCGAATTATACTTAATCAGGAGAGCTACGTGGCTGGATTGTTAAATGGAGTTTTAAACACCGCACCATGTGTGATTTTAACACTATCTTTTTACAATGTGACATAACAATATATTCGGTAGGTATGATATATTTTATTATTCTTTGTGTTTACGCTTTGAAACGACCCTGCAATGAATGACTGGCGTCGTTTCAAACACACGAGTAGGTAATTTTCACCCGTTCACACCGGTATTCATTTGCTGTTTTAAAAAAGTATCATTTTTAGAGAAGAAGCGAAAAATTGATACACACATTGATTTCTATGTAGTATAGGTACCTACTAAATGTGGCATTCGAAACAAACAAAAAAATTGTCACATTTTTGTCTACGAGGTGTGGAAGCGATCGTGGGAAAGAAGTAGTGACTGTGTCAAAAAGTAAAAGTCATCGCAGATAGTCTTAATAATTAGTAACTGTTTCGTATTCATAGTACCTAATTCCTAACATTGTCCAACCTACCTTTCCTATGGTCGCACCTGCGACAATTTTCTATGTGTTAAGACAATCTATGTGTCAAAAGTCAATCAGTATGCTAGTAGCCCCCGTGGGGACCGCATATATTTTCGTACTGTTGTTGAAACTGACATCAAGTGAATTCAGCGAGTTACGTTTACGTGTGTTTTACGTTTTGTTTATGTGTTATTTGCAAGTACATTACAAGCTCCCGTGGGGTAATTACATCGTCGCTGCAACTGACAGTTTTAGTTCTGCGAGTTTACGTGTGTGTGTTTAAGTATTGTTTATTGCAAGTTAACTGTTTTTTTGGTGAAAAGGACATAAAAGGACAGCCAGTAAAACAAGGTAGGTGCGATCCTTATTCCCATCTACCCCTTTACGAAACATCATTTGGTCCATTCGAGCCTGATTGTCCTTTTACTTCCTTAATTCCGAATACGAAATATCAGGATCGTATCTTGGGTATTTTTGTGTCAATTTACATTTATTTTTTATACATATAGCCTGCAAGCAAATTGTCTCATTTATTTCTTATAATTTTTTTTTGTTATAAGATTTATTATTTTCATAAATTGATTTAATTTGCGTAGGTACGCACAATAACTTTGTTGTAACAAAGTGTATTGTCGCGCGGTGGGTATTCCGTGAAAGATATAATCTTGTCTCTGGTCTGTGCGTTGTTGGTGCGTTGTCTTCCTTTATCTAGGGCAGGTACCTGCGCGATTTGACGTTTCATTTTTGACATTGACATTGTTTTGTTTACATTTACATTTTTACAATGGCCAAAGTAATTAAACATAATTTGGCGCTTTTGAACATTCAAAGCTTATTTGATTTTGCTAAGGAGGCACAGCAAAACGGCGAAGAGGCATCATTGCTTAAGTTTACGATCCGATTTGCTGACATAGATAAAATAAAAGAAGAATTTGTTGAGTGTCATGTTTCAATCCAGTCTATCTCTCGAGGAGATTTTGACTCTGAGGGGCATGCACTTAAATATAAAGAATTTATGGATACATATTATAGCATTAAGGAAATATATAATAAATTGTGTCCAACAGTGGTTACAAAAGTAACAAAAACAGAAAGCCAATCTTCGGCCACAATTGCATTGCCTCAAATTGTGTTGCCAAGTTTCAGTGGTTCCTATGCGGAATACACTAATTTCATTTCTATATTTAATACGTTGGTGCATCAAAATGCAACATTAAACGGTATTCAAAAGTTGCACTATCTTTTCTCTTGTTTATCGGGTGATGCACTAAGAGTTATTCGACATCTTGCAATATCAGAAGAAAATTATGAAGTGGCCTATAATTTAATTAATGAAAGATTTTCTAATGTAAGGCTGATTGCTGACAATCATTTGTGCAATTTACTTTCGTTAAAACCGGTTGACAATGCCTCGCACTTGCGACCTTTTGTTGACACTCTTAAGGAGAACACGCAAGCATTAATGTCATTAAAGATAAATATCGACCAGTGGGATTTCATATTGATTCACATTTTTTCTAGAAAATTGTCTCCTGATTTACGTAATCGATTTGAACATCAGTTGTCTAAGAACAAGTTACCCAAATTTTCAGAATTTTTATTATTTTTAGAAAACCAATGCCATGTGTTGGAAGTAACATCTGTGAAATTTACAAAGGAAAAACCTGTAAAAGGGGTTTTTCATTCAACTGTAACATACACGAATAAATTTTGTTGTCATTTTTGTAAAAAGCAATCACATGCCATTTTTGGATGTGAAAAGTTTAAAAATTTGACAGTTACCGATCGTCGTGAATTCACAAAAAAGAATCGATTGTGTTATTCGTGTTTGAAATCCCATGATATAAAAAATTGTAAGAGTTCAGGTAGATGTAAATTATGCAGTTCTAGTAGACACAATACTTTGTTGCATCTGGAACAGCATCGGGGTCCTCAATCTGAAGCGGAATTACGCGTTCCCCAGACTTTGAGTGAGGTTCATTCTGGTACTGTTTCAGGACTTACGACTGTTTTATTGGCCACTGCGCGGATCCCTATTAGGGATGCCTTTGGCAATTTTCATGTATTAAGGTGTCTTCTCGACAGTGGATCTATGTCATCGTTTATTACGGAAGAGTGTGTCAGACGTCTGTCACTGAAACGGGACAGGATGCACATACCAGTTACATCATTGGGAGGCAACGCTGCCCCTGATATTCGTGGATCCACTCTTATTACGTTGAAGTCACGTTCTGGTGACTTGCTTTCAACTACAGCCTTGATATTGCAACGCCTTACGAATAATCTACCAAGTACCAATGTGCCACAACACATTGTTAATGCGTATAAGAACTTGTCGCTAGCTGATGAGTATTTTTATGAGCCCGCCAAAATAGACATATTGTTGGGTGCGGACTTATATACTAGTCTGCTGGACGGCTCATCTGTACAGTTTTCTGAAGGTATACCAACTGCTTTAGGTACAGTATTCGGTTACGTTATAAGCGGTCCATACGGCAGGGCAGCCCCTGCATTATATAGCAACCTTAGTATTTGTTCTTTTCATAATGACGTGTCGTTAGATAAACTTGTTGAAAAATTTTGGCATTCAGAAAATCTTCCTGAAATACATATTTCAAGTCCGGAAGATGATGAGTGTGAAGAATTTTTTATGCGGACTCTTGAGAGGTTGCAAGGCGGAAGATTTATGGCAAGATTGCCATTTAAGAAAATTCACCCCCCGCTGGGTGATTCATATAACACTGCGTTGAGAAGATTTTTGAATTTGGAAAAACGTTTCTCACAAAATGAAGATCTCAAGCATGAATATCGTAAGTTTATGAGTGAGTACTTGGCACTGGGACACATGACACCTTATACAGGTGTGACCCAGCCAGGTAAATACTTTTATATTCCGCATCATCCTGTATTTAAAACAACAAACCAAGTAAAAAAAATACGAGTCGTCTTTGACGCAAGCGCCAAAACATCTACATCGGTATCTCTTAATGATTGTATTTATTCGGGTCCCAAATTACATAAAGACATTTCAAATATTATTACGAATTTCCGTCTACATTCGGTTGCATTCACCTGTGACATTAAAATGATGTTTCGCCAGATAGCAATGAATCCTGAAGATCAACCATATCAGTTGATACTTTGGAGAGATTCCCCTGAAGAATCTATTGGTCACTATGCGCTCTGCACAGTTACGTATGGCGTGACGTCATCGCCATATACCTCCATGAGGGTACTGAATGAACTTGCGAGAATGGGTAAAAATCAATTTCCTGAAGCATCTAGGGTTTTGAGCTCTCAAATATTTGTTGATGACATCATCACTACAGCTCCCAGCGTGCGGGATGCTATTTTACTAAAGCAAGAACTGATATCATTGCTTGCTATGGGAGGTTTCGAGCTGCGCAAGTGGTCGTCGAATGATAAGCGGCTACTTGAGGATTTACCAGCTGAGCACTGTGAAATGTCACGTTCATTTGATGCAGCAGATTCAAATATTAAGATATTGGGGGTTCAGTGGAACCCAGTTAATGATTGTTTTAGTTATAGTGTCAGTTTACCTGAGAATACCCTGTGTACCAAAAGGTCAATCCTATCTACCATTGCGCGTATTTTCGATCCATTGGGTTGGATTTCTCCTATTACATTCAAGGCGAAATTAATTATACAAAAGTTATGGTTGCTTCATACTTCTTGGGATGAACAACCTCCTCATGATATTGTCCAAGAATGGCAATGTTTTATGAATGAGTTGAACATTATCGAAAAATTTACAATTCCGAGAAAAATATTTGATGAAAATGTGTCGGAAATTTCTATACACGGTTTTTGTGATGGTTCACTATGCGGATATGCCGCAGTTGTGTATCTTAGAACTGTCGATTTACGAGGTAAAACTGAAATTCATTTATTGGCAGCTAAGTCAAAAGTTGCTCCTGTACGTACTGTATTAACTGTCCCTAAACTTGAATTAAATGGTGCGCTTCTTTTGACCCGTTTAATTGAGTGTTGTGTATTGTCATTTGGGGACAAACTTAAATTTGATAATGTTACTTGTTGGTCAGACTCAACAATATGTCTTGCGTGGCTTCAAACGTCACCTCATTTATTGAAAATTTACGAAGGAAACCGTGTTTCTCAAATTTTAAATTCTAAAGTTGATATTACCTGGAGGTACGTACCCTCTAAGTTGAATTATGCTGACATTTCCTCAAGAGGTGCTTTTCCCTCAGATTTGTTAAATTTCGATTTATGGTGGAGTCCACCATGGCTAAAGGAGTCTTCTGATAATTGGCCGTGCCAAAAGAAACATCCTTTAGACTTGAAAAATCTCCCTGGTCTCCGTGATACCAAGGCGACTTCTCTACACATTAATGTAAATAATTCCATATGTATTAGGTTTAGTTCTTTAAAACGTTACGATAGTATACCCATCTCAAGGCTAAATCGTTATCAGCTCATTAAGTCTTTTTCGCAGTCTTTCTGGTCAAGGTGGCAACGAGAGTATTTACATACTCTACAACAACGGTCCAAGTGGCTCAAGGCCACAGTTCCTCCAAAAATCGGAGAACTTGTCCTGATACGTGAGGACAGCGTACCAACATTGCAGTGGCGACTGGGAAGAATAACAAAACTTGTTTCATCTCGAGATGGAGTCACTCGTGTGGTTGAGCTAAAGACTCCAACTGGTGTCCTGATGAGGCCAGTTTCGAAGCTGTGCCCACTTCCTCATCAGGATGTTTAGATAATATCTATTTTTATAAGATATCTATTTTTTGTTTATTTTATTTTAATTTTTTTTAATTTTTATTTTTCTTTGTTTTTTTCTTTATTTTATTTTTATTGAGACATTTGCTTTGCTTGCTCTATGTGTTTTGGTTTAAGTTTGCAATCCGTTTGGGATTTTTATTTTTTGCTTCGTTTAAGAGTCTTGGTATACATACCAGGCCTCTTCGGGGGGAGGATGTTTCGTATTCATAGTACCTAATTCCTAACATTGTCCAACCTACCTTTCCTATGGTCGCACCTGCGACAATTTTCTATGTGTTAAGACAATCTATGTGTCAAAAGTCAATCAGTATGCTAGTAGCCCCCGTGGGGACCGCATATATTTTCGTACTGTTGTTGAAACTGACATCAAGTGAATTCAGCGAGTTACGTTTACGTGTGTTTTACGTTTTGTTTATGTGTTATTTGCAAGTACATTACAAGCTCCCGTGGGGTAATTACATCGTCGCTGCAACTGACAGTTTTAGTTCTGCGAGTTTACGTGTGTGTGTTTAAGTATTGTTTATTGCAAGTTAACTGTTTTTTTGGTGAAAAGGACATAAAAGGACAGCCAGTAAAACAAGGTAGGTGCGATCCTTATTCCCATCTACCCCTTTACGAAACAGTAACAATTTATTATTACTATTTCCTTCATAACGAATATAGTAAGGCGGAGCCATATTTATCCGAGGAATTTTTTCGTCTCTTTCTACCTTGTTGCAAAATGATTGTTATATGCGACAGCAAATCCAAAATAATATTATATTAATACACACAATCTGTTTCTTCTGAAAAAGATATCTGAACACAGATCGTTACAAGGGTGACCGTTGGTCCTCCTATTCATAGCCAGCGTTCCGATCTCGGTAGCCTAGTGGCAAAGGCTCCGACTTCAGATCAAGAGGTCCCGGGTTCGATTCCCGGTCGGCTAAGAAATTTTCAATGTGTTTTTCACTTGACATTTCTCTCAGGGTTGAAATCCTGTATTAGGTTGGACGGGACCGGTTGACTGGTAGAGAATGCTTCAAGCATTAAGTTTCGCCGGCTATTCTGACATCTATGTTGTAGAAGAAGATTATTTATTTGAGATAAAAGTTGGAAATTATTGAGAACAAGAGAGCAACCAAATTTAAAGACTGCGAGTGCTGTCATGTATTTGGCGCCAGGATATAACTATATCTATTTTTGTTAATGTCTCATCTTTATTGCCTTTTGGCTTTGTTGGTGCACAACGTTCTAATTATGTCTAGATTCTTGTGACCTTTTTTCAGGACTAGATCTTAAAGAATATTTAACAACATTAGTTGATTATTTATTTATTTAGAATTGGTGAGTTTTTATGTTTAATCTCAAAAAGCGAACGAAGTTGAAAAATAAAAGAAGTTATAAAGTTATAAAACTAATCCAGAAATTGGAGGTTGACCATTTCAATAATAAATAAACAACTCTTTACCTACACATCAAGTCTTATCTACTTTGATTTATTACGTGTAGTTTTTTTGTTATTGTATTTTGATTTCGATTATTTTTTCTCCGTTAACCACATTTTTAATACTGTATCTTCATTGTTAATTAAAGTTTTAATCAAATAAATAAATAAGGGAAAGTCAAGGTGTTAGGAACAGGAGAATGGGAGGAGAGGGAGTGTGTGTGTGACCGTTTTGGACATTTGCTAAAACGACAAAAAACACTCGGCTGTGACACGGGTGCGAGATGAATGTGTGTTCTGTGTGACGCTGGCACGCAGGTGGCTGGAGGTATGGCTGCTCCAGGTAGATAGGGTCCTCTCCATCTTCCCGAGTACAAGATTTTGGGTGTAAGTAGCGAGATTTTTCACCCCGACCAGCGAAAAAGTAAAATCGACCCGAACCCGTGATACACTTCTCCGAGGCAGAGGCGAACTTACAAGCTTAAAAATATAGACGTTCAAAAGGGGAGGTACACAAAAGAATCAAAGCTACTTTCATGTTTTTTTTTTGTTTGAGTTGCCAATCTTACCATAGTAATTTAGTAAATTTTGGTTTAAATAGGGTCTATTCTTTCAACAATATATTATACAATCAGTTAACAGGCTTCACATGTGATTAATTTTCTACTAAACTGCCATTTCTTTTTAAAAAGTAAAGCTATTATAGAGGAATTGTTTTGATTTCAAACTTATGACCCATCGAACTTCATCGCGCATCCGAATCAACGATAACTATTACATAATGCAATAAATTATTAGCTAAATTTAATTATGTTTTTATGTCGTAAAATTCATGTAATAAGTCAAAATCATTTATTTATTCTGGGTTAGGTCGACGGGCGGGTCAGCTAGTAAAAAAAATTGTGAAAGAGCACATAAGAATCTTACTATAAAAAATTAAATGAATAAAGTTTTGCAATAAGATAATAATAATTGACAGTTTATCTTTAAGTTTGCGAAATTCCGTTTTGTTTTATTCATTTTGTTAGATTTGTGTTCGCTTTGAGTAAGCACAGATTCATTAAAAAAAATGCGAAGATTTATTCCTTTACCGTTGCGTTGGCCTTAAGGGTAGCGGCTCGCAGTGGCATAACTAGGGACGTAGACTCAAATCCTGCAGGGGAATGCAATTTTTTGACGTTGAAGATACTCTAGAAATCTAGAAAATGTATTTATTTGTTTCATTCTTAGGATGAACGATACCTAATAATTTCCAGTAGGTAATCTCAGCCAGTATTTTCCAAAAATATTTTCAAAGTTCAATCACTTTTACCAATCTTCGGCTGGAAGGAAAACTAATCTGTTATCATTAAATATGTACTGGTGGGTTTTTATGTTTTAAAAGGATTAAGATTTATTCTTATTATCTTATGGTTCTAATCTATTACCGATTCAATCTGTATTTATCTCATACTAAACAATTGAGTATTAAGTAGATATTAATCACTATTTAAAAGACAAAATCGACCAATATTTTGATAAAGGTGAGAATGCCTTTTAATGTAAGTATACTTAATAATTTTAGGCCGAGTAATACATTTTTGTTGAGGTTGCGTAAACAGTTTTTTTTCCTTTTTATACTCCATGTCCTAAACTATCCCTTTCTTTCACTCTTCATACATTAATCAATCGATTTTCTCTTTAAGGTTGCATTTGTGAATATAAAGAGGCAACCCAAGCCCTCCATGCCAATGGATGCGCAATGTCAAAACCCTTCCCACAAAAAAGTAGATACCTTTTAAGGTAGGTATTCATTAGCTTTGCAGGAATGTTGATGGAAAAACAAAGCTTTCATTGATATACCAACTTCTAAGACTTTAACGGCCGTCATTTTCACACTTGGTTGTAGAATATTTGGAGCTATTAGGCCATGATCATTTTGAGTTTGTGGGTATACATTAATAGCTTCAAATACTTTACAACCAATTGTTCTGAATTTTCCTAACAAGTAACATTATTCACAAATACTTGGGGTTAACAATTGATAGACATTTGAGATGGAAGGGACACCTGGATGGTCTGACAACTAGACTTGGCCGTCTAGTACATGTAATAAGACGAATCAGGGATGTACTTGACGGGCCGGCCTTGAAGACGGTGTATTATGCCCTCTGCGAATCCATAATATCATGCGGTATTGAGTGTTGGGGTGGAGCGGTCGACTCACATTTCCGTCCGGTAAACGTGGCTCAAAAAGCACTTATAAGGGTCATGCATCGTTTGGGCTACCTCAGCCAGACCGAGACAGTCTTCGTTGAGAGTGGTATACTTGAGGTTAGAAAGATTTTCGTGTTAAAAATATTGTGTAGACTGCAGAGGGGCCTTGGACAGATCGCGAGAGTTATGGGGGAAATAACCCGATTTGCATCGCAGGGTTTCCTTATGGTACCCCTGATACACAGTGCGCTAGGATTCAGGTCCAGTTATTATTTGGGCCCCAGGATTTTCAACAGATTGGATTGTACTGTGAGAAGTGTAAAGGGGGCAAAACAATTTAAAAGTTGTGTCAGGGAATGTTTACTTAGTGTGAGCAGGGAGGCTATATTCAATATTATTTTTGAAAGAGTTGTGTGAGATGATCCATGGATTTGTATTGTTTTGTTTTTTATATTTGATGTATTTTTCTCTCTTCTCTGTGTTTTCTATGAATGATTGATGTTACACCTTGACTGCTTAAATTCATTGCTGTGCTGGCTGACTGTTTGGCTGATGCTTTGTGGTATCGATTTTTCGATTTATTATGTTGTGACCATTATTCAGTTTATTGTATATTATTATTTGTTTCATTATAATTTTTCATCTTGAATATTTCTTTTCTTATGGTTTCAATCTATTTGATATTCTTGAATATTTCTATTTTTATTGTTTTGTTATTTGTCTTGCTATATTTCTAATTTACTTGTTTTATTGTTGTCGTTTACATCTTGAATACATCTTTTCTTATGGTTTCAATCTATTTGATATTCTTGAATATTTCTATTTTTTTATTTGTCTTGCTATATTTCTAATTTACTTGTTTTATTGTTGTCGTTTACATCTTGAATACATCTTTTCTTATGGTTTCAATCTATTTAATATTCTTGGCTATTTCTATTTTTTTTATGACTTAACTTGTTATATTTCTAATTTACTTATTGTATTATTGTTATTGATTATTTTTTCTATTGTATATTGTATTGAATTAGCTATCCTCGATACAGGTTTACACCTAGTGAGGTAGCGTTTTCCTGTTATTTATTTTTTGTAATGTTAATTAGTATAACTTATGTAAGCACGGATGATTGTAAAATGATTTCTAGTAAATAAAACTAGTAAATAAATTAAGTATGTCAATCTAATTACAGAAAAAATTGATAAAATGGTAAATAATTGTGGTTGGATTTTAGAGTTTGCTTCGGCTATGATCCCGCCATTGCCACTTTTTTTATACACTATTTTTTAATTTGTGCATAAAGAATTAAATAAATAAATAAATAAAGCTACATCTAGGAGACTTAAATTTTTGAAGACCTATTGGAAGAGCAATGAAATTCATTTCCTTGTGAGTCGTGGTTTAGAGTCCCATTGCATGTAATTTATTTTACGAAAAAGCAAGCTTTGCTTATTGTGAAAGATGTCGAATGTTTATTTGTGTTCCTTCCGAGATTTTCAATATTCATTTTAGAAATAAGATATGTTTTCACTTAAAATTATAAAAAAAAAAAAAATTAAATAAAATATTGATTGAAATAAAATGTCCAAGTCCGCCCCACGCTCTGTTTGGACATTGAAAAATATCATGCATTAGCCTCGTGGGGTTTGCCTGAAGTATTGACGCGGATGACAAAACGATTCACTCTTCTAAGGAACACGTTGTACAAACACGACACACTCTTACCTACATACATTTATTACTAACAAACCCACAATACAATATAGGCACATACTGATTTTTTTTATTTTCCTATAGGTTTATTCCTAAATGCTGACCAAATCACGGACGGACACTTAAGCTCTGATTTCCTAAGAAACCAATGCCTTATATTGTTGTACAATTAAACCCTATCCTGGCCAAAAAATTACACTAAAATGGTTTTTTTTGGAGTTAAGAAAGTTGGTTTAGGTACAGAATTAGGGTGTTTATTAAAGCTCTCATTGTCAATCTGCGCCATTTACTTAGTTAACAAAGAAACCTTTTCAGTGACGCACATTGAACACGATATATAGCGGCACCGCTCTTCTCGGAAATCATAGCTTCAGGGACTAAATAGTAAAAATATTACCACATATAATAATACGAATATGTAACAACTAATGACCAACAATTCATTACTGATGTTCGATTTTTAAATGGAGCAAACCACTACGGGCTTATGACCGTCTTCTACTGTTATTTCGAATGCTGGCATAGTGTGATCACTTTACATTTAACAATGTTCGCCTTTAGGTGGTAATTTTAAGTTTCCGAAACTCATAATCATGACATTTTTCATGACATCTCATGTACCTATTTCATGCAATTCCAAAACAATGAATGTATAATAATAGTTTCTTTCGAATCTAAATTTGTAGTTAACCCTTAACCTTTACTAAAAATAAATGTCTTTTTTGTTGAAAATACCTGCATGAAATTTGAAAGAGATCTATTTACATACTATACAGAGGTTAAAAGGCCAGTACTTTGATCTGTAGGTCAAAGTGATGCTGATGGCTGGACCGTGTCAGTATGGGGATCAACACTTCTTCATTGTGGTCCATGATGGTGCGATCTAGTTTTCGTCTTTTGATCAACACACGTACGGTATTTAAAAAATAGGGAAAAAACCGGTTTTGAAAATGATTTCAAGTCTGCATTGAATAACGGTAGAAGTAGATACCTATACCCTTCAACAATAATGTACGGTAAGTACAAAATGAGTTGATAGTGTTATTACTTGAGGGATAGAGAGAGAGTCTTAATTTTTTTTCGAAATTACATACCTACCGACAATCGCATACCACAAAGAATGATTTGTGACTGAGTTTAAAGTATAAGAAAAATCATAAGAAACATCAGTACTGAGAGAGTCTTAAAAATGATAAAAACGCTTATTAATAGATTATGACAGTAAAGTTAACGAATCGAACGTCTACTTTTAGACGAGATATTATTAGATAATATTAAAGATTTTTTTTTGTTTCACCATGTTTCATTTATTTTTGCCACTCCTCTATACAAACTATAACATTATGTAGATGTCTCCTGCAAGTAAAAGAAAAAAAGTGAAAATGAAACGTGTTATATAAAAATGAAATATGAATTCTTGGTCCTATACTATCGCAGTACCTCAAATAGGAGATATATTTTGACTATTACAGCTTTAGTAATCCTAAAGTTCGATTGATACCTAACCATCTTGCTTATAAAAATTCGTTAATCGCACGATTACGTAGGGCTCACTGATCAGTTTTTACTTCTTTATCTATAAAAAAAATATTTGATCCGCGTCTGTTATGTATGAAGATGACATTTCGTACAAAATTTTGTAAACAAACAAAATAGTAGCCTGGCAACGCGAGTGTTTACAACCCTGGATGTACTATGTCAGATTTGAATGATTTCGAGCTATTGATGAGAATAGTTACATAATTTTTAATGATTTATTTTCATGATTAAAATGATTACACAGTTGCACTTTCACAAATTTTTTAATGAATCTCGAGCGCTTTCGTCCGACTCACGCAGACATTGTCAAGAGACTAAACTAAAAATTATAAACTCAAAGAAAAGTATGTTACAATGATGGTGGGAGAGGATACTATAACTAACAGATGACAAGATATTATTGTTATTATTGTATACATATTTTTAGGCTAGATATTGTAGAAATTAACTAGTAGGTAACAATAGGATGGTTGACCGAAATTATGAATAGGCTGATAAAGTAATACATTAATTTAAAATAAATAAAAGTAAATAATCATTCATAAGACAATATTCTATGATAATAGAGGTGATGGTGCAGGGACTAGAATGTTAACAATAGAATCGCGATTTTTATGTATCTCGAGCGTTTCAAGACCTAATCTGCGATACCTGTGTTCTTCTGAGTGCAATACCCTCACATTGTTCATACTAAAGGAATGATTATGTTCAATTGTTGATTTATTCATTATGTTGATTTATTTTCTATCAAAATATAGTTAAGTCCTGATTTTTATTTCAGAAAATAAAAAGTTGCATTAAATCATAAGAAACCTTTATGTTTCAGCCAAAATGAACTAAATCATGTTTGGTCTCTTCAATTTTAATTATCTACCTTTTGCGTAAGAACAAAGCAGCATGGAGTTACAGTTAGTTTTTTGGGAAAATTTATAAGAATAATAGTATAAGAATTCCATAACGTTTATTATATCTACCGAATTTCATATTTTTGTATCTAATCAAAAAGTATTCTTTGAATTTTTTCTTAAAGATGTCATTATATTTCTAAAAAATGTAGTTGGTGCATAATAGTTGTAAGACCTCGAATGATTACGGGAATGCAATATTTACTTTATTTGTTTAAACCTTCTATTATTAAAATGATAAACCAAAACAAAATGGACCAAAATATGAAGGGAGCACATAATTGGACGGGAAAAAAGCGTATATTTACTACAGAAAGCGTTGTTGTACACTCGAAACCACTGTCAGTTGACATAAAATCCAACATGGCGGGTTAAACGCTACAGAGCTCACAATCAATCGATATGGGTAAATCTACCTCGACGACCGACCGACGGCTTGATCGCATAATTTTCTATCGCTGAGCCATTTTTTCCACTGATCAGAGTTTATAAAAATAAAGTAGGTAGTAAGTGTGCGAAATTTCATACTCCTCCGTCCACACAATTTTCGTATAAATGGTCACAAAGTTTTCCTTCACCTATTAATGATTCCACGACCACAACATGTCATTGTTTACCACAGGTGTGCATTGTTGAGAACAGGAACACAGAAGATTACGTGTGTAAAGCAACTAGAATAGATTAGGGAAAATCAATCTGCGTACAGTAGTACTTGCTTACTTAGTATTGTTTATCTTATCACTATGATTGAACATTTAATTACGATAGAAATCAATAATATTTTCATTGGATTAAAATGTATTATAGATTTTTGATTTGTATCTTATTATAATAATTTGCCATCCCAATAGTATAAAAGAGAAATTAGTTTTAAACTTGTTTCAGTGTCTAGAAGAAGTTTAGTCGATCATGGCTGCCAAAATCTGTGTTCTGTTGTTTGCGGTGCTCGCAGTGAGCAATGCCAAATTTATTGGTGAGCATTATTATTAGTTAAATACAATTCAAAACATATTTTTTATTGAATTAAATGTTTTGTAATATGATTTTTAAATGCGCAACATTGAGCAATATTATCTTTATAAAATAGTAGAGATGGAAAGAGTACGTATGTTTAAAATCAGCTCCTGTAGACAATTTGAATATTGCAAACGAATTTTTCGACAATGTAGAGTGCGAAAAGGTTGACTGCAAACGGGAACTTTTTAACCAAACAAAGACACTTATAAAAAAATATTAAAAGTGGACAGTTAATTTTCTTCCTACTCTACATTTGCGAAAATTCGTTTTGAGAACGGTTGATCCTAATCTAGACTTCGATACAGAGCAGAAGAAAGCAATGGTTCTTGTGAAGGAATTAACCATTAAATATCTAATTTAAAAGGTATTAATTGATATTAGATTCTAATTCAAAAAGTTTATTGGTCAGTAAAATTCTTGTATGTTCTTTTGACTGATATTCATCATTTCATGACTGTTTCCAGGCAATGATTACTTCTACAATAGCCGCATTGTCGGAGGTGACATCGCGCCGGCAGGCTTGGCTCCATTTGCCGTCTCCTTGAGGACTGGTCTCCTCATCAAGTCCCATTTTTGCGGCGCTTCCCTCATCTCTCCAAAATATGTCATCACAGCAGCTCATTGCATTGATGCAGTCTACAGCGGCGGATCTCTATCCAAGTAATTCATTTCAATGAATTTTCATACATATATAGGATTTCATGAAAGTTATTCGACAAGCAATATTGTTCGAATGGCAATTTTTCAACTCAATTGTTCGAAACAAAAAACATTTGTACGAGAACATACATAATTTTGATATCATGTTCCTCCTTCGCTTTCACACCATATATTTGTTTCTTAAAAAAAAAACTTACAAATGTGTCCTCGTACAACTGTTTTTCGGATTATGTAATAATTATTGTTGATTCGGATGCGGGATGAAGTTTGTAATAAAAATAATTCCTCTATAGTTGTGCAACTTTAAAAAAATCCAAGAGATGGCGGTGTAGTAGGAAATAAGTCACATATGAAAAACGTAACGTTATTGTAATGTATATGTTGTTAGAAAAATAAATTTTGTCGAATTATTATGGTAAGATTACACTTTTAACAAAATAAATATTAAGTAATAGGGTACAATCCAATGAATTTTTTTATGTTTATTTATTATTAATATAGTGATTAGTATACAAATAGGGGTGAGAAATTTGAATAAAATTTACGTAAGAATGTCTACTTAACATACAATAAACCCACTTATTTAAATGTTAACCTCACAATTATTAGTTTTATTTACATATGAAACAGTTTTATTTGTGAAATTGAGATGAATAATGCGGACAATGGTCAAAGGTTAATTTGTTGATCTCCAGGTCAGTGTGAGGCTGGTGGCTGGACCATGTTACAAGGGGATCACCTCCTATTGATCGTCGTGATCTAGATTTCGTCTTTTGACCAACACGCGCGAGATTTAATAGGATAGGGAGAAAACCTGTTTTTATATTATGACATGTTTGTGATTAGGTACTTAATATTTAAAAATATAATGTAAAATATGCTGATATTATAGAATATCATCACATTTCAAAATTATAATCACAGATTTTAAAAAGTTCCATTCTAAATTAAAAAAAAAAACATAATTTCGAACGTCAAACTTCGTAGTTCCGAATTGGTCCAAATAGATAGCTCCGAAGGTGTCAGTTAACCCGGCTTAACTTTTTGCCCGAGTTTGATGCCCCTGTCCAATCTATGACAGAATGCTCCGTCCGGTTAGAGATTTAAGGAAAAAAAATATTTTGATCCGATCAGCAATAAGCCCAGCATCACTTGATTGGAATTATCCTGAGGAATAACTGTTTACACAAATTTTCTTGGCATAACTGTTAACCTCGAAGACAAGGGCTTAACTGCAGGGCTTTAAAATTGATAGGTTCTACTTGAAAGGCAACAAGAACTCTCTTGAGCAGACTTTTTTAGACACCATGTTCACATCTCGCAGTTATACTTCAAAGAAGCGAGAATTTTATGGGATTATAATAATATGTGCAAGAAAACTGTCTTTACACAATGTTGAGCCAATTCAACCTTAACATTTTGATGCTATAGCTTTACACTAATAATGTTGGAATTTTTAATGATAAATTTAGACTCTAATGTTGTTTCGAAAGCTGGCTAAGTGCGATCACTTAAAGGTCTATATCAAAACATACTGAAAAATCCCGTGCCCCGGTAGGGTTTGAACGTACGAGCCTGTAGTGTCGTGACGAGGCGCTATAACCTCCAGGCCACCTGCTACAAGTACGAAACTAACAAGTACTCGGTTGGATAAGAATTTTAATGGTGGGACATATGTATATCGGATTTCATAAAACCTTTTAGCAACCATATCAACCATATTTTCTCGAATGGTTCTATTAGGAGTAAAAAACTGAGCATGATTTTTACATTCTTCTAGCCGGTTGGAGGTTCTCTCCGGAACTCAAACCCAAAACAGCGGCGGAGTCAAGTCCTCAGTAAGAACCAACTTCACTCATCCCGCTTGGGATACCAGAATGATCAAGAACGATATTGGTATCCTCGAGTTGACCAATGCTTTGACCCTGAATGCCCAAACACAGCCCATCCCCATTGGCAGGGAGTACATCGGAGGAGGAGTACTATTGACCGGTGTTGGCTGGGGATTGACCAGTGTAAGACTTTTTTTTAAATCTAATTGGTAATTGATTGATTGCTTGAATAATATGATTTTCAAAACATTGATCCCATATACATATGTAAAAAGGCGAGTACGTACTTTTGTGCTGAAGTTTTCGCGTCAAAATCAAGTCGGAAGATTTTCGAAATTGTGTGCCCTTATTTGCTTATTATGTTGATAAAATTTTTTTTTTGTGAAATTTAAATTTTAAGAATACGAAAAACCCATAAAATCTAATTCTTGTAATTTCTGTATCCTACATATTTTTTTGGTTATTTTGAAATAAGTTTTTGCATATATGGTCGAATTCAATTATTATTAAATTTGATTTGGAAGCTTATTTTTAATCATTTATTTTGTAAATATTTTAAATTACTTGTAAATAATGCTGTGATTCACAACTTATTTGGAGACAGCAAACGAACAAGCATAGCTCGTCTAATTTCAAATCGTCCTTTAATCCAGAAGCTATCTTGGAAAAAGTTAACTACATAGTTGAAAAATAAATTTGATAAAGTTGTGAATATTTAAGTAGGTACTCTTCAAATTTATGTTAGACAAAGTAAGGCCTCAAACCGCCAAAAACTAGTTGATTTTTTAGTATAAGATAACATACCCTGTAATTTTCATAGATGTAGCTTCTTCATTTTTATTAATATGAGGGGTAGTCCGTCATGAACAGCTTAAAGGTAGTGCCGGACATCAAAATTTGATATGTGGTACAACATAATCATTACATGGGGAAAGTTGCAAAGATTAGATCCTGGTGTAGGTAACCTTTGAAAGTTCACTTTTGAATATATACTTCCCCGATTCAACAAATAACATTACGAGTACAAAGGTTTGATGTATGATTCTTTACTTCCAGTATCCAGGAATCGGCACATCCAACCAATTGAAGTATTTGGACACCCCATCTTTGAGCCACGAAGGTTGCATTGAATTGAGGGATGAGTTTGCAGACAGTGTACCCAATTACCCACCCATCTCAGAAGGAGAACTCTGCACCATGCACTCAGTTGGACAGGCTATGTGCCAGGTACGATTCTTAGTTTATCTTGTAAGTAAAAACTCAGAAATAGGCAACATTTTTTTTACTGAAGTTTACAAAATTGTTTCATAAAACCTTTAACAAGTTTAAATGACTGAATGACAGCATGTTTGAAAAACTGTGCTAACCTATAATATGTATATGTCGTATAAAAAATGTATAAATATAAAAAAATAAGGAGAGGAAAGGGCAATCTAGAAATATGAAAAAAAGAAAAAAAAAGACTAAAATAATTATGTCATTTTGATGGGTATTCACGAAATAGTTTCGTTCGTAATTACTTAAGGGGCATTACGCCCGATTCTGTTTGAATTTAAGTGCGCACTAACTAATATAAGAACGTTCCAATTTTAGTCAGTGCACATCGGTATTCTATAAAAATTAAGAGCGTTCTTAATGTGACTAATATTGAAATTAGTTCATTTTGGTATTCTACAACACTATTTAAATCGATTTTAGTGCGTTCTTATGTCAAAACGTTCTTAATTTTAGTGCACACCTAATTGTATGCGACTTAAAATATATCTGATGATATTTTTATAATAAAAGTATTATTTTAACCTAATAAGTTTAAAAAAAGTGTTAAATATCTTTATTAAGGTAAATAAAATCATAAAATTGATTATTTGCGCGTGTTTCATTATGCCGAAATCGAAAATTGGAGGTTAGATCAAAATCACTACTTTCATAAAATACTCTTGCGTATATTACAACACGAGATTTGCACTAAAAATAATTATACTTATTTATTTCAAAAGGAAATCTAAGAGTTGGTCTGATAAAAAGGCTAATTTGATATGCCTCTAACCCATTTGGTCACTGCTTTGACACTCGTATTATTTTTAATAAACAAACATGACCAATATCGCGCATGCGCGATATAGACCATAGACAATTATAATTCATATTTTTGTTTATGGTGAACTAATTTAAGCCATTTTAGTTTTTAGAACACATCGCTTTATAGAATACGAATTTTAATCCATATGACCTTAATTCTTAAATTTTGGAACGTTCTTATTTTAGGTCGAACAAATCCAGAATAGGGGGTATTATCCCACTAAAATAATCTTATTTAGATAAATGAGGCCAATTCAATTATTATTGAGATCAATGTTCCCATTTTTCCGAAAAATATGTTTCTATAAATAATATTGAATATTTTGAGTCATGGATCGAGAAAAATTCGAGAAACATTCCAGATAAAAGAAAATTACTTAAACAGCACCCTGAACAGCTGAACTATTTAATTTAATTAATTAGTTCATTCTAAAATAAAACACAAAATTTCAGTTTCGTATATGTTAAGGACTCGCAGAATCATTCAGTAAAATCGATTAAGTAAAAGTGCAAAAACGGGTGTGTAGGTGCGAAGCACTCTTAAGTCTCGAATATTTAAAAATACTGAACTCTGAAAAATGTGGTATGGTATTATTGAATGGTTGGTAGACTAGCGGTTACGACGCCGGCTTATGTACTGTTTCATTTGGAGGTCGTGGATTCGATCCCAGGTGCCGACCATCTTTCACTTTCACGACACAAGCTTTAAGTAGCTTGTGTCGTGAAGTAAAGAAAAAATTTCAAACTAAAAGTATATTTCTATATTTATCTCCTTTAAGGGTATAAAAGATTTTCAGCTTTTTTTTTTAAATCTCTGTAGGTACTCAAATTGACTTATTTACAATTTCAAATTGCAGGGTGACTCTGGAAGCGCTCTTTTCGACTCGAACAAGCAAATCGTAGGAATCGTCTCCTGGGGACTACCATGCGCCAGAGGAGCCCCTGATGTCTTCGCCAGGGTTTCCTACTTCTTGGACTGGATTGACTCCACCGTTGATCTGGAATAAACGTACAACGATAAATGATTCAAACAACTCAGAAAATACTCAAAAAACTTGATTAGATGATAACAAAAACCGTATGAAATGATTGATTATTACTTCCATAATGATTTCAATAAACGACCTCTTTTGATATAAATTTGGTGCATTATTTGAAAAACTTGGAAATCCTCGACTTTTCCACCAAGACTAAGGCTGACTGCCCACGGCAGCGAAGCATATAATATGCAGCGCGTAGCTACTCCCATGTTGCTGGTTGGTGTAAGATTGCTTGCAGCTGCACATACAACACAATGAGACTGTGCAGTAGTGCAAATGCTGCAAGGCGTAGTTTGCCGCGTCGCGTACGCCGTAGACCAACGGTCGTCACACTTTTCTGTTCAAGTGCCACATAGGACAATGTGATATATCACAGCGGGCCTGTGTGGTGTATGGCCTGTGCCAAGTCTGCCTCGGGCCGCAGATGACGACCACGGCCGTAGACAGTCAGCCTAATGCGATGGGTTTCTAGGGAACGGCCCGTCTTTCAAAATTATATGACAATGTTTTTTGTTACTACGGAAACAATATTGACAATGTTCTCAACTGACATATTCATCGCTGTTTATAGTAGCGGCGTATCTGTAGGAAAACAGACCATAAGTGTCGCATCTTAATGCGTGCATTCTGCCAGTGTTGTTATATGGATGTGAATCCTGACATCTAACAAATGCTCAACAGAAGAAGATCCTTAGTGTTGAGAACAGATATTTGGGACAGGTTTTGGAGATTAGGTGGTACCACTATGTCCCAAATGAGACCGTAAGCGCCAAAACAGCCAATCACTTCAATAATCCAGAATCGCAGATTGAGCTGGATTGGTCATGTTCTCCGCATGTCCCCCGAGAGTCTTGAATATGCAAGTCTTTTATACAATCCGAATTGGACAAGAAGACGAGGCAGGCCAAAATTAGCAATCAAGCGGGCATTCACTGCGGTCCTATGAGAGACTGGACTAAGCTGGGATGAAGCTGTGAAAGACTGAAATTATTTGAAATTTGCTGATTTACTTTTATGACTCTAGCTTAATGTGCTATTACACCAAGCGAACATAGAGGCGAATCTAGAAACAGAACATAATTTCTTTTATGGTTGATATTGGACTCTATGGAAACAACAACAAGCAAGAATCTATTATCTATATTCGTTTGGTTTAAATGCATCCTTCGAATCAAATTTTTACTTCAATGTAAAAATTATCCTTGAGAAAATATTATGCTACTCAGCTTATGTTATAATTTTTAACCAAAGGTGCACCGACCTCAATAGTCAAGTTTAGTGTTATGGGTGCCAATTTCAGATTTAGAGGTGCTGGGTTCGATTATCGGCCATGTCAGAATTATTTTAAGCGTTCACTTCAACTTTTTTACTCGGGATTAGCCTCGACGGGACCGGTTGCCAAAATAAAAACTGTCTAAATAAGTTCCGCTGGTTATACTGACTCCTTTGTATATAGATGTGTAAATTTGATATAAACAATTTAAAATGATAGAAGCAAGTTGTTAACGTAAAGTGAACACACTAAGCTAGCCTTCGAAATAACAATAGAAGACGGTCGTAAGCCCGTAGTGGTTTGTTCCATTTAAAAATCGAACATTAGTAATGAATTGTTAGAGTCATTAGTTGTTATTTTTTCTTTAAGATCTAGTCCTGAAAAGGTTACAAGAATCTAAACATAATTAGAACGTTGTGCACCAACAAAGCCAATAGGCAATAAATATGAGACATTAACAAAAATGGATATAGTCATATCCTGGCGCCAAATACATGACAGCAGTCGCAGTCTTTAAATTTGGTTGCTCTCTTGTTCTCAACAATTTCCAACTTTTATCTCTATTTTTCATTTTATTATTAAATTTCTACTTGTTGCATACATCAGATTTTTCGACATGTTGAACATGTTGAGAATTCTCATGATTAGAAGTTTCGGAGACAAACATTACCACCTAATGGCGAACGTTGTTAACGTAAAGTGATCACACTAAGCCAGCCTTCGAAATAACAATAGAAGACGGTCGTAAGCCCGTAGTGGTTTGTTCCATTTAAAAATCGAACATTAGTAATGAATTGTTAGAGTCATTAGTTGTTATTTTTTCTTTAAGATCTAGTCCTGAAAAGGTTACAAGAATCTAAACATAATTAGAACGTTGTGCACCAACAAAGCCAATAGGCAATAAATATGAGACATTAACAAAAATGGATATAGTCATATCCTGGCGCCAAATACATGACAGCAGTTGCAGTCTTTAAATTTGGTTGCTCTCTTGTTCTCAACAATTTCCAACTTTTATCTCTATTTTTCATTTTATTATTAAATTTCTACTTGTTGCATACATCAGATTTTTCGACATGTTGAACATGTTGAGAATTCTCATGATTAGAAGTTTCGGAGACAAACATTACCACCTAATGGCGAACGTTGTTAACGTAAAGTGATCACACTAAGCCAGCCTTCGAAATAACAATAGAAGACGGTCGTAAGCCCGTAGTGGTTTGTTCCATTTAAAAATCGAACATTAGTAATGAATTGTTAGAGTCATTAGTTGTTATTTTTTCTGATAGAAGCAGTCCAAATAATAAAACAAATATATTTTAATCCTAAAAATCTGTGTAAAAATTCCTATGAAAGTAGATCCATTTGTAAAAGAAAATAAGAAAAGAGCTTAGGTAGATATTATCATTCCAAAATATTGTTCCCTTGTTGCTAAAACAATCACTAATCATGGATAGTTTGATATACATTTAACATTTAGGTAATACTACTTATCCTCTGTCAAAAACACTTTCCTCTCCCTTTGAGAAAAAAAAATCATCGATTTGCCAAAACAAGGAACAAATTTGAATGTTCGAGTAGGTACCAATAGTGAATACGACAATAATAGAAGGGCCTTCTGTGCTTCTATTATTATTTTGTATTATTGAGTCGCTGGATCTAAAATATTAGAAAGCAGATGGTACTGATAGCGCTACAAGTATTTACTCGAAACTTCTCAAATCTGGCACGTCCATTTGTGTTAACCCTTGTCAAACCATAAGGAAGAGTCAAAGGGGTTGGTTGGAGGGTCCGGCAACGGCTTATCTCCCCCCCTCGAGCCTTAAATCTTATTTGACAAGCGGACCTGTGGAGGGATTTTGGGTCAGAGAAAGACACAAACATTCTATGGGTATTTTCTAAACAAACATTGTTAGAAATTATTGGGATTCGAACTATATCTATTAATAATATTATGTTCCTATTCTGTACTTGGTGCTTTAGTTAGAGTGTTATTTCAATCGAATCTATTTTATGTGCTTGAAATTGTAAGTTATGTAAACTAGAAAAAGGAAGCAATTTTGATAATAGATATGACAAAAATAAATAAATGTTCTCTATTTTGACCTTTTGGTTGATGATTGTTCACTTTTTCAAAATAATTTTTTCTTTCAATTTTTGGAAATATCGTTTAACGTTCCCTTAATTTTGTCATAATTAAGCCACTGCTTGATTGACTAACTTAAGAATTCTCATTTAAAAAAAGTGTAAATTTAAGAATAGGTAATGGGCTTAAGTAGATTAATAAATGGTGAGGAGTTCGTAGCCCAGTAGTTCAGTCGACGGAAGGTCATGGCTTGGAATTCCCGCTACCACTTATTTAACACCAGCTTTGTCGTAAGTGTATTTGTGTTCACTTAGGTGAGCCCAGATTCATTTAAAAAATCAACTATTTTCTATAAAAAGGTGTTAGAACAGCCGGCGAAAGTAATAATTTTTTTCCTATCAGTCCAGAACAGAAATTTCAAACGAAAAACACATACAACACACAAAAAAATCTGGGGGCCTAAACAAAATGCAGTTGGCGATCGACTACAAACGAATTCTTCGACAATGTAGAGTAGGAAGAAAATTAGCTGTCCACTTTTTATAATTTTATATCAGTGTCATTGCTTAGTTCAAAAAATTGTTTACTTGTTCCAGTGGACAGATAATTTTTTCGCACTATACATTGGCGAAATCTTCGTTTGTAGTCGAACGCCAGTTTGAATTTGTCTATGGGGGCTGACCTATTTGGAAATCTAACCCGAGACCTCCCGATTTTGAGTCAGTCACCTAAAATTACTAGGTGCATAGACTACGGAAATTGTTCAAGAACGGATGGTGGATCTATCTGTTTTTTCCACAAGATTTTTTGTCTCTTAAAATAATAATTGGTAACTTGATGGAACTTTAAAAAGGAAATTTAAGTAAGTTGGTTTTGTGAGGGTGATATAGTACGTATTCATTAAAATAATCATTACTACACACCTACCTAAGTATGTAGGTTTGGAATAGAAGTTTCTTATGACCACTGAGCATTTTCACCCCCACGAATATCTCTCGGGAGACACCCCATTCAACCCTAACTGTCCAATCGATATCTGACCACCACGCCGCACCATTGGTGGAGATATATAATTGGGGATAGTTGTTTATTTTATTTCCTAAATCGTGAGTAGTAAGACTGAAATTTCGTATCGCATTGAGGCATTTTAGCTAATAGAATGTGAATATCGTTTGAACTTATACATTAATAATAGCATTTTGTTTGAAAGATCCAAACATTATCTAGTCTTAGAAGTTCTTACTATATTTTTAGGATCTCTCGATCGGTTGGGGACGTAGAAAAGTTGAATTTCGCGAACGAATTTTTTGACAATGTAGAGTAGGAAGAAAATTAACTGCCAACTTTTTATATTTTTATATAAGTGGCTTTGTTTGGTTTAAATTATTGTTTATATTTTGTTCTAGTGGACAGTTAATTTTTATCGCTCTAAACATTGACAAAAAATTCAAATTGCCTACGGGGCAGAACACTACGACAGTTTTCACTTCGAGTTTCACCTCAATGCTGTTATACTATCATAGCTGGAACGGGGCTGATTGACTAGCATAGAATGCTGGCTACACCTCGTGACTCTTTAATACGTCATAGGAGAGCGTTATTTAACTTTTCTTCTTCTTTTTTTCTTCCTCTTTGATTAGGCCTGCTGGCCTGTTGTTTCTGCTACATTGTCCTCTTATAAGCATCGTATCACTTGCGCCGCGAACATGTGACATTGCATCAATTTAATAGAAAGTTATATTATATTATAAGGTGTACACGTGAGTTGAAAAATCGAACGCGAGCGGAACACGTGCATCCTTTTGATAAAATTGATATAACGATACACGTTCGCGGCGCAAGTGAGTACCTAGCTTTAGGAAGCTGAGTGCCAACTGTCCCTCCAACGTTTAGGTGGTCGTCCTGGAGGGCTGCTTCTTTGTGATATGTTGTCTCGGGTGATTTTTGCGGCTCATGTTACTTAACTCGGCTGCGAACTTCGGAGATGAAAACCCTCCGATCTATAACTGGAAACACGCTGCGTGACCGTGTTAGAAATGTTGATATCCGGAGCACGTGTAAGACGGAAGACATAGTGAGGTGGGGACGACAACGAAGGCGATACTGGAATGAACATGTAAACAGAATGTCAGAAGACAGACTTCCACGTATCGCCCTCCAAGGAAACCCCGAAGGACGCAGACTCCCAGGCAGACCCCCAAAGAGATGGAGAGACAGCTGGCAGTCGACATCACAGGAGGAACAGGCGGCGGCACAAACAGATCTCCAGGATCTATAGAAAGAAGAAGAAGAATGTTACTTAACTAATTAAAAAAATTTTTTTTTGTAGAAGGAATCACCATGGGCTCAACTAAAATGAATAACTCTTTTAAAATCTTGTACATAAAGCAAATTTGTGTCGCGAAATATGAAATGGTCGTTACCGGAGTTCGATTCCATGACCTTCATGACACTATAGGGTTCTATAGGATCACCCTCTTCCAGTTTCGGTTGGTTAAAAGGTTGGAAGGGCTAAAAAAGAAAATAAGAAAGAAAAACAATTATATCAGCATGACTTGCTGTCCTATTGCGTCCAGAAGGCTGTGCAAAAAGAGAATAGAAAAATAGGGGGTGTCAGTTCGGACGACAGGACAGGCGAGGCGTCCTCCGTGTTAAACGGACCGAGTGCACCCAACTACCTGCTGCAGGAACAGTGCAGCGTGCACGTTCTAGGGAGGGTGACTACATTTCTTCAACAGCCCCTTTGACTAATAAAGTGAAATGCACTGACGTACAAAACACAGTGGCGTATTATCTATAAATAATATGCACGTATATATCATATAAGTTGTCGACAAATTTATTTGTTCATTCCATCAATTTTTTTCTTGTATTTTATTTCTTATCGTATTTTAAAAACAATTAAAAAATAATTATTACAAAATTGCAATGAACTCATCAGGGTTATTTACGAAAACGCTGAAGTTTAGAACTAATCAGATATTTGATACTTAAGGATCCGTTTTTTTTTTAATTTTACTTAGTGATTTGTGAGTTCTTAACAATGGAAACTCAAATTTATGTTTTAAATGAACTTTGATAAAATATAGTAGGTACTTATATAAGTATAAGTATTTTTTTTCAATATTTCTCAACTTTTTCTCTATAGGTACCTACTTTTAAAAATGTGTGATGAGGAAATATGTGAAGATTAATAATTTTAATAATAATTGGGATTCGTCTCTTTTAACTAAATATTTTTTTTAGTGTATATAGGGGAAATCCGCCATGGACGCACCTAAGGTAGCGCCGGTTTTCTACCGTCTAAAATTACTAAAAAATTCTGCTTTTGCAGTTCGGTTAACCCGGAACTGCAAAATTTGTCTTATTTATTAATAATATTCAGTCTTTGATCCATCTCTTTTATTTTTATTATACCCTCGACAAAGTTCTCTATGGACGTCTAATCATTTGGCGATTTTAGCAATCATTGTTTCGTTGAGGTATTGTTTCAGGAGTCAGCTCCTCCCTTTCATGTTCCCATCTTGTGCATTCGAACAAGGTATGCCAGGCATCGTCCTTCTCAGATGAGTAGTAGGTACCTACTTACATACCTCTGTTGGGCTTTTTGTAGTATATCTTCTTCTTCAAGTGCCATGTCAGGTCTTCCCGACGTCAGCTACCACTATTGCGTAGGCTTCTCTGTCCTTTGGGGCTAGTACGGGTTTTATCAAAAGCTAATTGCAGGACATCTGTCGTCTAACCACACCTCGACTTCCATCTATGATCCTTTCCTATTTTCATTTTATTATGGTATAATGTCCCTTGAAAATTAAGTTTTATTCGAACAGAAATTTTTCGTGAATTTAATGAAATTTTTCGTTTCGAATTTAATTCAAAGTTCAAATTTAATTTAATTTAAGAATTTAATTCAGTATTCAAAAAAGTCTTATCACGCTCATCTGTCTTGTAACTACTTACTGGAAGATAGTCAAATTTGAAAATCGCCAAGTTCTTGCAATCACATTAATGTAACATTTTCAATCCTTAAATATTATTTTGGTTTTTGAATATATTATTTTGTCTAATGTCCGTTTCATAGGTGTTTTAGAGATCGGCTATGGTTACCCTGCTAGCGGGATAATATATGGTCGGACCCTCGTTCTATTCGACCCAGCAACGCCTGAGCAGCGAGCACCTGTTGTACGGCGCGTGATATGAATACCGAGCGTTTGGGGCTAGCGATTGATCAAACTCCGCACCCCAAGAAATGTTTTTATGGTGTCCTGCTATGGAATAAAATCGATAGATAGTAAACTCAAACACTTACCAAGTATTACTCACACAAAACGTTGTATAGCGGTTTATTAGATTTTGTATTCCTCTAAAAGGTTATGTTAACTCTAGGTTAGTAATAACTAATTACTTATAGTTATTTTCTGATGAAGGTGTCTCCTGCAACCACATTATATGAAAATGAAACGTTGCGTTGGACACATAATCGCCAAACTGATCGTAGAAAAATAGTTTTAAAGTCTATAGTAAAATTCTAAAAGTACGAACTGTGAACCGGCTGGAAGCATTCGAGATGTGGGTCCACAGAAGAATGGTTCGTATGCCGTGGACAGATTTGGTTAGTAATTCAGAGGTACTGAGTAAAGTTGCTGCTTTAAAGTCAGCAAGATTTCATATCCGGGGCATATTATGCGTGGGGAAATGTATGAAATCCTCCAACTTATTTTGATGAGAATGATAGATGGATACCGTGGGCCTGGTAGAAGGCAGATCTCTTGGTGGCGCAATGTGCGTGATTGTACCGGAATAGGGCGAGTGAAGGAGCTGTTCCGAGAAGCAAGAGATGGAGAGGCCTTTAAAGAATTGATTGCCAAAGTCGGGGAAACCAAGAGGACACAAGAAGAAAAAGACGAAGGAAAATTCTGGTTCTGATTTCTAGTTTCTATACTATAGGTACCTCAAATAGGAGAAATATTTTGACTATTGCAGCTTTAGTAATCCTAAAGTTCGATTGATACCTAAATGTTCAAAGATGAAAAGCAAACAGAAAATTTCACTAAATTATAAAACAATTAAAATTTGCATATCATAATTTTGAAACAATTCAAAAACGTATTTATGTCCAATGAATTTTATGAAATTCACGTGACAGATATACGGAAGTTGTCATACGTAATAAAAATATACAAAAATGACGGATTAAAAAAAAACCCTTCAATTTGGCATCAATCAAAACAGTGGTTGCCCTGAAAGGACAATAATGCTTACAAAAAATGCTGGTATATTGGTGATATTTTAAGCAAACATCGAGAGCCCTATGCATAGTAGTGGTCCGCTATAATAGCTGAAGGCAATTCGGGCACTTCTTGCAATTTTTTCCATGCTACATAGTCTATGCAGACAGACAGGGAGTCATTACAGTTCATCACCGGAGGAGATGGAAAACTAGATGCAGATCTTTGCTGCAAACTAATCCGTAGGATTGAGACTGCAGAAGAAGATCAGAAATGAAAATAAATTGGCACCTTTTAAATTAACAATTATCACGATTAAAACGAATAAAATATATCTTATATTATATAACTAAGGGATGCATCCCTTATAAAATCGTCCTTCGTTTCTATTTAAAGTGACCCTTAATCACAGCTACCCTTCACAGAGCCAGAGCCTAGGATATAATATTTGAGTACCTATACCGGGGCTATGTACCTCTCATCTGACCCATTCGCTAAGTAAGCCTAATCTTCCATCCAACGGACAACCCTCCCCATACACAAATCATATTAATTAAACGAAAAGGGACTCTGTACTATTTGCATCAATTTATTTTAATATTAATAATAATTATATTTGGTGGAACAGCTTTATACTTTTGGGTCACTGATGGTGAATCTATTTAACAAGCCTGTGACATTATTATACGAATAAAATTTATTTAGTTGATTTCCGGATTAATTTTAAAGAATTTCAATCACATAAGTCTGGTTCAAATTCTCCAGATCAGAAATAGTCACACTGACTCGCATGAGATTTAATCACCACAGACTGGATAGTCGTCTATTTAAAATAAATTTAGCCTCGTCTCCACTCTGTGAGTGCGAACTCGATATGGAGACATTAGACCACGTCTTCCTCGGTTGCCCAATAAGAGATTCATATGAACTTTATTACGAAATCGATGAAATTCAGTTCCCCATTAATATGTCTTGTCTGTTACACTCTGAAAAGCTTTCTGTCTACAAAAAAATTTTAAAATCAGTAAAACAGAATTACATAATTATATAAACAGTAGGTATGTGTGTGTGCGTGTATGTATATATTTTTATATAAATGCGAGAATGTATGTATGTAAGGGCGTGATTGTAAGTATGTAAGGCCGTGTGTGAATGTAAAAATAGTAAGTCTTTATATAAAATAATAGAAAAATAATAAAATAAAGCGTAATATTTTTGTTTTGCAAAACATCAAATATTTGAAACTGGCACAAATCGTCCCTAAAGGGATGGGATGCCATAACCATAATAATAATAATAAATCGACGAATGGAGTTATTCCTAAGTCTCTTAAAGACAATCTAGGGAAACTTGGCATCTGTTGTGGTCTCAGATATGCCATCCAAAAGGCAGTTCTGTTGTCCTCATGTAGGATGTTAAGAAGGTTCCTTTCTCTGTAGATCGAAGATCTCTCATGATTACATTACATCGTGATGTATCATGAGAGATAATACCGATATTTTTATATTTAGTATATAGCATTGTATTTAATTTTAATTTATTTTTATTAAATTTTTTTTACAATGATGTATACTTCATATGATATATTGTGATTTAATGAATAAATGATTTGAAATAATAATAATAATCACATAAGTCAAATATTTTCAACTATCTACAAGAAAAATTTTCAATTAGGTAGGTATCTAATCACTGGAGTAAATTTTTTTTAATATATATTTAGTATATGACTCGTGTAATTAATATGGTTGCCTTTTCTAATCTAATTGATTTTTCAGATAAATTTGAAAAAAGTCTACATATTCGAATCCCGCCTAATAGCAAGTACTCATGTTTGTAGGTACGTTTTTTTCTTTATTTAGAAGATTTTTTTGAGTAAGCACATAACAAATAGGTAGGTAAATCAAAAGATGGGCAAAATTGTGGATGACAAAACGAATAATGATCATTAAGAAATTTTAATGGTTCAATTGCGCATCTTGCGCAATGTTTATGAAGATTGGGAGCTCTTGTTGCCTCCCTTTGTCCCTAAATAGGGTTTAAAGGAAGAAAGTAATTATGTATGTTCATATTTTCTTGATATGTTATTTATCTTCTATTGGATTACATAATGATTATGTAACAAATTTGTAATGCTTTTTTTCAGCTATTATGAAAAGCTTTAACATCCATTATTAAAATTCCCGATGTATTTATGGAAATATCTAAATAATTTTACCAGAATTTCTTCGTATTTCATCAAAATAAAAAGACACAAATGTAATGTAGGTTATGTACATATACATACAGTTTGTGAGTAATCTGATACCATGGTTTAAGTGTTTGGCAAAATTTTGTTTATGAATACAGCCATTCAGAGCTGAGATAAGATTGAATATCCTCCGAAATTGTTTGTGGATTTGGTAAATAAATAGCTTATTTCTTATTGTATAAAAATAGTTGAATATTTTTCTTATGTAAAATAGTAGTATATGTTCCGTTTATTCGCAATGATTGCAGAACCAATTATATAAACAAGTGTTCGACTAGTGCTTTAAATTCAACCGTAACTAATTGTCAAAGACTGAGCGAGCGCTATTTCAAAATTTTCTTTAAAAAAACAATGAGATGGATACGTCAAATTTGAAATGTTGATATGTACCTAAAAAGTTTTTTCTATTACTGTTAAAGACAAACAATATTTATCTATTCTCAATTTGACCACAGATAAACATTAGAATACACACGCCTGTGTTAATGTCAAATACATCGAAGCGTGTGTTAGTATCAAATACATAAGATTAATGCAGTGTTTGTATTTTTTTTTATTGTATTGTACATAATACCGTTTTCAAAATATAATGAAATACGTAGCGCGTATGGTTAAATAATTTATCACTAGATATAGGTAAATATGTGAGCTGCCACAGAATGGAAAGATGTTGGAAAAATATCGGAACAACCAAATCGTCGAGTCTCAAACATAAGCGCAAAGCTTAACAGTATAATAATATAAGAAGGATTGCATTTCTCACTCAGTTATGCAAACATTCGTCTTTGAAGTGGTCTCTCTCCTCTCCTCCAAGTCTTGGCTTTCTGACGGCAGCTGGTGGAGGCGATGGCTGCCGATGTTTGCTCTCCACTCGCTCAAATAGGAAATATCCATGGGGATATAAGGTAACGTGGAAAGGGGGCCTTTCTAAGAATATGGTTCATTTCGGAATGATTTTAATATGGCAAGCTTTGGTAATTCCTTGATAGGCCTTCACAGTTTTCATAATCATACATATTTAAATCTTGATCCAACTGAATGAGTTTAATTAACAATCTCTTGGGATAATCATTTTGATCAAAAAACTTTCTATTTTTTTCGCAGGATTAAAAGAAATATTAGATGCAAACTTTACATACCCAATAATGTTCCATTTTAATCGTCCTTTATGTGTCTGGATTACTATGGGATTTGAATGGTTTTATTGTCTTCTGTTTCGATGTCTATCTTAATATGATCACTCTATGTTCTAATGAACTTCTTAATACAAAAACCTTCTCAATACGGAAGGTCTAGACTAGATAGAGCCCATCTGAGAAGGTCGAGATTTTATAATCACAAGGCCAAACTATCAATAACCAAACATCAAGTTTAAGTTCTTTTGAACTTTTTTTAACATGAACGGTGAAGCAAGGATACTTTAAGATTGTGAATGAGTATCTGGTTTGCGAAAAGTAGTATACTGAGCAAATACAGTAGAAGTGGAAATATAACATGCAATTAAATATGTATTAGTTTATGAATTAAATTTTCTGTTATTTTAATTATATTTTGATTTTTCGAGTCTTCTTTACTGAACAAATAAGAAGAAATTGAAAATTCGTAATGAGATACGGATATACCTACCTAATGTAGGTAAGCGAAACACAACAGGGGTATCTACCCACAAACATCTTAGATAAGTAAAAAGGGTCGTTTATTTAATATAAAAGGTAACGTATTTAGGGGGTAGGGGGAGGTTTGGGTCGAGTGGCAAGTGTACACCCCCGGTATGTAGATTGGAAAACCTTTTCCTCAGATCATGAGACCTACCTGACCCATCCCCCCTCCGACCTATCTACTCCACCAAGTTCCCTTTGGTCTGGTCGCCACCGCCTGGCCATTGTGCTTTTCTGACAAGAGGTTTATTTAGCGGAAAGGTTTCGAGTACCCCGGGTGGACCCAACAGGGTGGGAAGGTATTGGTCGAATTCTGAGAGAATCCTTTTTTTTATGTAGGAATGTATCCAGTAGCTGCGAACAAACGCTGAAAAGGGGTGGATGTGTTTGAGAAACATTGGTGGTTTGAGTCAGAAAGGCTTTTCAGTAATGTCTACTTTGTATAACGAAATACCTGGGTTGATTTTTTGACTTTTATTACCAAAATATTTCAGAAATTTGGAATATCAAATTGTAAGCAATGTTCAACGCGTTCTAGATTGAACCAAGTAAATTTATATTATTTACATTACTTATATGAACATTGGAAGAAACAAAATCCCTAAGTGCTTTTCTGGCTTGTGATCGCTAGGCTCTCAGTATAGCTAACTCATTTTTCAAAATGGGTAAGCAGTATGTAAGTTTCAAAGACTTGTTTTTATTTTCACATTAGTGAAAATGGACTACTATCAAGCACCCTCAGCTGAAACTATGTTTAATGTAAGTATTTTAAAAGTTTGTTCGAGTTTTTTGTACATATAATATTATAGCTGACCTGCCCGTGGAACTTCGACATAATCCAGAATATAAAAATAATTTTGACTTATTGCATGCATTCAATACAGTTTATGACATAAAAATTTAATTAAATATAGTTAATAATTTACTTCATTATGTATGTAATGATTGTGGTTGATTCGGACGCGGGATAAAGCTCGACGGATCATGAGTTTGTAATAAAAACAATAAATTATTCCTCTATAAGTGAAACTTTCAAAAAAATCCAAGAGATGGTAGTGTAGTAATTTATAAATCACATGTGTTATACGTTACGACATTCTATATGTTGTTGAAGGAATAGACGTTCATCAAAACCAAATTTTACCGAATTATTATGGTAAGATGATCATGTCAGTGAGTCCGTTAGAGTTACGAGTACAAATTACGAGTACCTATTGTAAAAATAGTTTTTCTCAGAATTTGCTTTCTTTATGTTTTTTTTTCATTTTTATAGCATATTTTTTTCTAAGATAATGCATTTAATATTGCACTGTAAATGAAAGATTCTATCTTATAAACAAACTCCAGTGTGGCTAGTGCGAGTTTAATCGAAAGCCAAGTGCACGCTAATAACCGCTTTTTAGCGTGCAAATAGTGTCGAAAATCAAACGATCGAATCATTCGATCATTTTTGGATGGAAATTTTTCGAAACTCTTTCGATGATCGTTTTGATATTCGATCATCGAAAACTTATACTAGTGGTACAGGTTACTGGATCGCTTAAATCCCGAAGCGTTTTTAAGGAAATTTTTGGGTGAAATTTCACATAGACATGTTATCTAAGAAACTCCATTAATGATATGCGTAGTAATTTTTTTTTTAAAATGTATCTGGGCTCACCCAAAGCGAACACAAATATACTTTCGACATCTTTCTCATAAAACAAAGCTCGTTTTGTGAAATCGGAAATGATCGGCGCCGGCGTCGGGACTCGAATGAAAATAATGACGGGGACGGGACCTACCCTAATGAACCATATACAAAACTTTAGAGACGTTATGTAATTTATAGCACAATGTAGTATTGTTCAGATCTATTTTGACTCTAAATATATTTAGATAACCTTATTTGAAAAAAGCAATACATATTGTACTCTCTTTTGCATATATGTACGAACTTATTATAGTTGTACCATTAACTCACAGGTTGTCCCCAATTTTAAATTGTTAGAAAGTACTGTCTTTTATTAGTTCAGTAATCTGAATGTTTATACTTTAAAAAATACAAAGATAAGAAAACGTAAGAACCTTAAACAAAATTCATCCGTATGCAATGGGTTGTTATTGAATGTATTCGCAAGCTTATTTGAATATTGGGGTTTGGATCTGTTTGTATTAAAATGTTACAAATATATATTCGGGCGTAGTGGTCGAGCTTAGGGGGGGGGGGGGGGGATGCCTTATATGAGGTCATAAAAAGCACGTGTGACCGTAAGGGGGGTCTGGCTGGGCTCGGCTTGTGGGACAGTATATTAAGGATGTCTTCCAGAGGGTTGTGGAGGGATGCCCTCCTTTACCACCACAAGCTGTGGAGGCTTGGCCTGAGGTTAGTAAAATACTGTTTGCAAGAAGTTCGATTTAACACAAAACGTAATGCATTTTTTGTTGTTGCTAGTATTTTATGAATCATTTAGAGAAGAAATTTAATCAGTTTTAATAAATTTATTCATTTTATTCATTCTTTTTCGGATTGATCTACTAAGATCGAAAAGTGTTACCTCTATCAAAATCTAGACCTATCCTCTGTATCGTCAGGTATACATATAGAGTGAAGTTTGTAAATGTTTCAAAAAAATCTCGATGCAACTAAATTGGAAATTTACCTCCCGTAGCAACGGTAGTATGAAGGAACCTTTAAACGGTAGTATGAAGAAACCTACAAGTATCACATATTTTGTCGATATAATATTTCCAGCGGACATTGAATATCGAATTAACATCCAATCCAAATCCAAACTCACTTAAGACCCCACTTAGGGGCATAGGGAGGCAACAAGAGCTCTCCATTGCGCTCGATCTTGCGCAATGTTTATGTCCTTCTCCCACACTATGTCCAGATTCCTCAGTTTTGCTTCCAAGGAGCGTAACACAGTGTGAGAGGGTCTTACTCGTCTTCATGACCCTGATGGGAGGAAGTACAGCGCTCTCGTCGGCCAACTGTCATTCGGCATCCTTAACACATGTCCCAGCCAAGTCCATCTCCTCCACATAATGGTAGAAGTGATATGCTCACGCTGGGTGCGCCGACGTATAGCGTCGTTCGTGATTCGGTGGTAGATCCCATCTTACGCCCAGAATTCTCCTGAGGCACTTCATTACAAAAGCTGAGACTTATTGTGCCTGGGCTTTGATCAGGTGCCAGGACTCACACCCATATAAGAGAATGGGCAACACACACGCATCAAACAGTTTACATTTTGTCTCGATACTAAACGCCAACGCTTTCCAAATAAAAATAAAAATACATATTTTTTTTTGAAATATGTGTCAGATTTTTGGAAACCCTGCCGAGAAAACGGGCAGTGGTAAAGGGTAGTTAAAGACCCAGAGGGAGGCGAGGAATATGTGGACCCTACGTTTGCTATGTATACGGGTGGTTTGGATGTTGTATTATGTGTGCTTCTGGTCCCTATCTATCGGAAGGACATGGGTAATTTGAGTAGCAGATGGACGAAAATATTGGAAAACATCCTGACGTTTTTACACGGGTTTCCAATATTATATTCCGCATATTTACATACACAATGTATTTTATGATGTCTCGAATAAAATGTTTGTAAAGTATTGTGTTTGACTTTATTATAGAACTAAATTGAATCATCAAATATAAAGTCAGCTTTTATTTGGACATAATACTTTAACTTAAAAATAAATTGGTTGACATAAACCCAACCGGATGATATGGATTCAACACCACCTATATAAGAAGTCCTTAGCGCTGGCGGCCATTTTTCCTCTCGCGTCACCAGGCCGCCGGCGTGTAGACAGTTATCATAGCGTACAGGTAAGTACATACAGATATAGGCAAGTGAATGCTGGGCCTCACGATGTGACGAAGCGCTAAGGCCTTCTTATATAGGTGGTGTTGATATGGAGTAATCTATACTACAAAAAGAAAGCACTTAAAGATAAAAAAAAATTGCAAAAATTACTTTTGTAAATCTGCATTTCTCTTAATTAATGGAGTGGGTCCTGGATAATGTAGACCGGTGGAAGATAGATGCGGTGCTGAAGGTAGACGAATGCTAAAAATACCTTGACGAACTTCTCAATACCACAGAATTAAGCATCAGAGCCTGACTGACGACGTCTTGAGCGTATACTCAAATACACAGGGGAGACGAAAGCTTAGAAAAGCTGACATTGGTCGGGAGGTACACAAAGGCAGATCGATACGTTGGTCCAACCTATTGGTCAAGAGAACATCGAACATGGTGACGTGCACTGGTTGCATGATGACATTTTCCTCAAGAGACTGGTAAGGTAAAGTACAGTATCCAAAAATTGATTTTTTATAATTTTTTTATTATAGTGTTTATGGCATTCATCGCTTCTATTATAAGCCACACCGCATGCTGTCAATTTTATGAACCCGAATCATTCTTCGAAGGTAAAAGCAGGCCTGCGGGTTTCGGATGTTGTGCCCTATCCTGTTGAGAAATTCTTTTCAGGAACTGTCTTCTCTTTGTAAACCTGCTTATTATCTTGCCGTTGTTGGTGTGTTGCTAATATGTGAACTTAAGCAATGCGTCTGAAAATATTATTAAATGATACTGTAAATATGCAAACATGTACGAAATAAAAAAAAATACAAGATATAAAATTCTTCTTTGCATAGAAAGTCCTACTCTTGATATTTCTACTCGGGGTTAGGATCTAGTCTCAGATTAAACAGAACCAGTGGGGCTAGCACGAGTTTTATCGAAAGCTTATTGCACGCTAATAAGCGCTTATAAGCGAGCAAATGGTGTTTGATCATTTTTGTTTGGAAAATTTCCGAATCATCAAAAATTTATACTAGGGCTACTGTTGACTGGTAGACAATTCCTGCATTAAGACACCTTTGCATAGAAGAGGGTTACTTGAAGGATGGATGAGAAATTGAAGACAGCGTCGAAATTTGAATTCCATTTTCAGATCTCTTAACTACTAATCTTTGGAATAATTTGATCTACATAATACTAGTACCAACAAGTAATGGTAGGTGTTATGCACATGCAATTCTTTGTACAACTTTCTATCTCATGCACATTGCACATGTCCTTCTTTGCACAACTCACAAGCTTTAAGGGAGAGAAAAAATTGTGTACCTCTCTTATTATTAGAGTTGTTTCTAATAAACCTTCTTCATTTTTACTAAAATATAGGAACTTTTAGGATGTAGTGTGTAATAATGTATGTTTCCTAGTAGACATCAGGCACCACTTATACCGAGGGCAAGCTACATGAAGCTACACACACAGCGCACCTTCTACCAACAACTGATCGCCTTTTCGTGCGGTGAATTTTAAACTTCTCAAACCTGTGTGTATCCTGACCATATTATACATTTGCAATTTCACAAATTTATCAAGTTTAACACTACTGATATAAATATTTTAAAAAGTGTCTAATTTTTTAAATTAAATTTGAGATAAGAATGAAAAAAAAATGCTTGTTTTCTACGGTAACACGTAAATTATTCGAATTACGATTCTTCGAAAATCACAATTCGCCTAATGGCAATTATACGAAATCACAATTCTCCTAATGCACAATTCTTCGAATTTTTTTATTTTACGTTGGCCTTAAGCTTTCTATTATTTACATGAATGAGTTAGGTTAGGTTAGGTTATAATTATAGGAGGGTCTTTTCAGCTGTTCCTCCGAATTAATTTAAAGCAATACAAATATTAAAAAAGAAATATATTTATTCAATAATTCGCTTTAGAACAATTTTGAGAATTTTTTCGAAGAATTGTGTTTCGAAGAATTTTCATGGAATCATTTTCTACTACACAAATTACTTGTTAATAGTATGTAGGTATACTAGAAAAAAGGGGTTTTTTCATTCTCATTATGAATACACGGTAAATACCAATAATAATTCCTAATTAAATTTGAGTTTATTTATACATTACTTGGTAGAATTTTCGCCAGTAGAATTGTCAGTCAGTCACCTTATGAAAAAGCAACTTTGGTAAAGTTTTTGTTTAAACAATAATATGTGGTTTAAAAATATTTATTGAATTAAGAGAGAATAACAAAAAGGATCGACGTATGTGAAAAAATGGGTGCATGGAGACCAAGTGTGGCCGACCAAGAATGACGTAGACTGATTATATTGGTGCCGTCTTAAAACAGCAGAACCACTAGTATAAGTTTTCGATGATCGAATATCGAAACGATCATCGAAAGCGTTTCGAAAAAATTCCATACAAAAATTATTGAATGATTCGATCGTTTGATTTTCGAACACTATTTGAACGCTAATAAGCGCTTGTAAGCGTGCAATTAGCATTCGATTAAACTCGTACTAGCCCCTGGCCAATTTGTGCTGTTATATGAATCGAAATACTCTAAATGAAGATTTTTAAAAATATAAAAGGGATATTCGTAAATTTTCAAGAAGGTGATTCCATTTTATGAAGAGATTTTCAGGACATTAGTTGTACCGAGGATGTCAGTAGGTAAACAAAAAGGCAATTCCTCTCTCCCCGACGACAAACCTTCGCTTAATCACTCCGCCACAAGGAGCTTGAAAGAGTCAAAAGGAGAGGAGCTGTGGTCAGATAGATAAATTGAATAAACACAGGGGCCAGGATGTGTAGAGCCCCGCAGATGGGTGGCAGAGAGGTGATTTCAATAGGGGAGAGAGAGAGAGGAAAAGGGATTTGGGTAAAAGGGATCAAAAGTAATTTCTTCGAGACGTCCTTTAATGGTTTCCAAGGATATCCAGTTTCTTGTATCCATCCTAAGATTAGGCAACCATTTTTGTACAGGGACAAAAAGCCTTACCTACGTACCTACGCTTTCAATTTGTGTGTAGGTAGGTATAACTAAATTCAAGGATTTAAGAATTCAGAATGAAATAGGATAGCAGGTTATAATATCGATTTGAAATTTCAACGTTCTCATAATAATATTATTATCTATCCTTTATGAAAAATTAAAATTCACTTACTTACATAAATTAAGGTGTTTTATCTAGTATGAGCTAACACAACCATAAAATCAGTAAAATTTTATGAAACAAATTGAAATATAGACGAGGTGGTTGGTAGCCGGTGGTATCAGTCGACGGCTTTCGTACGTACAGTGTACTGAAGGTGATGAGTTCGAATCTCGTTGCCACCATTTTAAATTTAATTTATTTTGTGTTCACTTAGGGTTTCACAAAACATTTGATTTTTCACAAAAGGTAATTTGAACCTAATAATTCTTCCAATGTGGCAATCCACTCTCGAGATTACTTAATAATTATCTATCTCGAAATCATCAACGTAGAAAAATATTTATAAAACAAGATTTTATTTTGTTAAAATATTTGTTAGACAAAATAAACGTAAAATTGTCAGCAGTTAAGAACCGCCTAGCGCTGAGAAACTGAAACATATTAAGCCTCCCCTCATCCCTCTGAAGAAAATCTCAAGATATTCCGGGACCTCCCCCCACCCCCCACCCTGTAGCAACCCTTCTGACCGCCACTGGCAGTATTATTTGGTCACTGGTCTGAAATATATAAATGACCCTCTTAAATGGAATCGTTGTTAGAAGGGCCTTGTAACACCCCCGTGGTTAAAGGTTACAGCGAGACTTTAGCTGAATTTATATCATGGCCGGGATGGAATGTGGTCAGACGAGGCGGGAGAATGGGGCGGGAACGAATTATATTCTTTGGAAGATCCTTCTGTTTTTGAGAAGAAGAAAAAAACAGACGGATTATAAAATGTTTATTTTCTATTTTTTCCGCAATCTTTTGAGTATAAAAATTGTACAAATTAAAACAATACGACAATGCGCAATTATAAACATCTTTAAGCAGAATACAATTTATTTTAAGTATTTAGTCAGTTTTGTTTTGTTTAGAAATTTTGTAAATCTTTAATATAAAAGTAAATCGGGTTAGTGCGAACACTTATAACTCGAGATCGGCTGAACAGATTCTTCCGATGTTTGATTTATTGGATTCTTCTCCTCTCCGGGTAACAGAATAACTAATAAAAATCGTAGAGTGGATTGAAAATAATATAAAATATAAGATTAAAGTAACTATGGAACGAATTCGCTGACCACAACGCCATCTGTGAAGAATTCCACAACAATACAATTTTTATTTAATTGACAACCATTGAGTTTCAAATCATTGGTACTTAGATTTTGATAGAATTTCTCTCAAGCTTTCAGAAATATTTTTTTAACATTCGATCATAGTTTAAACGAATTTGAAATCAATATTCATAGTAAGGACTACAGGACAACGTCTGTCGGTAAATCTAATGGGCTATAAGTAAGGTTGCGTTTCGATCGAAATCATTGCTGGGTATTTTTGCTGGCAGCATTATCTTAGGATTTATATTTTTCATAACTAAGGCAAGGTTACTTATTTGTAAATTTGTCAACAGCGATGATATTGTATTATGTATATGTATAGGTAGATACTTTTCGAACCTCAGAAGTTTTATTTAACCAGATATGGTATCAATAGGTAGGTATATTAAATTCAATCAATTTGTTCATTATATTGATCTCAAATGGCATCAGATAATTCAGTTATGAGTAAAAAATAATTATTATGATAATATTAAAAAAATCTTTATTGTATTAAAATAACCTTAGGTACTTGCTGAGTTAAAGCAAACATACGTCCGATTTACGGTTTTGCCACACCAGTAGGTAATCATCACCAGTCATCGCCTTGTTTGCCAGGAAAACGTCTTGCAAGTTGCAATTTCGCCAATGTTCGACATGTCAGCAATTTCTCAAATTTTGGCATGACGGTAGGTGGTTGTCACCTTGAAAGTCACCACATCAGCATTCAGTTTCGTCTGCAGATAGTTAGCTCCATCAATGTAGGTTTTTCCTGCATCTGATGGCCGTGAATCTGTTGAGGGCAGTTCCTCCCAGTTCCATTTATGCTCTCACGTGGGGCTATCAAGTACGTTTCTTCTATATCCATCTGCCATATTTCTTATCTGGGTTGCTTTGAAGAATCAACAGAAATCGTGGTCTTGAAGCTATTCCTGGACTTAAGCCGCAAAGTAGATAGTTGGTGGTATGATGTGTGTCTGGGATCGTACGTTTGCTGATTGATAACGATTTCTTATGGTACATTAAGGGTTAAATTTAAAACAAAGAAAAATACAGTCCACGTAGATTCAGAAATACGTTCAAAAGGAGGTTTCCTTCGGAGTGAGCAGGCCGTTTAGCAAAATAGGTTTATACGTGGTAAGTGTAGCAAGTTAGTTAAGGGATGAAATATTGGCTCGGTAAGGATCCGGCTCACAGCAGATTTGCCATTATATATGACGTAGGTGGGACAACCCTTACTCCTTAGCACCCCAAAGTATTAGCCCAGCACCCTACATTCTTATACTTGCCTACTCATATATTTACATATTATGCCTATTCCTACTTATATTATTATAATCTCAGAAAAGGGAAGAACTATGGCTATCAAGGTGGCTTTAGTGGAATCCCTCGATCTTTTTTTTCATATACATTGGATAGTTGTCGGGTTTCCTTTGATTGATTTATTTATTTACAGCCTGTTAAAAAATAATATGTATTACAATATAATAATCTTAAGAATATAATTATTTCAATATTACAACAAAATAGCAATAGATCAATAAACAATAAAAAAACATTGTGGACACTGTAGTGAGAACAATCTGATTAGATCAAGGAAACAATAATGCATGCAGACACATTGACAGAGATAATAATTGATTAAAAATTACAAGTTCATCACTAAAACCAACAAGTCGTGTTGACACAAAATAATAATAGTAATAAGAAATGGGTCATTTCGACATATTAATAAAAATAATTGATTAAAAAATAAAATCCTTTATTAAAACAAAACCAATCGTGTTAGCATATATAAAAAAATGATTGTATAAAACGAAACAGGTAAATTTAGACACATTAATAAAATATAATTGATTAAAAAACAAACAATTTTAAATCTCATTTCGAAGTGGTTGGTGACCCAGCGGTTACATCGTCGGCTTTCGTACTGCGGACGTCGTGGTTCGATCCCAGGTGCCGACCATCTTCCTCTTTCACGACACAAGCTTTCAGTAGCTTACTGTGAAAGAGTCAAGGAGTGTATTTGTGTTCACTTTGAGTGAGCACAGATTCATTTTTGTTAAAAAAAAAAAAAAACAAAATGGTGCTCATGACTTATACCTACCCCAATTCCCTATCAGATCCGCTAAAATTAAGCATCAACTAAAATTTTGCTGCAAGTGATTTCAAACGAATAATAAGAATTTCTCCAAGTCAAAATTATCATCATGGCCGCAAATTTACTTTTTCTCAAATAAATTCACCTTGATCAAGAAATATAACCACTATTAACGTATCTTTTATGAAAAGAAAAAACAAGAACAAAATTATATTTTTATCGAAAATAATAACTTACTTTATTTTGATTGGTGTTTTTAAGAGAGGCGTTGTGACTTTTACCTGAGAAAAAAATTTACACGAGTAGTTTTGACATTTTGAAAGCGGTTCCTCAAAAATTATGGCGGGTCTTTCTATGGTGCCGCTTAAATTGATCGAATAGCGGGTCATTTTAGAGGAACTCCGATAATTTAAGTGTCAGTTAAAATTGGTCTTTTTTCTTACATTTTTGGCGGATTCTAAGCTTTAGCGGATCTGATAGAGAATCGGGGTACTCATCTGTTATATTTATTTACCAAACAAATTGCTCAAAAATACATTCAGGCTATGATGACTTCACAGCGATTCAGCCGATAAGTGATTAATGCCTTAGGATTAGATATAGCTTTACTGTTACAGCGCTTTGTAGAAGAATGTGCCGCTGTGATTTATTGGCAACTGCGATATAGATTTATTAATATTGGTATCTTGTAAACTTTCTCAGATGTCCAATACAAATTTACATAAACCCCGGGATTTGCGACTAACTACTACATCTAAAATATCATTGCTTTTAGAAAATCGATTGCTACATAATAATTCAGATGTGGTCAATATTTTGCGGAGGAGTTTTTTTTATATACTTAGAAATATATTATATATTTTAAAAGACGGATTGATAAAAATGTTTTCTTATCATCGTGTGCTGAGTTGTTAATCCAAATTATGGCACTGCAAGACTTTTCGTGTGATTTTGTTCTCCAGCTGTCTGATGCAACTCTTATTTCCGTCACGGCTTCTTAGCTTCGATTGCTCATTCTTTCTAATTATTATATTAGCTTTTGACAACAGTCGGAGATAAATTTAAGTTCTCGTTTATAAATCTTCAAAATATTTTGAAGTAAGACCTCTTCTTAAGAGCCTGTTGGGCTTGTGCTTATTGACTAATTCTGCGAAATCTAGTGGCACAATATTATTTTTCAAGGGGGATTTTTTCAGTATTTTTAAATGTTTTTGGACCGAGGCACCGAATATTAAGACGAAATTCATAGGCTTAAACAAAAGTAGGGAATAAAAATATTTTCATGAAAATTTAAAAAAAAAATCGAGATCGCTTTCATCAATCTCGTCTTACCTTACCTTAATTATTAAGAAAAAATATATTTTCAACGCAGTATTGACGTGTGCTTTTCCTTCTATGAGGAACTCAAAAAGACCGCTTCAGATAGGGCGGAATGGAGTGAAAGAGTGGGCAAAGATGCTGCCATAGGATTTCGACCAGAGAAAATGAAGAATGTCACATTTTTATTTTTAAGGCAAAATAGTTCTTTATGTAAGCTCGTTTTGGTTAATTTATCAAATAAAGTAATATTTAGAGACGGTTGAAAGTTTCTGACTTTTGGTCCAGCTTTCAATAAAGTTGTGATGGATTGGTGTTGTTCCTTCTCTCGTTGGATATCAAGATAAATAGTGGAAGGCCAAACTGTACCTACATGTACCGCTCTTCCATCCTCCGTTAGCCCAAATAGCTTAGATTTGACAGCTGTTTTCCAAATATCCCGCAAAGTGTATATTTCATCAATAGAGATATTATTTTAGTTCGTCCACAAAGTTTGTTTCATTATCCAACTTGCAACTCAACCATTTACAAAGGTAACTATACTGTCTTTATAGGGAAGGCAAAGAGGGATTTAATATTGCAGAAAGCAACATTTTTTTTAATGAATGTGTGCTCACTCAAAGTGAACACAAATACAATCTTTGACTCTTTCACAGTAAGCTACTTAAAGCTTGCAGTATGAAAGAGGAAGATGGTCGGCACCTGGGATCGTAACTTATGATCTTCAGTACGAAAGTCGTCGACAGAACCGCTAGGCTTCCAACCAATTCAAAGTAAAGTTAAATATATAAAATTTAATGTACTTAATTATTTTTTTAAAATCTAAAAACTTTGGTGTATAAAACTTTCAATTTAAAAAAAAAATATTTTAATTTTTCCCGCAAATTTGGACAAAAGAGCGAATTTTACAATTTTTTTGAAATTTACCTATATAGCTTTTATTGTAATATAGCAGCAAACAAAAAATACAATGGAGATTTGAATACAGATAAACTTACTTATACATAAAACGGTGCAACGAAATGAGCGGAGCCCGTAAATTCAAATTTCTCTTAACATATTTATTTTTGCCCTTAAAAATCGATAGATATACAAAAATGAAAAGGTAAATATGCACGTACCTACTTACATCTTTTGAAATCTCAAAAAAGATAAATAATAGGTTGCTGAATAAAATTTATTTCTTAAAAGTTTACTAAACAAGAAATAATGGTTTTCTTGTAAAGCCTGTTCAGATTGAAAACCACTTTGAGTGCTTTGTTCATAATTCGCTTAATTAAATCTTTGACTTGTGTACTGCATTGACACCATATCATCAGTCCATATCATCTTAATTATGTAGTTATGTTTATTATTTAAAAAAATAAAAAATATGACTATTAAAATAAATAAATACATATAACTTTCACAAATAATTATATTATAATATGGTTGGTTGGAAGAAATTGCCCTAGGCGATAAATCCGCCAATTGGTGATAATGATCCAATTATTTGTGAATGTATTTATTTATAAAAAATATTTCATTGGCTCGACTCTCAGTTATATAAAATTATTTTTTAAGCTTCTTATATTATATGCCAAATGAGCCCACCATTCGTTTATTAATCGACAACATTGACCAAAAACCAAACCAAAATGCAAAACTATAATATTATGCTAAAATATATTTTTCGATAATATGGATTGTTTTCGCAATGAAATATTGATAGATTCTTCATTACAGCAGGTGTTTTGGTTGAGGAAAAATCTCTTGATTATTAAAGAACTATCTATCTTGACTAATTAAAAACTTGCGTTTTTCCCTCAACGATGAGTTGTTGTTTGTCAAATTCATGTAACATGAACATTTTTAATCATGGCACAACATACCTACATAAGACAGAATATTAGTAGGTTTAGTTTACAATTCTACACTCGGTCACATAATAAAAAATTGTAAAAAATCAAGTTTTCAAGTATATTGACATGATAAAAGTTATGGATTCTGCTACACTTTTTCAAATGCATATCAAAGTTCTGTATCCAAATCTGAAATAAAATCAATAAAAGCTAATGAAAAATGAAATTTAACATCTTATTACTCCTGTTCGCTATCAGATCCGCTAAAATTAATAATCCGCCAAAAAAGTGTATGTAAAAATAAAAGTAAATTTCAAGTGACTGTTCCACTTAAATTATCAAAATTCCCCCAAAATGACCTGCTATTCGATCAATTCAAGCGGCACCTTAGAAAGACCCGCCAAAATTTTAGAGGAACCGCTATATTATGTCAAAATCGTGTAATTTTTTTTCAGACACCTCTCTTACTCTAAACAAAATAAGTTATTATTTTTCAAGTATTTATGTCATTTTACTCTTTTATTCATCGCAAAAGATACGTTAATAGTGGATATATTTCTTGAAAGGAAATTTGTCGGCCATGATGGAAATTATTCGTTTGAAATCACTCGCAGCTTTAATATACACTTCGATCTATTTCTTAAGGAATATCGCTTGGATTGGTTGAAATCATATGGAATTTCCCGCGAAATTCAAAATTTTTGCTGATGCTAAATTTTAGCGGGTCTGATAGAGAATTGGGGTATATATTGTCTGAATTCAGATTAGGTACTAATATAAATAAGGACTCTTAATGCCTATGTACAGTATACACCCATTAGTTGGTTCATGAAAAGAAAATTGAGTAAAATATTATGTTATGTTATTCCTAGCGTTGTGGATTCAGAAAGTATGCATAAGTAGGTATCTACCTAATAAATCAAAACAAAGGAATTACATCCACTCAAACAAAAGTTCCTACAGTAAAAATTATAAAATTTTAAGAAAATCGAAATCTTGTCCCGCGTTGAACAGTCAATCATGATATCCTACGCGAGTACAATTTAAAATTTTCCAACTACACTCAGTCTTAATAGTTGTCTATAAATAGGATGTCGACAGGTATGTAAATGTAAGGGATGTGTGTAGACAGGTATTTGCGTAACAAGTTTGCAGGGCGGATGCGGATCTGGAGGGAAGGGGTGGGCGGTAATGATCTTGTCATCGGGGCGGCTGCAAGTACCTCTCCTAATTCCTCAGTAATTCAGAGCACGCGTCCATTGTATATTTACGACTTCATAAAAACCGATACGCCCGAAGAAATGTAAATAGTGGTTTACCTGTACGATGCATTCGTAGACAACTGTTGGTTTAGTAGGTACCTCGATTCGTTTCCATATTACTGAGAGTCCCCATCTAGGTTTTCTTCGAACATCTGTGAACACTAACCGTCTTACTTATAAAAAATTCGTCATTCGTAAGATTACGTCAAATCACTCATCACTTTTTACTTCAATTATAAAAAAAATATTTAATCCGCGTTTGTTATACATGAAGATGACATTTCATACAAAATTTTGTAAACAAACAAATAGTAGCTGAGCAACGCGAGTGGTAACTACCAATATTCGCTATGTCAGATTTGAACGAATTATACATGCAGAATAGGTACCTTATTTTTTAATTATTTATTTTATATCAAAATATAGTTAAGTCCTTATTAAATCATACGAAACCTTTATGTTTCAGCCAAAATGAACCAATTCATGTTTGATCACTTCAATTTTAATATTTGTACCTACATAAAAAGTATTCTTTGAGTATTTTCTTCAAAACGTCATTATATTTCTTATAAATTTAGTTGGTGCATCATGGTTGCAAGCCCTCGAATGATTACGGGAATGCATATTTGCTTTATTTGTTTAAATTTTCTATGATTCATATGATAAACCAAAATACAATGGACCTAAATATGAAGGGAGCACATAATTTGAAGGGAAAAAAACTCAGATACAGTGTGTTTATTACAGAAAGCGTTCTTGTATACTGGAAATAGCTGTCAGTTGACGTAAAATCCAACATGCCGGGTCAAAATATACAGAGATCAGCTCACAATCAAGCGATTTGCGTTAAACTATCTCGATGACAGCTTGATCGTAATATTTCCATCGCTGAGCTATTTTTTCCACTGATCGTAGTTTTTAAATCAAGCAGTAAACGTCTCCTCAACTCCCTTTCTTGCGCTGCCTACACGGGCGAATAATGATCCCTCTCTGTTATTATATATAGATTTTCATGACAATGAAAAAATCTAAGGGCACAATATTTAAAAATCGGTTGGTAGAATGTCAATGTTCTCACAAATGTTACGATTATCCAGCAATCAAATTCGACTATCAATGTTAATTGTTTGAACCTTTACAGTACTCTACACACTAATATGAGCGTCTTCAACCGTGATTTTTTTTTGTGATTAAGAAGGTCGGATTTACTCGTATGTAATCATTTTACGTTGACAACGTTCGACATTAGATGGCAAAATCAAAAGTCACCAAAGTCAGTCCTGAGGTTGTTAAGTTTATAGCTTTTAAAGGCTGGCAAACAACCGAGGATTTTACACTTTTACAGGTTTCCACACTATATTATCGTTTTATGCGTTCGTGTTGTCCATTCTCCTGTATGGGTGTGAGTCCTGGTACCTGATCAATGCCCATTTAAAAAAGTCTTAACTTTCGTAATGAAGTGCCTCAGGAGAATTTTGGGTGTAAGATGGTACTACCGCATCACGAACGACGCTATACGCTGGCGCACCCAGCGTAAGCTCATCACTTCTACCGGGAGGAGATTGACTTGTCTGGGAGATGTGTTAAGGATGCCGAATGACAATTGTCCGAGGAGAGCGTTGTTCTTCCTCCCATCAGGGTCCCGAAAACGAGGAAGACCCTCTCATAAAGTGTTCCACTCCTTCGTAGCAGAGCTGAGGAGTCTGGACATGGTGTGGGAGGAGGTTATAAACATTGCGCAAGAACGAGCACAATGGAGAGCTCTTGTTACCTCGCTATGCTCCTGAGTGGAGTTCAAAGGGAGTTTTGATTGATTTGATTGAGTCGATCAACACTGCAAATCACAAGACTGTATGCCCTATCCGGGGCACTTTTTAAGTTCTTCATACGACGAACATAACATGTTTGAATCCACGTTTTGCATTTCATTACAAAAATAAAAAAATATGTGTACATTTGAATGGTGTTTTGTAAATGAGGAAAAAGGTTGATGTTATCTGAGGAAAATACCCATTGTCGCCTCATTGCAATGGTAGTGGAGAACACTAGTCCCTGCCATCCCTACAGGGACTACCGGTAAACCGTAAAAATATACACCCACTGGTACTAGATACCTTGTGTAGTGTTGTCGCATAATTTACACCGCTATATTCCTCCAGGATGGAAACAAAAACAAGTCCACACAACACACACTCCGTATACTTACCTTTGTGTGCGTAGGCTCTGGAGGAGATACATCCTCAAGTTTCTTTCTTTATTTTGCATCATATTTTTAAAATCTAGTCCTGAAAAATGGTCACAAGAATCTAGACATAATTGGAACGTTGTGCACCAACAAGGCCAATAGGCAATAAAGATGAGACAGTAACAAAAATGGATATATTCATATCCTGGCGCCAAATACATGACAGCAGTCGCAGTCTTTAAATTTGGTTGCTGTCTTGTTCTAAACAATTTCCAACTTTTGTCTCTATATCTCATTAATTATACAATATCTAGGTACTTGTTCGTAGACTGAGTTGGCTTGGCCATGTCTTACGTATGTCCCCCGATTCCATAGACTATGGAAGCTTATTATATACACCGGGTGGTAGAAGAAGACGTGGCAGACCAAGACTCACGATCAAGAGAGCCTACGATGAAGACCTTAGGGATACCGGCTTAAGTTGGAATGACGCCCTGGATTTGGCCCAGGATATAGATGCTTGGCGAGGCTTTGTGGCGACCACATGCTCCACCTAGGGAGCGAAAGTGGATTAAGTAAGTAAGTAAGGTACTTGTTGTATACATGGAATTTTTCGACATGTTGAACATGTCGAGAATTCTCATGATTGGGAGTTTCGGAGACTTAAACATTACCTACTACCTAATGGCGAACGTTGTTAACGTTAAGTGATCCCACTAAGCCTTGCTTTTGAAATAACCGTACAAGATGGTCGTAAGCCCATAGTGGTTTGTTCCATTTAAAAATCAAATATAATTAATGAATTGTAAGAGTCAGTAGTTGTTACATATTCGTTATGATTACATTTTTATCCTACTGGCTAGTCTTGTTTTCTTCATTTTGTGTTACGGTTTATCCGGCTTAAATAGACTTATCGTTTTATAATCTTAAATAAA